>OZ012735.1:701770077-702165077 GCA_963859935.3 Lathyrus sativus | reverse complement strand
CGTACGAAAGAAATCATTCATGATTACTGTATCTTAAACTGTTTTGAGATGAGAAGAGAACAGGCCCAACTAGGAGGGAGACTATCAAGTCCTACTGTTATCATGCCATGGATTCATCATATGGTTGAGGTTTGAACAGGGAACTCCTAGATGTTATCATGCATAGGTTTCAACCTAAAAGTCTATCATCAAATCCTTATCAAAGGAAATGAGAGTCCTAAGGGATCATGTCAATGATACACCAAAACAGACAAAGCATCAGCTTAACAGTAAAATGCATGCAATGCAAGTGAGGGAGGAAATGTGTGTGGGGCTTCAGCCTCCACAAGCTCGTCTCAACCTCAAGCCAGTCATGAAATAACAGTAATCATACTGAAAAATAAACAACATGCTAACAAGCAATAAATAGTAAACTGCAATCATACAGATAAAAAAAATGCCATCAAGCAAACAAACCACATGGGCAAGGGAGCTGGGTTCTACCGAATACCCGCAAGCAAAGCCACGCAATAACAATACAAGCAGAGGGAGCAACTCAACCTCTAATGCAATCATGCTCCTATATTCTACTTATTCTAGATGGGCTTAATCTAATGCAACAGACAAATCAAACAAAACACACAATACATAAAAGAAAACAGAAGAAAGCCTCAGCTCCTCCAGCAGCAACTCAGTCTTCAAACTTCAATCATCAATTGCTCTCCAGGTTTCAACCCTACAATATGAGTTTCAACTCATCTTCTCCCTTAAGCTTCAGCTTCTTGACCAGCTCCACCTTCAGGCTTCACTATCTTCAGGGATCCTCAAGTATCAACTTGATCTTCATGCTCTTCAAGCTTCAGCTGGAATGGCAATCTTCAAGGATTCATCCTCTTCAATAATCTTCAATGAAGTCTTCATCTTCATGCTCAGGCTCTGACAGCTCTCAAGACAAATCAACTCAGAGAGAATCACTACTGGATAAGCTGGGGGATATTGAACTGCTTATTTGATCACCAAGGGTGACCTATAAGGGTTCAACATCAGAGGAAAGGTTCCCTCAAAAGTTCTAACTCCTGGGTATAGCACTTATCCCTCCAAAGGAGAGAGGTGTATACCCTGGAAGGACTTTGAATCATAGGGAGGAATGGATGTGAAGGATACTATCCATGTTTGAGAAAGAAATTGTCTACATCTAAGCTCTTCCTAATCCTAACCCTAAAACAACAAAAAGAAAAAGAAGAACAAGCTCCTCAAGCTCCTCCATGCCTCCTCCAATCTTCTAGTATGCTCTACTAAGCTCCACAATAAGATGCCAAACTCCTCAAACCAAAGGGAAACCCCAAAGCAAAGCAAACTAAACAAAACTCGCCCTAAAGGCCAAACAAACAATCATTCAATTCAAAAATACCCTAAAAATAGTATATTATTCTATTAAATCCTAATATAAATGCTAGGGGACCCTACATAACTATCCTTAAATCCCATATATTCCCCATAGACTAAATTGCCCTAAAACCCTAAATCTAAAATTGTTATTGACCTATGCTAAAGTTTTAATCAAATTCTATACTACCTAGAACTACCTAATTAAAACTTCCCTAAAAATTATCACAAAATGATGAAATTAAATCAGGGGGAACCTAAACCATTCATCTAATCATCCTAAAAAAATTGAACTCAAAATCCTAAGGGAACTACCCTAATTAAATCCTACAAATTAGTATACCAACTAAAAGAATTAAAAAAGCAATTAAAAGTATAAATGTGCAAAAAATATAAAAATGAAATAAAATGACTATTTTATGATTTTATATTTTTTTAGACAAAAAATGGAAAATGGGAAAAAAGTCTCATTAAAAAATATGCATTTTTCATTTTATTATGAATTTTTGAAGTTTAATAAAATTTGGAGTGAATTTATAATACGAAAAATGGATGAGGGGTGCAAGAAGTAGTGATATGCAGTCATTATTATGATGGGCCCAGGAGGGGGGGTGCGCGTAGCAAGGCACGCCTGGGCCCAGTTTATTAATCAGAAAACTAAAAAAAAATAAAAGAAAAAGGTTAAAAACACGGTGCATATAGCAGGTATTCATAGTGTAAAACCAATTGGGCTTGGACAAAGGGGGTAGGGAAAGCAAATGCATAAGGCCCACGCTGATTCACTAAACGAAACGCAGCGTTTGGCTGCTCATCTCCCTCCAATTTTCATTTTAATTCGCAACCGTCCGATTGCTCCTTGGTCAACTAGTCTCGCGCAAATCCAACGGTCCATGTATCGTCTTCAACCTTTGGACACCTAGGGTTTCATTAACCTCCATGAAAAACACTCCCATGCACACAACTTCATCTTCTTCGTGTGACCTCAATACTCCACCAAATTGCATGATCCAAAAACCAAACTTGACTAGAATTTTACGTAGAACACAACTGTAGCATTGGTTTGCATTAAAACTCTCTCTATCATCCTACCCGAACGGTACAACTCCATGGATCCAAACTTTCTTCAGTTTTCAACCATCACAAAACTCAACAATCTTTATATATAATTAATCCCTATGCCATGCTGATTACAACCAACCAAATATCGCGCATTATAACCCCCTAAATCAATCATTCTAACTCCATCAAGAATCAACCTCCATTAATGAAACCTCACTAATTGATCTTAAACTCATCCAAATGAATTACCTAATGGTCTCTAATGGTTTCATAACAAGAACTAATCCTAGCCATGCCTAAATCAAAGTGTGGGAGTGATTTTTCTTACCTTGACTCTTGCAATGGTAGGTGGTGAAAAGCTTCGAATCAGGCCTTGTAGATCTTCAAGGATAGTCTTTAGGTGATGGACAATACTCTGCTTACACAAGATTTGATGGAGATGGCTTGAATCACAAGATCCAATCCCTTTTGCTCTCTTGCAACTTCACTTGGAAAGCTCTCAATTCTTCATCAATGGGGTTGCAAATCAAGATGAATACACTCAGGGATGATTATGGAGATGATTTGTGTAAAAAAATGGAAGGGTGATGAAGAGAAAAATGAAGTTTCAATACAATTTGCAAAATGGAGAATTTTGGTTCAATTTCTATTCTCTACCACCATTAACATCAACAATCACCAACCTTTCACCAATGGAGATTGCATTCAATATATAGACTGATTTAGAAGGGTCTAGAATCATCTAGATCAATCTAGTAGAAACTTGAACTTTCATGAAATGATACTTTGCATTTCCATTCTCACCATATGAGATATCATGACAAAATCCTTATATTGCTTGCAACCAACTTGAATATCTCCTTATATGAGATTTAGGACAATACACAATGCATATTTCCCTTATTCATTAAGCTTTTCCTTGTTTTGACTTGGTACCCCATTATGCCATCAAGTAAATTACAAAGCAACCCCAAAATTTAAGCCTCAAATCAAAATTGTGGCTGAACCATTATTCTCAAAATGTCCTTGGGAGTCAAAATGACCTATCATATGACATGGTTAGGGTTTATAGCTTGGATTTTATGATTTTCCATTTCACTTGAATTAACTTATGCCTCATTTTTAGGCCATTTTTATCACTTTTTGCTATGAGCCTTTCCAACATCTCATGACCACCCTACTAGCCTTAAAACATCATTCTAAGCAACTTTTATGTTGAAGGTTTTTCCATTTGAAGCTTGGCTGTAGGGGATATGGCCATATGCTTGAAATGACCTATAACTTCCAAATGACCAAAATGCCCTTGGCTTGTCAAAGCCATAACTTGAGTTCTACAAATCCTATCAAGGACTTCTAGTACTCTCTAGAAAGCTAAGAAGATGATATTCAACATTCATGTTGACCAAGAGATCATAGGAATCATCCTACTAGGGAAAAAGTTGTCTGCAAGTTGGGTGACTTTCAAGGACCCAAATTCGCATACTTCGGATGACCTGTAATTTGTCAAAACCATAACTTGAGTTCTGCAAATCCTATCAAGGACTTCTACCACTCAAATTAAAGCTAAGAATAAGCTCTACAACATTAATGTTATGGGGAAGATGAGATGACAATCACATCTTGAGCTAAAACTGCCTGGAAGATAGGGATCAAAGTAGGGGATTTTACACTGTCAATCCTTAGAAACCCTAGCTTAAAACTTCTCAAACTCCTCAATCATGATGAGTTGGTCTAGAAATCATCCTTATAGCATATCCATACATCATTCCATGATCACATGGCTCTTGGATTAGGTCTCAACCTTCTCCAAATCTTCAGTTGACCTAGGGTTGACCCAGTCAAACCCTAATTCTACCATTCATGGCTGAATCTTCTGAAATCTTGCATAATGACCTCTCTGGGCTTCATGATGGCTTTCAAGACATCTCATAGGCCTTCTCAAAGCTTCAGGTTCACTCTCATAGTCTCAGAATCATCTGAGGAGCTCCCACAACTCTCAAGCTATGAGTCACACAACCTTGGTTTCAACCAATTCCTCTGAGGATCTCTTGAGCTTTCTGACAAAGGTATCAACCTTCAAACACTTGATGGGTAAATAAATGTTGGTCAAATTTTAGGGTGCAACAGGTGCCCCTATTCAAACGGCTTGAACCTGACTGGGTGAGAAGCGAACGGCTCTCAGCCAATCAAGGTGCGAGACGGTTGAATACCGGTAAACCCGAAAGTTTGCCAACTGCACGAGCACACGATACTCTGCGGGGAACAAATCTTCGAATACTGCAACACTAGCTGCACGACAACTAGCTGGAGAAATACTGATCTGACATCGCCGTCAGTTATCCACGTTAAATTCTTCCGATATTGTCATCCGACAACCAAAACACCCAACATCGCCGCTGGAAGACTAAACCACCTGACATCACCGTCAGAAGCAAACAAAATTCTGAGGAACACCCAACATCGCCGCTGGAACACCAAATCACTTGACATCATCGTCAAGAACAACCATAACTCGGGGAAACCAACATCCAACATCGCCGCCGGAGAACTAAATCTGACATCGCCGTCGATCAACCAAAATACCCAACATCACCGCTGGAGAACTAAATCTGACATCGTCGTCGGACAACCAACATACCCAACATCACCGCTGGAGAACTAAATCTGACATCGCCGTCGGACAATCAAAATACCCAACATCACCGCTGGAGAACTAAATCTGACATCGCCGTCGGACAATCAAAATACCCAACATCACCGCTGGAGAACTAAATCTGATATCGCCGTCAGACAATCAAAATACCCAACATCGCCGCTGGAGAACTAAATCTGACATCGCCGTCGGACAATCAAAATACCCAACATCACCGCTGGAGAACTAAATCTGACATCGCCGTCGGACAATCAAAATACCCAACATCGCCGCTGGAGAACTAAATCTGACATCGCCGTCGGACAATCAAAATACCCAACATCGCCGCTGGAGAACTAAATCTGACATCGCCGTCGGACAATCAAAATACCCAACATCACCGCTGGAGAACTAAATCTGACATCGCTGTCGGACAATCAAAATACCCAACATCGCCGCTGGAGAACTAAATCTGACATCGCCGTCAGACAATCAAAATACCCAACATCACCGCTGGAGAACTAAATCTGACATCGCCGTCGGACAATCAAAATACCCAACATCGCCGCTGGAGAACTAAATCTGACATCGCCGTCGGACAATCAAATAGCCAACATCACCGCTGGAGAACTAAATCTGACATCGCCGTCGGACAATCAAAATACCCAACATCGTCGCTGGAGAACTAAATCTGACATCGCCGTCGGACAATCAAAATACCCAACATCACCGCTGGAGAACTAAATCTGACATCGCCGTCGGACAATCAAAATACCCAACATCGCCGCTGGAGAACTAAATCTGACATCGCCGTCGGACAACCAAAATACCCAACATCGTCGCTGGAAGACTAAATCTGACATCGCCGTCGGACAACCAAAATACCCAACATCACCGCTGGAGAACTAAATCTGACATCGCCGTCGGACAATCAAAATACCCAACATCGCCGCTGGAAGACTAAATCTGACATCGCTGTCGGACAACCAAAATACCCAACATCACCGCTGGGGAACTAAATCTGACATCACCGTCGGACAATCAAAATACCCAACATCACCGCTGGAGAACTAAATCTGACATCGCCGTCGGACAATCAAAATACCTAATATCGCCGCTGGAAGACTAAATCTGACATTGTCGTCGGACAACCAAAATACCCAACATCACCGCTGGAGAACTAAATTTGACATCGCCGTCGGACAATCAAAATACCCAACATCACCGCTGGAGAACTAAATCTGACATCGCCGTCGGACAATCAAAATACCCAACATCGCCGCTGGAAGACTAAATCTGACATCGCCGTCGGACAACCAAAATACCCAACATCACCGCTGGAGAACTAAATCTGACATCGCCGTCGGAAAATCAAAATACCCAACATCACCGCTGGAGAACTAAATCTGACATCGCCGTCGATCAACCAAAATACCCAACATCGCCGCTGGAAACTAAATCTGGCATCGCCGTCGGACAATCATCATCTCTGCTGGGGATTTAAAGAGTCTGACATCGCCGTCGAACATAATCTTCTGACATCGCCGCCAAAACAGACATAATCTGACCTTGCCATCAAAGCCAAACATCCAACATCGCCGTCGGAAACAAACATAATCTGACCTCGCCGTCAAAACAAACATCCAACCTCACCGCCGGAAACAAACATAATCTGACCTCGCCGTCAAAGCAAACATCCAACATCGCCGCCGGAAACAAACGTAATCTGACCTCGCCGTCAAAACAAACATCCAACATCGCCGCCGGAAACCAACATAATCTGACCTCGCCGTCAAAGCAAACATATATCCAACATCACCGTTGGACAACCAAACATAATCTGACCTTGCCATCAGGATGAAGAAACTTCATTGGGGAATAGGTCACACGGTAACCGGTAATACGTAGTCGATCATACCATCAGGCATTCAGAGAAACTGAGAAAACCGCTTCATTAACCCGGCCGGACTTTAATCATGGAGTCTTCAAAGGGAGATTTCAACTTCGCCGTTGGAAAAACCTGCTGAGGAGGATGCTTCACCGCTGGGGAATCTGGAGAACTATCAAGCAACTCCGCTCTGGGAGTCCAGAACTCGTTCTGGATAAATCAACTCTGCTGAGGACTTTAAGAATCATCTTGAACAAATAACTCTGTCGGGGACCTTCAAGACTCATCTTGAACTGATAACCATTCTGGAGATTTCATTCTGTTGGGGATTCCAGGAATCGTCCTGGGCAACTCTTGCCGGGGACAAACCAATCACGGCCTGAGCAGCTTTCAAGGATTCGGCTTTCTTGGAGTTTCAGGAATCGTCCTGGGCGATCTTAGCTGGAGACTCGAAGTATCAATTTGAGCAACCAACTCTGGAGACTGCACTGGGGTCTTAAGAATCATCTTAAGCAAACGGCCCTGCTGAGGATTTCAAGAATCATCTTGAACTGAAGACTTCGCTGGGGATCTCAAAAATCATCTTTGAGCAAGCGACTTCGTCGGGGAGAATGTCAGGAACCATCCTGAGCGCCTGATCCTTCGACGGAACCTCTGTAGAACAAGAACGGTAACAACCTAGATCATGCTTATGATGCATATGCTTCGGCGCCATGCTCCACACGGTGGAAATGCTATGCGTTTATGCTAAATGCTATGCAATCATGCACAATGATGCGACCCCGTCGGCAAAATAAATGCCGAAGGGAGGAAATCCTTCTGTCAAGGAGAAAGAACTACTCAGATAAAGGAATCATCCTGCTGAGGAGAACATGGACACGCCAATATCAATTGGACTCCGTCTGGGGAAAATGATCTTCAGTTGACTGCTGCAGGGGAAATAGCTTCACGAGAACCTGGACCTGCTGAGAGAGAGCGATATCAATCGCGAGAATAAACTGCGTGGCCGTCTCGGCTACTCTTCTGGGGATAATAACTCTGTGGGGAAACAACTTCAGCTGCTTAACACTCCACTGGGGAAAAACCAATCATCGTCCGATCAATGTCCAAGGATTCGGCTCTCTTGGGGATCTGCAAACTCGGCTGGGGACGAAGAAATCATTCTGCTTCACTGGAGAGAGTGCGACTCTGGGGGAAATACAACACCAGCTTCTCAACGCTCTGCTAGGGAAAACCACTCATGGTCCCAACTGCTACCAAGGATTCGGCTCTCTTGGGGTTTGCGGACTCAGCCGGGGAGAGAGAAATCATTCTACTTCACTAGAGAGTACGCCTCTAATGAGGAATTTCAATTCCGCTGGGGAAGAAGGAAACATCCGACTTCGGGCGAGAGTACAACTCTACAGGGGAATACAACATCAGCTGTTCCAACACTCTACTAGGGAAGGGGGAATCATCCGACTTCGGGAGAGGATACAACTCTGGTGAGGAATCCCAATTCCGCTAGAGACTTCGGTCTAGCACTATCAGTGGCTGCATACTTCGGCGTACAAACAATTTCCTACGAAACCTGCACTTGTGACCCGGTGCGGGGGGAGGATACGGGCTTCGGCGACTTTACTGGGGAAAACACGAGCTTCGGCACCCGAACATTTCTATGAAATCTGCACTTGTGACCCGGTGCTGGGGAAATACGAGCTTCGGCGCGCGACTCAGCTGATGAGGTGACGTTCCTTCAGGATGCGTCTGCTTGGGGAAGATAATCCTCTCTGCATGGGGAAAAGGTAACCACCTGGTTCATGTCTAAATATGCACATGCTGGGAAATGCATGGATGAGTGTAATGCTCCGTGCGAAACGGAAATGCTACACTTTTGTTATGCAATGATGCAAGGAAATGCCCCAGCAAAATAAATGCTGGGAAGAGGAACCATCCTCTCGGGGAGAGTAACCACTCTGCTGAGGAAACAAGCTACCCTTCAAGGAAACTGCCACCTGCGCCAATCTCAACCGGGCTTAAACCTTGGGACGACGGGCTCCTCCGGGAAACACAGCACATCAGGCTGATCAACACACCACCCTCTGCTACTCTGCGTGGGGAAAGCGATAAATGCCCTGAACGGCTCTCTGGGAAACGACCCTTCTGGGGAACATAGCCTTCAGGCTACAAGACACTCATATCATTAAGTCCTCAAACTTACGGGGATAAACAAACTTCCGCTTGATGGGCAATCCTTCAGGATCTGCTCGGGGGGATACTTCATCTGCCAACCAGGGCTATGCCCAGCTGGGGATATCAATCTACCTGCCTGCTGCTGGGGAAGTGCTATCCCCTTGCTGGGGAAAAGGGCTATACTCTGCTGACGATATCAATCTTGACACGTTGAGGATAACTCTTGCACACGTCTCGCGGAGACTGACCCTTGCTGGGGACACCTGACGGACCAATCAAGTCTGAGGAGGACTCGTGTATCAACGCTGCTGGGGATATCAATCCTTAGCTACTCATGGTACAACTCTGTTGGAGATGTACTGATCCTATCAAGGAAACACCTCTGACATCTGCGGAAGATAACAATCGATCACTGAACTCGAATCTCACTTCACCGAGGAAAACGACCCTGAACGGTCTTTTCTGATCACCCTAAGTCCTTATAGGGTACGAAGCAATCTGCTGAGAAATAACTTCTCTGGTTGACATCAAAATCTACCCGTCTAGAGATTACTCAATGAGGGAATCACCGCCGACCTCTGCTTGAGGAGTGAGTCAATGACCTAGACTCGGAGGGAAAGGGAGTCACACTCGGACTCTGTGGGGATACAATACTGCACCAGTCCCACTGCTGGGGAAATAAACCCAAATCTGCCGGTCAGGGAAAGCTTCAGTCTCAACCTACTTGGGAAAATAGCACACCAGGCTAATCAACGTTCAATGCTTGGGATGGCCATACTCTGCCGGGAATATCAATCAAACCCTACTGAGGCCAATCTTGACCCTACTCTGATAAGGGATAAATGTCATCTCAATCTGCTGCAGTCTCAAACTGCTCAGGGGAAACAATCTCAAACTGTACGTCTCTGCTGAGAAACAATCTTGATTCAACAACGTCAACACAGGGAATACAGACTACCAACCATGGAGCCAAGTAACAGGTTAGGCTGTAGGATAACAACCTAATGACGACAAGGCTTCTTCAGAAGGCTCAGGTTTTGGCAGGGTAATGACACGACTCCCCGACACTCAATTCTTGCTAGGGTGAACAAACTCATTTGAACAACTTGCCCCAGTACAATTCAGCCTGCCCCAATCCGACTTTTGGGAATAATTAATTTTGAACCGAAAACAACTGGCAACAAGACAATCCTCAGATGGCTTGCCCCAACATCTGTACAACGGAAGGATTCATCCTTCGCTAATCAACTCTCAGCATGGTTGGCTTCAATGTCTCTGAAGTAGTTTGCCCCTGAACGAGCGATGAGCGACTCAACATGCTCTGATTGAACACGGGAGGGATCTGCCCTTAAATCGCAAGAATTCTGAATAACTGCCCCTGATTGGATCTCGCAAAGATTCACTTCCGATCAACCGCTTCTTGCATAAACTGCCCCATAATCAACTGATACTCCGGGACTTGTCCTCAGACAAACTGATTCCAAACTCACAGGAAGTCATTGCCCCAAATTCACCGGGCTTCGCAGCATACCATTCTGATCCAGACTTCTGACGATTCAGTCCTGATTGACTATTCCCTGTTGGAGTTCCTCCGTATCAATTACTGACCTGCAGATAAAATTGTTTATTCACGAATGGTAATTTTAATGCAGTGTTCATGCAAATTTCGAAAAAATGTTGTACTGTCACTCATTTACGTGTCATGCTAGTGAGTGACGAATGAACCAAAGGGTTCAAACGTAGTGCTGATTCGATCAGTGAAAAATACAACAAGGATATGATTAGCAAATCATGCAGGAGTCAGGTTACTCTACCTTATCGTAATGCGCTTTCAAAATAAACCCTGCCTCAATTAGGTCTTTTAAGGGTTGTATCGTGGTCGGGTTAACGGTTCGCGAAACAAAGGATATTCGACTCAAATTATGATTTGCACCCACCCCTTCTACGTGATGATCTCCGATCCTAAAGTTCAGTTAACTTAGCTCGAGCGCTCGCCTCTTCGAGAGGTATGTTGAACATTGGGAACAACTGGTTAAAGAATTCACAAGGTGTTTCGGAGTGACAGTTACTCCTTTTTCGTTTTCGGTGTCTGTATCTACACGACTTTGCCCTTGTTTGAGGATTTTTCTTTTTTATAATCCTTTCTTTTTCATTCTTTTGATTCCCTAATTTTTGCCTGGACTGACTCTTCAGAGTTCTTTTCGATTTTTCTTTGGAAGTCCAGCGGGATGCCCTGATTTTTTTGCCTAAGTATTTGCTTTCTAGCTTTTTCTTTTTTACTTAGCGGGCTTTCTTATTCCTTTTTTTTTTGAACGAGTCGTGCGACACCGGTTGTCTGGATTCATCCGAGAGGATTATAACTGTTTCACTCCTGATCGGTGAGGTTTAACCATTGTGGTTGATGAGGTACGACCCCTGGAGAGGAATATGATGTGATTGGTCCTCGAAGCACAACACTCCTCTATAAGACTTGAACGCTCGATCAAGCTAACTGACAACTACCCTGCCCCGGGTTAAGATATGAGGGTTTAAAAATCCGAAAGAAACTCCTACTTCTTGGCTCGAAGTGGTTAACAAGGGATTCTCTTCTTTATTTCTCCGATGTTTAGGGGATTTGAAACAATGCCTTGTACGTCATCGGCAAGGTTTTATCCGAAAGCATACGATCATCGGCTATGAGTATTCGGTTTCGTCATCCTCCCTCCACTCATTGCTAATCATAGTGATAAAGTGGAGTGAATAAAATGTGAGTGTCAGTGCAATGCAGTAAATGAGTGACAACGACATAATTAATTCAAAAAATGCATAGTCACTTTATTAACATTACCATTCGAAACATACAATGTTTAACAGCAAGTAGTAACTAACAGAAAAGAAACTACAAATGCAAATGATAAAAAAGTCCTAGGACTGCCAATGCTGAGGACGTCTGCCTGTCTGGATCACTGGCTTCTGGAAATAACCCTCTGAATCTGCGAGCTCAAACAGCTGAGAGGTTGTCACGCACAACCAAAACTCCTTCTGGAAAGGAAATGCACCCTTTGTCGATCAACTGTTGCACTTTTGCCTGAAAAGCCTTGCAATCTTCAGTTGAATGCCCCGGAGATCCACCATGGTAACCACACTGAGCATGGGGATTGTACCCTGGAGGGTAAGGCTCTGGCACGGGCTTGAGAGCTTTCGGTTCCACCAAAGAATTCTGAATTAGCTGTGGAAGAATCTGGCTATACGGCACGGGCACTGGATGGAAATGAGCATTCCTTCTTCCAAGTGGTTGTGAGGCCTCTTTTGATTCTGGTGCTGGTATTCTTTCCGCCAAGGAGCAAGAGGTCGTCGTTTCTGAATGGCAGCGGTCCCTTATTTAGGCGCTTGCGTCCTTGAACTTGATCCAAGTAGAAACTGCGAGCGAGGCGATTCAGTCACCAAAAGTCGCGGGACATATTCAAGATCTTTCTCAGCTTCAGGCAAAGGAGTGGAATCATTCACCTCTCCTGCAGGGTACGGGATAAACTTTCCCGATGCCCTCATGCCGCCCGGCACAAACCTAATTGTCCTTGAGTCAATAAGGTCTTGAATCTTATTCTTGAGAGCCTTACATGTTTCAACATGGTGCCCCGGTGCTCCTGAGTGGAAATCACAATGTGTGCTGAGATCAACGTCTGGTGCCACGTCATCTGGTGGATCCAAAGTCCGAAGCTTGAGGACACGGTTCTGAACCAACAGTGGCAACAGATGGGCATAACTCACAGGTATGGGGTCTACAGCTCTATCAAGTAACTTCTTCTTTTGATTATGACCTTCAGGGTTATTTTGAGATGCCTGGCGCGGCTGTTGACGAGACAGGCCTTGAGCTTCGTGCTGTGTAGAGGATCCACGAAGTCCACTTGGCTTCGGCACAGGTGGCACTGACGGCAATGGAGGAAGCACTTTGGTCTCCCCCTCGGGTGCTCGATCACTCTCCTTTTTTAGCATACTTCTCACCACTCCCATGAGAAAGCTCAACTGATTCTGCAACTGCTGATTCTCTTCTCTGAGTACTTGCTGGTCCAGGCGCACTGCCTGTATGTCATTCATGACCTGCCCCAACTGGCTTTGGATTTTCCCCAACTTAGCTTGTACCTGCTCCATTAATCTGAGTTGCTCGATTTTGCCTCAAACCTGCAAACACAAGGGTTAGAAGACAAGCCCCGACTTCCGTCATGCAAGATGAATTATGCTAATGCCATGGGTGTCTGTACGTTTAGGAGATCACCCTTAATTCTGGTGTCAACGTGCCAACATAGTGTCAATGCAGTGATAAGACTGGATCCATTCATGGAGGAAAATATCTCATATTGCTCGGGACACCAGAATCAGGGTACAAAATGTGCCTGCAGCACAGACACCTGCTAATGGAATGCAAAATGAATATGTGAACTAATGCAAAATGCAGTCATGCAATAATATATCCGGGTAACTGCTGTTGTGGAGATTTTGTATCAACAATCACTGATGAGAAGAAAACCCCAGTGGAGGACCACAGATCTGATCTGCCAAGAACAATCATCTGATAGGACCTTATACATAGGATCAAAATTCTGCTCTGTCAAGAACAAATTTCTGATAATAAGGACCCCTGATGTATGATCAAGAAATATCTGCTGATGAAGTCTTCAGACCCCAAATCAAAAATCTGCCCTATCAAGAACAATCATACAGCTGCTGATGAGATCTTCAGACCCCACTCAAAATCTGCTCTATCAAGAACAAACAACATCTGCTGATGAGATCTTCAGACCCCAAAAATCTGCTCTATCCAGAAAAAACAACATCTGCTGATGAGATCTTCAGACCCCAAAAATCTGCTCTATCCAGAACAAACAACATCTGCTGATGAGATCTTCAGACCCCAAAAATCTGCTCTACCAAGAACAAACAACATCTGCTGATGAGATCTTCAGACCCCAAAAATCTGCTCTACCAAGAACAAACAACATCTGCTGATGAGATCTTCAGACCCCAAAAATCTGCTATACCAAGAACAAACAACATCTGTTGATGAGATCTTCAGACCCCAAACATCTGCTCTATCAAGAACAAACAACTGATGACAATACTCCGATCAAAACCTGCTCTATCAAGAACAGACATACACCTGATGATAAGATCCTCTGATCAAAACCTGCTCTATCACGAACAGACAAATCTGCAGCTGAGAAACCCTGGTACCAACAAAACTGATTCACTGTCAAGAAAACCAGGTAGTCTGAAGGTCAAAGTTTCCTGTAATAAACCCAATCCCACTCACAGGTATGGACCTAAACTGACTCAAGGTACGGTATCCTATGCGTTCATCAGCGTCACAGACTTTCAAGAGGGGTGATACGATACCCAGAAGGTGTGGCATCACCAGCTCATGAAGAGGCCTCACTTAGCTGAATCACAAATGATCGGTCCCCAGAGTCGACAATCCACCAAACCAGCAACCGTCTCAACCCAAAGGGTTGAGAGTGAAGCCAACCGGATGAACCTCGTCTGAGCGTGGATTTCATGAGACACTAGTGCCTGCAAAGCAAGCACGCGCCCACTAATTTCCACTCTAAGTCTATGGTGCACTCAAACCTGGGTCTGGCTTCTCACTCATCAGAACTCCCATCCCACAACAACACAAATAATCATATTATACTGAAAATAAAATGCGGGAAATAAAGTGCGAGAAGTAAATTGCGATAAATAAACGCCACCCAACAAGTAAACACACAAACGGTAGGATTGACTCTCTTAAGGGACGTTGCATCCCAAAGGCAAAGGGAAGCATAGCACGTCCCCAGCAGAGTCGCCAGCTGCTGGGGACGGTCCTAGACAGCTAGGAAGAAGATCCAGGGCGAGACTCGCATAGGGAAACACCTGAAGTCCCCAGCAGCGTCGCCAGCTGTCGCTTGCGCGAAAATAAGGTGCCGGCATGACAGAAGAGTCGCCACCTTTCGTTATTTATCCCTCAGAACGGGAAAGGAAACGATCGGAAAAACCTGACGAATAAGGGTAAGACAAGGTCATCGCAACCATTGTCTGGGTTCGGGAGTCGGTTACGCAAGGGGAAGGTATTAGCACCCCTCACGTCCGTCGTACTCGACGGGATCCTCGCTTGTTTGTTTACTTGGACGGGTTGGTTTTATTCTATCTACCTATCAAGGCTGGCTGAAAAAGAAAAGAAAAATGACTCGGCAAAGCGTCGCACTTTATGCCTACGTATTCTCATCAGAGAATGAGAAATCAGAGTCAACGTAGTTCGGCCTACAAAGGATTATGGGGGAAGGTAGCTCGCCAAGACTTCGCCATCTTGTGCCTACGTACTCTCAACAGGCATGAGAGATCAGAGCTCACGTAGTTCGGGAAACTACGATTTATTTCCTGTTTTTTACGAAAGAAGTGTCTTTTATTGTGTTTGCGATTTCAACCGCACTAGAGACTATGACCTGAGAGTGAATGCGTCGCATGTCACCCAAAGGGTACCATACTAAACATTCAGACTGTGGAAAAGCAACTCTCCCACAATCCTTTCTCAGATAGCTTAAGGCTCGTAACGTATGAAAGAAATCATTCATGATTACTGTATCTTAAACTGTTTTGAGATGAGAAGAGAACAGGCCCAACGAAGAGGGAGACTATCAAGTCCTACTGTTATCATGCCATGGATTCATCCTATGGTTGAGGTTTGAACAGGGAACTCCTAGATGTTATCATCCATAGGTTTCAACCTAAAAGTCTATCATCAAATCCTTATCAAAGGAAATGAGAGTCCTAAGGGATCATGTCAATGATACACCAAAACAGACAAAGCATCAGCTTAACAGTAAAATGCATGCAATGCAAGTGAGGGAGGAAATGTGTGTGGGGCTTCAGCCTCCACAAGCTCGTCTCAACCTCAAGCCAGTCATGAAATAACAGTAATCATACTGAAAAATAAACAACATGCTAACAAGCAATAAACAGTAAACTGCAATCATACAGATAAAAAAAATGCCATCAGGCAAACAAACCACATGGGCAAGGGAGCTGGGCTCTACCGAATACCCGCAAGCAAAGCCACGCAATAAAAATACAAGCAGAGGGAGCAACTCAACCTCTAATGCAATCATGCTCCTATATTCTACTTATTCTAGATGGGCTTAATCTAATGCAACAGACAAATCAAACAAAACACACAATACAGAAAAGAAAACAGAAGAAAGCCTCAGCTCCTCCAGCAGCAACTCAGTCTTCAGACTTCAATCATCAATTGCTCTCCAGGTTTCAACCCTACAATATGAGTTTCAACTCATCTTCTCCCTTAAGCTTCAGCTTCTTGACCAGCTCCACCTTCAGGCTTCACTATCTTCAGGGATCCTCAAGTATCAACTTGATCTTCATTATTATGATGGGCCCAGGAGGGGGGGTGCGCGTAGCAAGGCGCGCCTGGGCCCAGTTTATTAATCAGAAAACTAAAAAAAAATAAAAGAAAAAGGTTAAAAACACGATGCATATAACAGGTATTCATAGTGTAAAACCAATTGGGCTTGGACAAAGGGGGTGGGGAAAGCAAATGCATAAGGCCCACGCTGATTCACTAAACGAAACGCAGCGTTTGGCTGCTCATCTCCCTCCAATTTTCATTTTAATTCGCAGCCGTCTGATTGCTCCTTGGTCAACTAGTCTCGCGCAAATCCAACGGCCCATGTATCGTCTTCAACCTTTGGACACCTAGGGTTTCATAAACCTCCATGAAAAACACTCACATGCACACAACTTCATCTTCTTCGTGTGCCCTCAATACTCCACCAAATTGCATGATCCAAAAACCAAACTTGACTAGAATTTTACGTAGAACACAACTGTAGCATTGGTTTGCATTAAAACTCTCTCTATCATCCTACCCGAATGGTACAACTCCATGGATCCAAACTTTCTTCAGTTTTCAACCATCACAAAACTCAACAATCTTTATATATTATTAATCCCTATGCCATGCTGATTACAACCAACCAAATATTGCGCATTATAACCCCCTAAATCAATCATTCTAACTCCATCAAGAATCAACCTCCATTAATGAAACCTCACTAATTGATCTTAAACTCATCCAAATGAATCACCTAATGGTCTCTAATGGTTTCATAACAAGAACTAATCCTAGCCATGCCTAAATCAAAGTGTGGGAGTGATTTTGCTTACCTTGACTCTTGCAATGGTAGGTGGTGAAAAGCTTCGAATCAGGCCTTGTAGATCTTCAAGGATAGTCTTTAGGTGATGGACAATACTCTACTTACACAAGATTTGATGGAGATGGCTTGAATCTCAAGATCCAATCCCTTTTGCTCTCTTGCAACTTCACTTGGAAAGCTCTCAATTCTTCATCAATGGGGTTGCAAATCAAGATGAATACACTCAGGGATGATTATGGAGATGATTTGTGTAAAAAAATGGAAGGGTGATGAAGAGAAAAATGAAGTTTCAATACAATTTGCAAAATGGAGAATTTTGGTTCAATTTCTATTCTCTACCACCATTAACATCAACAATCACAAACCTTTCACCAATGGAGATTGCATTCAATATATAGACTGATTTAGAAGGGTCTAGAATCATCTAGATCAATCTAGTAGAAACTTGAACTTTCATGAAATGATACTTTGCATTTCCATTCTCACCATATGAGATATCATGACAAAATCCTTATATTGCTTGCAACCAACTTGAATATCTCCTTATATGAGATTTAGGACAATACACAATGCATATTTCCCTTATTCATTAAGCTTTTCCTTGTTTTGACTTGGTACCCCATTATGCCATCAAGTAAATTACAAAGCAACCCCAAAATTTAAGCCTCAAATCAAAATTGTGGCTGAACCATTATTCTCAAAATGTCCTTGGGAGTCAAAATGACCTATCATATGACATGGTTAGGGTTTATAGCTTGGATTTTATGATTTTCCATTTCACTTGAATTAACTTATGCCTCATTTTTAGGCCATTTTTATCACTTTTTGCTATGAGCCTTTCCAACATCTCATGACCACCCTACTAGCCTTAAAACATCATTCTAAGCAACTTTGATGTTGAAGGTTTTTCCATTTGAAGCTTGGAAGTAGGGGATATGGCCATATGCTTGAAATGACCTATAACTTCCAAATGACCAAAATGCCCTTGGCTTGTCAAAGCCATAACTTGAGTTCTACAAATCCTATCAAGGACTTCTAGTACTCTATAGAAATCTAAGAAGACGATCTTAAACATTCATGTTGACCAAGACATCATAGGAATCATCCTACTAGGGCAAAAGTTGTCTGCAAGTTGGGTGACTTTCAAGGACCCAGATTCACATACTTCAGATGACCTGTAATTTGTCAAAACCATAACTTGAGTTCTGCAAATCCTATCAAGGACTTCTACCACTCAAATTAAAGATAAGAACAAGCTATACAACATTCATGTTATGGGGAAGATGAGATAACAATCACATATTGAGCTAAAACTGCCTGGAAGATAGGGATCAAACTAGGGGATTTTACACTATCAATCCTTAGAAACCCTAGCTTAAAACTTCTCAAACTCCTCAATCATGATGATTTGGTCTAGGAATCATCCTTATAGCATCTCCATACATCATTCCATGATCACATGGCTCTTGGATTAGGTCTCAACCTTCTCCAAATCTTCAGTTGACCTAGGGTTGACCCAGTCAAACCCTAATTCTACCATTCATGGCTGAATCTTCTGAAATCTTGCATAATGACCTCTCTGGGCTTCATGATGGCTTTCAAGACATCTCATAGGCCTTCTCAAAGCTTCAAGTTCACTCTCATAGTCTCAGAATCATCTGAGGAGCTCCCACAACTCTCAAGCTATGAGTCACACAACCTTGGTTTCAACCAATTCCTCTGAGGATCTCTTGAGCTTTCTGACAAAGGTATCAACCTTCAAACACTTGATGGGTAAATAAATGTTGGTCAAATTTTAGGGTGCAACAGTAGGCACGAGGCTCAGGAAGTCTTGTCAAACACAAAAATCTTTAAAAAAAAATTTATTCTCATCTCCACCATCTTTTGTAAATAACCTTTTTAAACCAAAAATAGATTTTCAAGAGGTTCCTATAGAGTACTATAGACGTTTTGGGTTCTAACACCTTCCCATTGCATAACCAACCCCCTTACCATAGTCTGTATTTTTATTAGTTTTTTTTAAACTTCTTTGGGTTTTGTTCGTTCTTTTCTCTATTCCTTTGGAAAAATAAAAGTGCGGTGGTGACTCTTGCATTATGAGTTAAGTTAATCAATAGCTTAATCTCAAAATTTTCCGCTACAAGTGGTTATTTCCTCCATCTATTTAGAACATAATCAACACCAAACAAAATCAAAAGAGATAGAGAAATGTCCCATAATATTAATACCTCACACATCAAATATCTCACACAAAAATATAGGTTTCTATGCCTCACAACCTATGAGTGATTTCTATTCATATCATTTAGTAGTAATCATAAGTTCGGAAATTCTTAAATACACCTTTGAAGATGGCGTGCAAGAAGAAACCAGAGTTCAACACATATTTTTCATTTTGATGAGGTTCCTCATACCTAAAAATCATGATAAAAGTGAAGAATAGATGGAACTTCATGATGAGAATCATATCCCATAATCACCGCTCAATACAAAATTTTCAAAAATAAGGTTCATCATACAATGCGTACTTTGCATCACTTTTGAGTTTGTTAATTTGTGATATATATTCATGTGTACGGTAATGTACTTGTATGTTTCTGCCGACCTTTATATGCTCAATTTCTGTTTGAGTTAAATAATTTCTCCCATGCATGCTTCATGTTTGGGGGACTACGTACCGATATGTTTATATCGATCTCAATGTACCCATTTTATGTTGCCTAAACTTCAGAATGCATGTGTACGGGTAATTTCCTGTTATGTTTATATTGACCTTTATATGCTTGGCTTATTTTTGAGTTAAAACACTTTTTCCTACATGCTTCGTTCTTGGGTGACTGTGTACCAATATGTTTATAGTGACCTCTATGTACCCATTTCATAATTCCTAAAGTTCGCAATGCATACACATGAAATGAAGAAAACTTGTAGAGGAAAGAGCAATATAATCACTAAAAATGTAGATGTTGAGCTCTCTCAATCTCTTGGTCGGTTTAGTTTGAGGGCATAATCTGTACCCATCATTAATAGCCTATACAAAGAGTTATCCATTTTAATAACCTTTATAACCATTAAGCATAGGTATAGGAAAATCAATTAATAGCCAAAAGGGTTGTTACACATTTAATCCTTAGATGGAAAGGAAATAATATTGATTGACATCAATGCAATAATAGAAGTCACAACTAGGATAAGGGAGGAAAATGGGGTTATAAAAGGGAGACAAATGGTAGAGAGAAAGGATCAAACAAACAAATAGACAAACAAACAAAATTGAGGTGTACATTTTTCAAGTACAATTGGCCTCACCATGGGGTCCGGTAAAATTTTCCTAGGTCGCACTTTCCAAAAATCCATAACAATATCATTATTTCTCAATGGTGAGAAATATCCACAAGTAGTAATAATGATGACCAACATGATGTAACAGAAATGTAGGTCACAATTGAAGAATTGCAACACCAAAATGAGGTCTTTCAGCGTGATATGCAGAACTTGCAACGAAGAAACAACAATAATTAGTCATGATGGAGAAAGAGGAAGATTTCATGAATCCTCAGTATCTATCTTCAAAGATATAGGATCCATGAAGGTTTCAAGTCACCTCCATTAACACCATTTGATAGAAAAGGTGACCCTCAAGAATATGTCACATTTCTTAATACCCAAATGGCCATAGTCAGAGCAACGAATTATCTCATATGAAAACTTTTGGAAAAACACTCAAAGAGACCATTTTAAGTTAGTACATGAACTTTGAGAGATTCTATATAACCAACTACTAGTATCTCACTAGGAAGTTAATTCGTTGATTCTCAGAGAGCTAGCATAAAAGATATTCGACAACTAGTTTATTCAATGTTTTTCGGGGAAATGATGAATCCTTTAAAGAATATTTGTCTATGTTTAATGTGAAGGTTCAAGAAACACAAGAATGAGGGTTTGAATTTGGTTTCTAGATTAAAAACATTTGTAATCTAAAATCACAAACAACAAATATTATGATAAAGATAAATAACACGAATATTTTTATCTTGGTTCAATATTAGTGAAGCTACATCCAAACACGCACCTTACTGATTTCGCCTTCTCAATAAGAACTTAATCCAATAACTAAACATATTATACAACTCAAAGATCAAATGTCTAAGACTTATTGAGAATTCTGACTATACCATAGTCTCTCAAGGAAATACAACTCAAAGACTAACCTTCAATGACTTCTTGAGAATTATGACTAAACTTAGTCTCTCAAGGAAATTAACAATTGTCAATCAAGTTAATTATGTTTATAAATATGCTTCTTAGCAAGAAGAATACACACAATGAAATTTGGTTTTACACTAGAGAATATTTAAAAATGAAACTCAAGGTGTTTCTTCAATCTTCTCTTTCTTGAAGATGATTTTCTTTACTGAATTTTCTTCATCATGAAGTTTCTTCACTTTTCTACACGAAATCCTTCTATCTATTTTTGTCCTACTTTTTAATCATCCTTAATACCTATTCACAAATCCTTTGTCCTTTTTATATAAGAAAAAATAAGACCGTGGGAGGATAGGATTGGAACTTTCTTCAAAGTAAACTATTATTGTAGAATAGGTTGCATCAACCATTAATCTTGAGTAGTTGATAAAAAACATTTTAAAGCCATATGAAGTATAATACTTTTTAATTTGATGATTAAAATGTAGTGTTCATAAGAACTATTCATCCATTTTAACACTCTAGAACATTGTCTTTACATATGAGGATTTAACGTATGTTTAGAGTTTAGAATCTTGAGAATAGACATCAGAGTCTAATGAGTCTTGAATGAATTTGAGTGCATCAGAGACTGGACGTGAGAAAAGTACACAAGAAGGGGTGGTTGAATTATGTTTTCCGTTTTCTAATTTGCGTCTGATCAGGGTTCAGAATAAAGACTGGTGTTCAGATTTTGATTATACTTAGCAGTGGATCTTAACATAAGCAAATAAATAATGGCAGAAGACACAGAGATTTATATTGGTTCCTCCCAATTGAGAGTAGTCTTGTTCTCTTGATTTACAAGAGATTTTTACTATAACAAAATTATAATTCGAATCGCTTATGCATTCTGCATAAGTCTTTTACACTGCTCAGACCCTAGGTCCAAGACTTCTTGCTCAAGTCTTACATACTCAAGACTTCTGCTCCAAGTTCTATGAAATGAGTCTTCCTACTTAAACCCCTCAGGTTCAAGACTTCTGCTTCAAGTTCCATAAACTGAGCCATCATACTCAAGCCACACTGGCCCAATACATGCAGGCACTCAGCATGTTCCTCAAAGCGAATTACATTCTATAATGAAGCCTTGGCCCTTAAGAGGGTGGCCTTTGGACTTAGTTGGAGAGATTCGACCAGCATCGACCAAGAGTCAAAAATACATTCTAGTGGGAATAAACTATTTCACTTAGTGGATTGAGGCTATACGATTGGTAAATGTTGACCAGGATGCAGTGATCGAGTTCATCCAAAAACATATCATTTATCGGTTTGGAATCCCATAAACTATTACAACCGACCAAAGATCATTTTTCACTGGTCGAAAGATTCAAGAATTCACTAAAGAAATGGGGTTCAAACTATTGACATCCACACCTTACTACGCTCCGGCTAATGATCAAGTCGAAGCATGAAATAAGGTAGTGGTTGGCTTGATTAAGAAGCATGTGGGGAAGAAGGCAAGGATTGGCACAAGACTTCAGACCAGATTTTATGGGCATGTCGAACTTCCCCTAAAGATGCTATAAACATTACACCTTTTCGACTAAAATATGGTCACGCTGCAGTTTTACCAGTCGAAATCTACCTACAGTCAACTAGAATTCAGAGACAGCATGAGATCCCATCGGAATCCTATTGGAACATGATGTTGGATGAATTAGTTGACTTAGACGAAGAGGGAATGAATGCCTTAGAATTTTTAAAGAGGCAAAAGAGAAGAGTAGATAAGTCATATAATAAAAAGGTCAAAGTTAAGTTATTTTCGACTGGGGATTTAGTTTGGAATGTAGTTTTGCCTATGGGTCAAAAAGATAGAACTTGGGTAAATGATCTCCTAAGTGGGAGGGCCCTTTTCAAATTATCCAAGTTCTTTCTAATGGCGCATATGAAGTCGAAGACTTAAATGAAGATCGAAGAATCTTGAAAGTAAATGGTAAATATTTGAATAAATATAAGCCTGCACTTCAAGAAGTAAAAATAAGTAAGAAATAATTCATGCATAGATATTCGAAGCCAAAATGGGGATCAAGATAAAAAGGTTGCCAAAATGGCTAAGTCATTACATCAAATTCCACGAAGAGCTTAACACTAATACAATAAAGAAACATGTTCATCAACTATAATCAAATTAAAAAGCATGGGAATTTTTTCAGCTCTTGATATTTCGACCTTTGAAGCATCAAGCACCGCTCACAAAAAGATTTGTTGGTAGAAATTTCTTCAAATCCTTTCCCAAGTTTTTAAGCATGTTCGACGTGATGCATGCCGACTTGAAGTTCTTTGGCTGCTTCATCATGATCAAACTTCAGGAGTTCGTCTTTACGCTCCTTGGCCTTTGAAATTTTGGCTTGCAATTCCTTGATCTGTTATTCCCAAGCTTTGACATTTTGGTCGCAGGCTTCGATTTCCATTTTATTCTGTTCAGAGCCTTTTTCCAACTCTGTAAATTTTGAAGTGGATTCAGCGGCTGCATCCTATTCAGCCATTTGAGTCTCTGACTTTTTCTGAATTTTATTCGAAGCATCTTTGATACAGTTAAGATCTGCAACAACATGGTCAACCAGCAGGCTCGATTCCATAATAACATTTGCAACTTCTGGAGAAACTTCCAAAACATTAACTTGTTTTAGGAGATCTTTGATCCCAAAGCAAGTTGAAGTATCTTTCCCTAAAAGTTGAAACAAGTCAACATCGAAAACCTTCTTTTTTATCTTGAGGAGCAAGTCACCCCAGGTTTGTTGGCGGATTGACCACCTGATGCAGTCGAAGTACTGGTGCTTTTTTCAGTCCAACTGTATCTGGTGGTAATCATAGCCTTTAGGTATTCAAGCGGTCTTTGTAACTTTAGGGACTCTAGTTCATCATGGGAAAGGCTAGTAGTGGTTGTTCAAGTCAAAGCTGCAGGATTTGGGTCAGCCTTGGGTTGGTCATCTTGTTTTTCTTTGTATCCCTCATTACCATCATTGTCATCGTTTTCTTCTTCTTATTTTTCCACGGGAGCTTCTGTCTCGAAGTAGAACATGGAATGATCATCTTCTTCTTCCTCGTTCTCTTCTGATTCACCATTTGCGCCACTAGTGCCTTGTTGTACATTAATTGGAGAGCCATCTTCAGATTTGTCTTCAAAAATTTCTTCTGCAGTTGGCATCTTTGTGTCACCTTCTACATCAATCAAGGCATATTTATTTGGTGGGCTCTTGTCATGATCAAAGTAACTGGTTTGAGAATGCTCAACTGTGACTTTTGGAGGAGAATCCTTTTGATGTTCGCCAGCCAGCTGACTCACTTCATTTGTAGATTCTTTGGTGGAATCCTTAGGAGAAGTTTGTTAAAGGGAAGGAGCACTAGTAGGATGGTAAAAAGGATCATTGTTTGTCGTAGGAAGAATTTGTTGAACAAGGGGTTTCCGCTTGTATTCTTTAGCACCCTGGAAGTATCAAAAGAAAAGGATCGGAAGTAAGTAAGTCGAAGATGAATAAGAAGAAAGTTATCAACTCTAGAGATTAAAGAATGATTTGTTTACCTTAGGAACTTCAACGCCAGCGCTATAGTTGTCACTCTCAACTTGGTCAAGGTTTATCTTGGCAGCCTGGTCTTTGGTGGCTAGATTAGCATTAGCTTCGACCACCTTTGGAAAGGAAGGTTTCTTCACAGGAGGTTTAACAATTTTTAGTTTGGGTTGGGAACTGGCAATAAACTTTTTTGCTTGTTTCTTCTTCTTCTTTGGGAACTTGGAGTTGTCTAGAGAGAGATCACCATCGCCTGATTCAATTACCTGGACCTCAGGCTCTTTTTGTTTCCTTTTCTAGGGTGTCGGTGGTGGTCTTTGACTACCCTGAAAGGAAATGTACTTTAAATATTAGAACATGAAGACAATACATGAAAAAGAATAATAATTGCAAAGTTTACCTTTGTTGTTGTTATTTTATTGGTGTTGTCTTCGCCTTCTTCTTCGACGACATCCTTCTCAATAGCGGCAGGTTTCTTAGCAAAGATCTCTATAGCTGTAAGAAAATCAATGCAAATAACACAAGTAAAGATAAATAAAGAAATTTATGAAGAAGTGATGTCGAAAAACCTCTCATTTCACACCTTCATATATTGGGGACTCCACACGAACGTGTTCTATGCCAATATGAAGGTGACCTTTAAAATTGTCTAGAGTATACTTAGCTGGAACCACTCGCTTAACACATTTTTCCATAGACTAACCAGTCTAGAAATGGAGGACTAAAAGCCACCCCAAATTCAGCAATGGGTAGTCGAGGGAATTTTGGAGGATATAAGTTAAAAGCTAACTTGTATCGTTGTTCAAGTTTAATGTACGAAAGTAGCTTTACATCCTCTAGTTTCTTTGTAAATGTTTCCTTCAATGTGAGTGTTGCTTCACCAATGGTTCGACTAAGTGTTAGATGCCCAATTGTGCTTATTTGAGCTATCAAATGTGGGCATCTTTCACTCCTTTTTTGTCAAGAAAGTGTTCAAAATCACTCTTGCTTTGGTTGGTTTGCAACTTTGTGTGAAAGTATCTTGGTACCTTTAATTTGTGTGTTATTGTGTAGGAATTTGGCATGAAATAGTGAGAATTAAGACACAAGAAATATGGCAAGGAAACATAGACAGCAAGCAAACATCAGCAAGTTCGCTAGGCAAGCTGGCCAGCGAAGCTACCTCCAAAACTTCACAAAGTTCGCTAGGCGAACTATGTAGCGAAGGCCAAGAATCCAAAACAGTAAGGAATGGGCCATAAACTCGCTAGGCGAGGGAGGCAGTGAAGCACTCGCTAGGCGAAGAAGCAGCGAGTAACCAACGAACACTCCCAGACTTATAACAACAATGAAAGGGCCATAAACTTGTTATGCGAATTTCACGATGAAGGCTTCGCTAGGCGAAGGATTACTCGCCTAGCGAACTTTTGGAAACTTTTTTTAGGAGAGTTCATAGAGCACAAGCACTTCAGGTGGCACTTTTGGGGTTCTCTAGGCGAACCACTTTGTTCGTCTAGCGAACATGACAACTCAGCTGACCCTTCTATAAGTAGCATGGGCTACTTTTTATAAGGAAGATCTATTTTTTCGTATTTGCATTGGAGAGAATTTTTCTGACCTAAAAACCCATTCTTTCATTTCTCATTATCTCTTAGCGATATTTCACAAAAAGAAGGTAGATTCCCATCCATTCTCGATTATTCGACTCGGATGTCGATCAACCTTCTTCCGAAACTTGTTGCTCAAGCTATCATGGAAATGAGTGGCTAAATCCCTCTCTTGTCAAGGTTAGGAGTAGTTAGTTCAGATTTTATGTATTCTTCTTAATCTCTTGTATGTGAACAATGTTATGATCAATGTAGATGAAGTTATTTGCTACTATTTGTACGTGTATAGTTTGGATTGCTTTAGACATGAACTTTCCAAGTCTTGACCTAACTTTTTCATCTATCAACTATACAAATGCTAGACATAGATTTAAAAGTTGATATTTGCATTGTATCGATCTTAATGATTATTATTTCGATTGTTATTTAGAGAGATCATTTAACGGTCAAAACAATAACATTCACGAAATCGCTTTAGAGATGAACGTTTTTGTGAGGATACGCGGTTATGTTGGTTAGAACTTCGTTCACATATTTGATTGGTTGGATATGTTTAGGAAGAACTAGCGAACCTTAATCTTGACATGCTTTTATCAAACTTAGACCGACTTTTATTCTGCTTTCTTTCTTGCAAACTTATGTTATGAAAAGTGAAACCATTCTAAAAACTCCCCT
The DNA here is from genome assembly GCA_963859935.3 of Lathyrus sativus. Lineage (NCBI taxonomy): Eukaryota > Viridiplantae > Streptophyta > Magnoliopsida > Fabales > Fabaceae > Lathyrus > Lathyrus sativus. The sequence goes on along the minus strand of OZ012735.1, from coordinate 702,137,763 downwards.
TTTTCTTAAGTCATTAAACCGTTGAACGGCAAGCATCTATATTCTCTTCAATCCCTATGGATACAATAAAACACTACCACATAATACTTTCTAACAAAATGGCACCGTTGTCGGGGATTGTTAGTTGAATATTGCAAGCATTGCCATAGTTTAGTGATTTTAAGATTTTTGTATTGTGAATCTCTTATCTTTGTAATTCTCTGTGCTTTTTAATTTGTTTAGTTCGTGTGCAAAATTTGTTTATGTGCAGACAGGTTTGGCCGGAAAACCTTCTTTTCGATCTTGAGATTGAGAGAACCGCTCGGCATACCAATAGTCGCACAAGGCAAAAACGGCAACAAGCTATTGAAATACAAGAGCTCGGAGAATCTTTTTCATCCACTCCACCTAATTCACCAATTATGGCAGCAGCACCACCACCTCCGCCTCCAGTTTCCACTCCATGTATGAACAGTCCAAGACACACCACTCAGTTCACGCGTAATCTGCACAATGGAAGACAAGCTGAGATGAAGACGGGAATCCTTGCACTTATCTATCAAAATCCTTTCACGGGATTAGATCATGAGGATCCGTTCACACATCTTACAAAATTCTATGAGATTGTGGGTGCAACGGAAGCAACCGAAGCTAACGAAAAGTCATTGTTCAGGAGGCTATTTCCTCATTCCTTGATTGGGAAAGCGAAGGAATGGTATCTTGATCAATCTACAACAATCATGACGGATTGGAATCTTTTGGAAGAGAAGTTTCTTGAAAGTTTCTTTCCACATAACCATTTCATGGAAGCTAAAACTGTGATAGCTGTGTTTTCACAAGGAGCGAGTGAATCCCTCAACAAAGCTTGGGAGAGATTCAAGTCTATGTTGAGAAAATGTAAAGGACACGGTTTTGATGAACTTACTCAAGTTCATATTTTTCGCAATGGTCTCCTCTCGATTCACAAGACCTTATTGGATGCTACGGCAGGAGGTTCTTTGATGTCTAAAAGCGTCGATGACGCAATTGCAATTATTGACAAGATGGCACTTAATAATCACCAAGGGAATCATAACCGTGGGGTAGCTCAAAGAAAACCAGGCGTGCTCGAGTTAGGTACGAATGACGCTATTCTTACCCAAAACAAACTTCTTACGCAACAAGTGGAGCTTTTAACTCAACAAATCTCAAAGCTTCCATAACAAATCAAAGAGATGCAAGAAGTTCCTACTCAAGTTCAAGTGGCGAGTTGTGAATTGTGTAAAGGTGAACATCCTACCGAATATTTTCCTCCCGTTTTGGAAGAAGCCAATTATGTCGGAAATCAAAATCAGGGATACCAACAAAGACCATCTTATCAACAAGAAAATCAAGGTTATCAAAGACCTAATCAAGGTTACCAACAATCGTGGATGCCGCAAGAAGCTGGGACTTCAAAACATCAACAATATCAAAACTACACTCAACCTCCACAAACTCAAAGTGCACCGTCAAAGATGGAGGAAGCTCTTACTCAATTCATGCAAATGTCAAATCAAAAGAACACCGATGCGGCTATCAAGAATTTGGAGACTCAAGTTGGCCAATTATCAAAACAATTGACCGATCAACAAAAAGGGCCTTTCACGACTACTGCTACTCCAAATCCGAAGGAGCATTGCAAGGCGATTCTTACAAGAAGTGGTAGAGAAATTGATATGGGCGTAGGTGAGGAGGTAGTGGCGGAGGAAGTTGCAGTTGAAAAAGAAATTGAAAATGTTGAGGGAGAAGTAGAAAAAAATGTTGAGGGAGATTTAGTTGAGAATGAGAAAGTGAAAAAAAAGAGGAAGGAGAGAAAAGTAAGAGAGAGGAAAGAGTGAGAAAGTTGAGAAAAGGAAAAGAGCAAGTGAACACGATATCGATTCAAAATTTTCCTTACCCGCATGCTCCGACAAGGAAAGACAATGCTAGACACTATGCTCGGTTTATGGACATATTCAAACAATTGCAAATTAATATTCCATTTTCCGAAGCATTGGAGCAAATGCCAAAGTATGCTAAATTCATGAAGGACATTATCATGAAGAAGAAGCGGTATACGGATCAAGAAACGATCATGGTGGATGCTAGTTGTAGTGCAATTATTCAACGTACTCTCCCTAGAAAAGAAAGTGATCCTGGACGAGTCACTTTGCCCATCACAATTGGAAATACTTATGTTGGCAAGGGGTTGATTGATTTGGGCTCTAGCATAAATTTGATACCCTTATCTATTATGAAGCGGTTGGGATACATGGAGCTGAAATCTACTCAAATGACTTTGCAACTTGCCGACAAATCTACCACTCGCCCTCATGGTGTAGCCAAAGATGTGTTGGTAAAGGTTGATAAATTTTTGTTCCCAATTGACTTTGTAGTAATTGATATGGAAGAAGATGAAGACTCTCGATTGATTCTTGGCCGACCTTTCATGAAGACCGCACGCATGGCGATTGATATAGACGATGGTCTCATGAAAGTAAGAGTGCTTGATGAGGAGATTTTCTTCAATCTTTTCGAAGCCATGAAGCTTTATAAAGACAAAACCAATTATTTTAGAATTGATGCAACGGAAGTGGCAATTGAATAAGTCAAGGAGTTATTACAAGTTCCCACACCATTACAACAAGTTCTTACCAATGCTCTTTCAAAAGTCAATGAAGAAGAAGAACGAGAAATTGAAAAGTGTTTGCGGGAACTTGAAGAGTTAGAGGAAATCCCACCTTTGAAAGAAAAGGTCGAAATTTTGAAAAAAGAGAACAATGAGGAAGGCAAGCTTGAGTTGAAGTTGTTACCATCTCATATGAAGTATGTTTTCCTTGATGAAGAGAAAAACAAGCCAGTGATCATAAGTTCAGAGTTAACCATGGATGAAGAAAGGAAATTAATTGTGGTGTTGAAGAAAAATCAAGAGGCAATGAGTTGGACTCTTTCTGACTTAAAAGGTATAAGTCCTTCCTATTGTATGCATCGAATATTCATGGAGTACGATTTCAAGCCGGTAGCTCAACCACAAAGAAGATTGAATCCCACTATGAAAGAAGTGGTGAGGAAAAAAGTTGTAAAAATGTTGGATGCCGACATGATTTATCTTATTCCTGATAGTCCGTGGGTGAGTCCAGTTCAAGTGGTGCTGAAGAAGGGTGGAATGACGGTTGTCCGCAATGAGAAGAATGATTTGATTCCAACAAAAACCGTAACGGGATGGAGAATGTGTATTGACTACCGTAGGCTAAATCAAGCTACGAGAAAAGATTACTTTCCTCTTCCTTTCATGGATCAAATGCTCGAGAGGCTTTCCGGTCAAGAATACTATTGCTTTTTGGATGGGTATTTCGGGTATAATCAAATCATTGTCAACCCGGAATATCATGAAAAAACAACTTTCACTTGTCCTTTCAGAATCTTTGCTTATCAGAGGATGTTGTTTGGTTTGTGTAATGCACCGGTGACTTTTTAATGGTGTATGCAAGCTATATTCTCGGACTTGATTGAGAAGACGATCGAGGTGTTTATGGATGATTTCTCAGTTTTTGGGCCGTCATTTGATCTTTTTCTAAAAAATCTTAATGTTATATTAGAGAGGTGTGTGGATACTAATCTAGTGTTTAATTGGGAGAAATGCAACTTCATGGTCACGGAAGGTATTGTGCTCGGGCACAAGGTTTCTTCAAAGGGACTTGAAGTTGATAGAGCTAAAGTGGAAGTGATTGAAAAGCTACCGCCACCTCTGAATGTGAATGGAATTCGAAGCTTTCTAGGTCATGCGATATTTTATCGAAGATTCATCAAGGACTTCGCAAAGATGGTAAAGCCACTGAGCAACCTGCTCAACAAAGATAAGTCTTTTCTTTTTGATGATTCTTGCATGACAACTTTTGATTCTTTGAAACAAAGCCTAATAACTGCACCCTTAATTGTCGTACCAAACTGGAAAAATGATTTTGAACTTATGTGTGACGCAAGCGATTATGCGGTTGGTGCAGTTTTAGGCCAAAGAAAAACAAAAAATTTCCATGCGATACATTATGCAGGAAAGGTTTTGAATGAGGCTGAAATTAATTATGCAACAATGGAAAAGGAATTTCTTGCTATAGTGTATGCATTAGAAAAATTTAGGTCTTATTTGATTGGATCAAAAGTTGTGGTTTACACCGATCATGCGGCGATCAAGCATCTGCTTACCAAACCGGATTTTAAGCAACGGTTAATTCGTTAGATCTTTTACTTCAAGAATTTGATCTTGAAATTTGTGATAAAAAAGAGTCCGAGAATTTGGTAGCAGATCACTTGTCCCGACTTATGAATGATGAAGTCACAAAACATGAGAAAAAGGTGAGGGAGGAGTTCCTCGATGAAAAATTGTATATGGTAAAGGTTAGACCTTGGTTCGCTGATATGGCTAACCACAAAGCCACCGGAAGGTCTAACTAGTCACCAAAGAAAAAAAAATTGTCTGACGCCAAGTACTTTGTTTAAGATGAACCACGTCTTTTTAAACTTGGTGTCAATAACATTTTGCAGAGATGTGTTTCTGAGGAGGAAGCCAAAGATATCATGTGGCATTGTTACAACTCTCCGTATGGAGGTCATTTTAACAATTTACAAGAACAGTCACTAAAGTCCTTCAATCGGGATTTTATTAGTCGTCCTTGTTCAAAGATGCGTACGCACACACAAAAAGTTGTGACAGATGTCAAATGATCGGTGGAATAACGCAAAAAAAATGAAATGCCACTGTAAAACATGATAGAAGTCGAAGTTTTCAATTGTTGAGGCATTGATTTTGTTGGTCCATTTCCACCGTCGTTTGGAAATGAATACATTCTTGTTGCGGTAGACTATGTCTCCAAATGGGTGGAAGCCATAGCTAGTGCTAAGGCAGACGGGAAAACCGTAATAAAATTTCTGAAAAAAAACATATTTTCTCGTTTTGGTACTCCGAGAGTGTTAATAAGTGACGGTGGTTCACACTTTTGTAACACTCAGTTAGCCAAAGCTTTAGATCAATATGGTGTGCGACACAAAGTTACAACACCATACCATCCGCAAGATAATGGACAAGCGGAGGTATTGAACCGAGAGATTAAAAAAAAATTGGAAAAAATTGTGTCTACCTCACGGAAGGATTGGTCAAGCAAGCTTGACGATGCCTTGTGGGCCTCTCGGACCGCTTTCAAAGATCTGATTGGTCTCACGCTGTTTAAAATGGTCTACGGAATAAATTGTCATCTTCCGATGGAATTGGAACACAAATCCTTTTGGGCTTTAAAGTTGTTGAATTTTAATCATAACTTGAGTGGCAAAAAAATAAAAAGCCAACTTCATGAGTTGGACGAAATTCTCCTTCAAGCTTATGAGTCGAACAAGATTTACAAGGACCGAGTGAAGATGTATCATGACAAAAAGCTTGTGACCAAGACATTTGAGGTAGGACAGATGGTGTTACTATTCAATTCGAGGTTAAGATTATTTCCCGGAAAATTAAAATCCAAGTGGTCGGGTCCGTTTCGGATTCGCGACATTTTGAGCTAGGGGTTATTATCATTGAAGATATCAAGACCAAAGAGAATTGGACTGTAAATGGCCAACGATTGAAAATTTACTTAGGTGGTGATTTCGAGCGGGACACCACCTTCGTGCATTTCGGCGATTTGTGATCGCATCTGACCGTCGAGCTCCAACGACCTTAAACAAAGCGCTTGTTGGGAGGCTGTTGCACCCCAAAATTTGCCCTCACAATACAAGACTTTGTGTTCCAAGAAGGTTCACAAGGTTCACAAAATTCACAATTGGACAGAAGAGTTGACAATTCCCTCAGACAATGCACCTCCTAAGCAGTGCATCCAAAACTAGGGTTTTGACTTTAATCAGGCTAAATGGACTTCCAAGACTTCAAGTGAGCTTCATAACATCTTATATGTGTATAAGAACCCCCATGTCAAGTTTCAAGACTTTTCTCAAAAGTTTGCTCAGTCAGATGATCAGATAAGTCAAAAGCAGTCAATGCAGTTAAAAGGTCAAACTGAGGTCAACTGTGGTCAAACCAAAGTCAAACTTCATGATTTTTTTTTGCCAACATCAAAGAGAGGTTGGGTGAGAAATATTATCATAATAACTGTAATACCCCAAATTTTGCCCTAAGATTTGTCGTCGCATTTCATTGCATTTAATCAATTACTAACAAATTTGTGTAATCGTTTGACTTTTTGCAGGTAAATATCATATGGCATGCATTTTTTTTCTAAAAAGTAAAAATGGCACAATTGGCAGGAGGACATGTGTAAGGAGTTATGAGTGTGAGAGGTTGAGAGTTCGAATCTCACCTTTGTCATTTTTTTTGTTTTTTATTATTTTTACTCTAAATTTTTCTATCTTTCATTAAAAAAATAACAAAAATAGTTTTTTATTATTATTTAATTATTATTTTCGTATTTTAATTAAATCATTTTTTAAAATATTATTTTTTTCACTTTTTTCTAAATTATTCATAAAAATATCCAAAAAATCATAAAATAAAAAATATTGAAAAAAATTTTGTTCTTTTTATAATATTTTTTATTTTAGGAATCAATAGGATTATTAGTTTTTATTTTAAGTTTATTTTAATTATTTTAAATTATTTAAATTTTATTTTTTCTTAACTAATTATTTAGTTTGGGCTTTAAAATGGGCTTTAGGGACATTATTGACAATTTGGTGTTAACCCTAATTTGTTCCCTATATATACATGTGTTGCCTTGTTGGAAAAGAGGAGAGAATGAAAAAAACCTAAGAGGAGTGAGTGCCGTTTGCCGTTATTTAGTTTTCTTCTTCATCCATTACTATTGTTTCTTTTTCTTCATCGTTTACCGTTATTTCTTTTCCTTCATCTATTACTGTTGTTTCTTTTTCTTCATCTTTTACCGTTATTTCTTTTTCTTCATCTATTACCGTTATTTCTTTTTCTTTATCTATTACTGTTACGTTTATATATATATATATAATTTTTAAATTGTTAGAGTTTATATATATAAGATTTTTGATCGAATTATGTCGGTACGATTTTTGCACATTTGTGTGCATGACGCGTGACATTTGTGTTAGTTCGATTTGGTTGCGATGATAGCATTTTTGTGTGAGCAATAACACTATTTTTTGCTTAATTTCTTTTTCTTTGCGATAAATTTTGTTTCATCCGATTTAGATCTGGTTGCGATGAGCGCATTTCTGCGTTAGCAACATTGTTGGGTTATTTGGCACATTTAAAATTCATTATTGCTTTATTATTATTATTATTATTATTATTATTATTATTATTATTATTATTATTATTATTATTATTATTATTATTATCATTATTTATTATTATTATCATTATTATCATTATTATTACCATTATTATTATTATTGTTATCATTAATTTATTAAAATTTGTTATAATATAAAAATCTGTTTTTTAAAATAAATAACATTAACATCTTTTCCAAATTAATATGAAAACCTATTATTTTTAAGAAAAAACTTTTTTTTAGATAAATTTAAAATAATAACTAAAATCTTTTTTTAAAATAATAACTAGAACTGTTATTTATTTTATTTTATTATTGTTCAATTCAAATTTCATTATCATATTGTATCTGCTCCTCTCATGTAACCTCGCGAACTTAACAATCGCTCTTTAAATTCTGCCTTTAAATTTCTGCTTGCATGGTTTAAATTATGACATTATCTCTCTGTTTGCATGATTCAATTATCTCACGCGTTTACTATTATTTCTGTCACATTGCACACATCCGAAGGTTAGGTCTAACTGTTTGGCCGCCGCGCCAATAGTCCGTAAAACTTCACACATTCAATTTCAAATCCTCAAAACTACAAACTACAAACCCTAATTTTCACAAATGCCTCGCCGCAGGCAAAATTACAATTTTACCCTTAGCATTAGGTCAAAGAGCCGCCGCGCTCATTTTAGGGTTTCCCGCCGTGGAATCCCTAATTTAACCCTAATTACAACTTAACATTTCAACGTAGAGATTTGGAGTTTCTACACTCCACGTAAGCGTGTCCTTAAGATGCGTTTATTCCTCTTGAGACCTTGACCACAGTCAAGAAGTTTCTAACCTCCCTATTGAGGGGAACTACGATTACTCTGATTCCACTCCCGTAAGGATACGTAGGCACAAGATGCGATGTCTTGCCGAGTAAACTTAGAATTAACCCCCTTTATTATTTATTATTGCTTATTTATATTTTATTTATCTTTGCTATTTAATTATTTTGCTTATTATTTTGTGATTGTTTCTTGGATGTAAAGTTGTTTAATTATTTAATTATTATTATGGTTAGTAATTAGGGAGTGTAACAACATGTATGTAATATTAAAATAAATTTAGATCACTTTTAAATAAAGATAATTAAAATAAACACGTCACACACGTAAGTCGATTTTAATCGCCGTCTCACTTCCTAAGGATATCCCTCAAGTTGCCTACGAATAATGGTTAAGTGGGATGTATAAAGCAAGTCCCTCAAATAAAAAAAAAATCATCAAAGTCCCTTATGGTTGCCTTTACGAATCAAGTCCCTTTCGAAAAATGATGATGGTCCCTTATATGTGCTTATTACATCCCACAATGGCCTTCAAAGTCAAATTGTCCCTCACATACCCCTTAACATCCAAAGTAAGGACTACCTACTCCATTATAGTAGGGATAGTCTTACTAAAGGAAAGAATGAAGAATAAGAAAGACCTTTAAACATTAGGGTAGGTTACTCCTAGGTGCTTGCTCACTTCAAAATTGTTTCGCACTTAAACAAATTTTCAACAAGTTTTCAAACAAGTTCTTAACACATCCTTACATGGATTATTTATTAACTATTCTGAAAATTTTCTATTCACACACTACAATTTCAAAACAATTCAAAAGTGAGCTTAAGTACCTAAGAGCCCATGGATAACCATGGATGAAAAGGATGCTAATACCTTCCCTTTTCATAACCTACCCCCCGGACCCAAAATATTCTCTAAGGTCTTTCCTGTTCTTTTATAACCTTTCCTTATGGATAAAATAAAAGTCGGTGGCGACTCTTGCTATCCGCAACATTGTTTAAAGTCAGTTCACCGGGTTACAGAACTGGCGACTCTGCTGGGGACCTATTTAAGAGGGGTACCCTTAGGAATTAAGATCACTTTAAATTGTTTGCCTTGTTTGCTTTATTATTATATTGTTGGGGTGCTCTTATGTGTGAAAGGTCCTAACCCGAATCTAGTGTACCTTAGGTAAATGGCAATAGACCAAGGAAACTGTACGACGTATATCGATACGGTTGATCTGGTGGCCATAGTTAGTGCGACTTCTTGGTTGGTGCTTATATTCCTTAAGTCAAGTTGAGGATAATATTGAGGCTGCCATATGTTGTCAATGCACTAACTGACTTTTAGAACCCTAGTTAACTCATCTTGGCCTTTAGAAAGTAGTGAGGTAACCGGCTTTGGTGCAGACTGAAGTTGGTTGACACTCGATACTACGCTCATTGAGATCTTAAACTTGGAGGGTTTTGGTTGGCAAGTAAGTTGCCTTCTGAACAACCACCCTTGTGAAGGATCAATGATATTGAGATCCCTTAGAACCTGGTTACTTTTGTAGGACAGGATGAACCATCTAACTTCAGGGGAGGGTACTTGCCTTTGAACCTCATGCAAGCCTTTAAACCTAGGGCTATGGTGTGACTTGTTTGTGTGTGCCACATGTTTGTGATTGAGCATGACATCATGACATCATCATGCATCATAAGCATATCATTTTCCCTAACCATTTCAAGGACCAAAGGATTTATCTTTGTTCTTTGTTGCGAGTCATGGCTTCTGCTCGTAGAAACACCATCAGGATCAACTTTGTAGGGATACCTGCTAAGCTCAAGGAGTTGGTTTCCCTAGTGCCTGATCACTCCCAGTTCAACAAGAGACATGGTCACTTATTGGATCTAGTTACTTCAGGGTTCAGTGAAGACATGATGAGTGTGCTGTTTCAGTTCTTTGACCCTAAGCACCATTGCTTTACATTTCCTGATTATCAGCTGGTTCCAACCATGGAGGAGTTCTCTAAACTTCTGGGTATACCTGTTCTTGATCAGAAGCCATTCACAGGCTTAGAGAAGGAGCTTAAACCAGAAGTTATTGCTGCAGCTCTACATCTGAAGAAGTCTGACATTGTTCTAGAGACGAGAAGTGGAGTTAAAGGTATTCTTGCCAAGGTATTAGTGGATAAAGCTCAAATGTTCTTGAAGGCTATGAGCTACGATGCTTTTGAGGAGATCTTAGCCTTATTGATTTATGGCTTAGTGTTGTTCCCCAATCCTGATCAGTTCATAGACGTTCATGCCATCAACATATTCCTGAGTCACAATCCAGTGCCTACCTTACTTGGAGACATCCTACATTCTCTTCACACCCGTACTACAAGGGCAAGAGGAACTTTGATGTGCTGCATACCTTTACTTTCTAGGTGGTTTATTTCTCACCTTCCTCGCTCAGTAATGAAGAATGAGTAAGGGTTCAGATGGTCCAAGAGGATCATGTCACTTTCTCACTCAGACATCCATTGGTGCTCCAGATCTATGGAGAATGTCACCATCATTGACCGTTGTGGAGAGTTTCCTAATGTGCCACTTCTAGGCATAAGAGGAGGCATCACCTACAACCCATCTCTAGCTTTACGACAGTTTGGTTACGCTCGGAGCGATGGTCCACATGACATGTTGATTCAGGGCATTGTGTTTGGTTACGACAACGATCTTCAGGGTTACCGTCAGAGATTCATCCGAGCTTGGGGAAAGGTAAACAGGATTGACAGCAAGACACTGGAGCCTAAGTACACTATTCCTATGGAGGCTTATCTCAGATGGGTACGATCTCGTGCTCAGACACTCATGATGCCATATCCTGCCGTCCTACCAGTTACCATGGAACCTGTTGCTGAAGGAGACACAGCTTATACCATCCTTCACCCAGACATGCCTACTGATATGGAAGACTTGCAGAGATCATGGATCCAACTGAAAGAGCAAAGGGATACTTTCGAGGCTCATTACAAAGCAAGCCAAGCAAGGATCCTAGAGCTAACAAAGCTACTTCATGAGGAACGAAACCTCAACTCATACCTCAACACCAAGAGGAAACGTCCATGGGAGACTTAAAACCCCATCTTTTGTACTTATTTCGTTTTCATTTTTTGTAAGCCTAAAAGGCAAAACAAGTTATTACTAATAAAAAGTTACTTTCTTGTTTGTTTAAGCAAATTTAAATCCTGCGGTCCTTGAAAACATTGCATATGCATTCCCATATCATTGCATCACAGGTTTATAATTGTGCACAGGTTTCTCATCTTCTCGCTGTTTATTTCAGCAATGGCTCTTGAACAATCAGTTAAGGATCTCCAGGCACAGAATGCACAGTTCCAAGAGCTGATCCTGAACCTATCCAAGGGGCAGGATGAATTGAAGACACTGCTGGCCAAGAAGACTAAGAAGGCTAGAAGGTCTGCTGGGTTGCTCAACATGGGAAGAAGGTTCAAAGGTCCTGCCAAGACCAAGGAACAGGTTGAAGACTATGAATCTGAAGAATCTGAGAAAGAGAGAGGCAGTCTCCACAACACTATGGGGGACTCTGATTCTGAGGCTAATTATTACCATGAGCCTAATGAAGACAAATTCAAGATGCTGGTGGATAGAATGGATGCTATGGAATTACAGAAATCATCTGGGCTGGATTTTGAGGATTTGAGTTTGATATCTGGGGTTGTGATACCCATTGGTTTCAAAGTTCCTACATTTGTTGTCTATGATGGGGTCTCTTGTCCCAAATTGCATCTGAGGTCTTATGTCAGAAGAATTCATACCCACACTGCTGATAAAAAGTTGTGGATCCATTTCTTTCAAGAGAGTTTATCTGGAGCTCAGTTAGAGTGGTATTATCAGTTGGAGAGTGTCAACATCAGAGACTGGAATGATCTTGCTGAAGCGTTTTATAGACAGTACCAATACAATGCTGACTTAGCCCCCACTCGCATGCAGCTTCAAAGCATGTCTATGGGTGCCAAAGAAAGCTTTAAGGAGTATGCTCAGAAGTGGAGAGACTTAGCTGGAAGAGTTCAACCCTCTTTGACTGATAGGGAATTGGTTGATATGTTCATGTGTACGCTGAATGGTCCGTTTTACAGTCATCTCATTGGAAGCTCATCATCTGGCTTCACTGAGTTGATCATGACAGGAGAGCGAGTAGAGAATGGTATCAAGAGTGGTAAGATCCAAGTGGGCACTTCTTCATCAGGTGCTGCAAAGAAGCCTCCCACTGGGAAGAAAGAATCTAATGCTGTGTATGGTCAGCCTGATCGTAACAGAAGGCATCAGTCTGTTAGTGCAGTTCATATTTCAAATCCAACTCCTGCAACAACAGAGCAGCCTCAAGGCAACCAACAGAGGGCTAGAAGACAGTTCACGAAGATCAACATGTCAATGGCTCAGGCATTGCAACACTTGTTGAAGGCTGAACTTATTACCCTGAGGGAGGCTCCTCAGAATCCCAATGTTACCTCTCCCAAGTACAATCCCAATGCACGATGTGCATATCATTCAAACTGTCCAGGACATGATACTAATAACTGCTGGGTCTTGAAGAACAAAATTCAGGATATGATTGATGCTGGAGAAATTGAGTTTGATCCACCAGGTACTCCAAATGTGATTACAGCTCCAATGCCAAATCACGAGAAGACTGTCAACGCCATTGATGAAGATATTGATGAAGATCTGCATGTCTATTCAGTTATGGAGTTGAGCACACCATTGTCTGTTATCAAAAAGAGGTTAGTACAAGCTGGGATCTTTCCAGGTTGTCATGAAGATTGTCTATATTGTACCTATAAGCCGGATAGTTGCTTCATTTTGAGAGATGGGATTCAACGTCTCATGGATAAATATACTATAGTGTTTGAAAGAAGACCAGCATCTGTAGAAAGTATGGTGGATCATCTGACTCAGGGTAAGAAGATTGAAGAGGTTGACATGGTTGACAAAGTACCACTAAGAATCACTTCAAAGGGTCCCATTAAAATCACTCATCAGGGCCCAATCAAGATTATTGCTGAAGGTCCTGTGAAAGTTGTTGCTGAAGCCAGAGTAGCTCCTCTGATCATTACCACTCCTGGTCCTATTCCTTATACATCTGACAAAGCTGTGCCTTGGCACTATGGGTCTGATGTTTACATCCATGGTGTCAAGCAGGAGCCTTTACCTGATATGCCTGTTGACATTGATAATATTGCTGGATCTAGCAAGATCACTCGTAGTGGAAGAGTCTTCTCTCCTCCAGTTGCTTCTAAGAGTGCAGTTACTCCTGCTGTTACTTCCACCACTGATGCTCGGGGCAAGGGTCCTGTTATTGAGCCTGTATCTACTGATGTGCCAGCTGCTGATGACCTCTCTAAGCAGATGGAAGAAGTACTGAAAATCATTCGCAAGAGTGATTATGATATTGTTGATCAGCTGGGGCATACTCCCTCAAAGATTTCTATGCTCTCCCTGTTATTATGTTCTGAGGCTCATGCCAAGTCATTGATCAAGTTTCTAAAGATGGCTCATGTACCCAGTGCAATTTCTGTGGACCAGTTTGAGAATTGTGTTGCTCACCTGACCTATGACAACGGGTTAGGATTTTCTGATGCTGACTTGACCCCTGCCAAGAGGGATCATAACAGGGCCTTGCATATTTCAATTGAATGCAGGGGCACTACCCTGTCTCATGTGCTGATAGACAATGGTTCCTCTCTGAATGTGTTGCCTAAGGAAGTCCTGAACAAGCTGAGTCCTAAAGATACGGTATTGAAGCCCAGTAATATTGTGGTAAAGGCTTTTGATGGTTCTAGAAGAGTAGTGCATGGGGAAATTGATCTTCCAATCAAGGTTGGCTCTCAGGTGTTTACCGCTACATTCTATGTGATGGATATTCGTCCTTCGTACTCATGTGTGCTTGGTCGTCCCTGGATCCATGGGGCAGGTGCTGTAACCTCCACATTACATCAAAAGTTGAGATATCCGGTGAATGGAAAAGTTGTTACTGTCTTTGGAGAGGAAGAATACTTTGTCAGCCATGTAAACACTTTCAAGTATCTGGAAGTAGAAGGAGAATACATTGAAACTCCATGTCATTCATTTGAAGTGGTTCCCTGGGCTGTTAAGGATTGTGTGACTCCTCCTGCTGTGAAGAAGGTTCCGGTGGTCATCAGAAACCCTCCAACAATGGCAATGGCCTCCCTCAATGATGCAAAAGCTGTGGTGGAAGAAGGTGGTTGTACTATTTGGGGTCAGCTTCCTGATATTCCATACAAGTCTGACAAGTTTGGTTTGGGTTTCACTGCAGAGTCCCAGAAGGCTGTTCGTCGTGCTCGTGCTGTTCGTATCACCAATCAAGGGGTTATCAATGCTGTGGGAGATCAAGATAAAGACTACAACTTGGAGGCATGGATTTTTCCTACTGTGGGTGCTGGACTCAATAATTGGAAAGCTGAAGATGTTATCCCTATCTCCTTTAGTCAGGAGTAAATACTATTACTGTGTTATGTTTTTAAATTTGTGCCTTACCCGGGGCACAATGGTGTGCTTGTTACGGGTTGTCATTTCATTTGCATACTTCATTCAATAAAATCAGTGGACGTTTCGTTTTCGTAAATATTGTGTTCCTTGTCTTTCTTTTTCTTTTATTTTTGCTTTATCAGCTATGTGTTCTTACACACACCCACGTCACTAAAATGCAGATCCTCATCCACTCTGGATCCAGTTGATAACAGTTCTACTATTGCCAATTACAATTTCGAGAATCCGATCTATCAAACTGAAGACGGAAACGAGGACGATTGTGAAATACCTGTAGAGCTTGCTAGGTTGTTACAACAAGAAGAGAAAGCTATACAGCCACATGAAGAGCCAGTCGAAGTTGTGAATCTGGGAACTGAAGAAAACAGAAAAGAGGTCAAGATAGGGGCTGATTTAGAGGACAGTGTCAAGAGCAGGTTGATTCAGATGCTACGTGACTATGTGGAGATCTTTGCTTGGTCTTATGAAGATATGCCAGGGTTGGATACAGACATTGTGGTTCACCGTTTGCCAGTGAAAGAAGATTGTCGTCCAAAGAAGCAGAAGGTTCGTCGTATGCGTCCTGAAATGTCAGAAAAGATCAAATTAGAGGTAATGAAACAATTCAATGCAGGGTTCTTGGCCGTAACTTCTTATCCTCAGTGGGTTGCAAATGTGGTACCAGTTCCTAAGAAAGATGGTAAGGTACGTATGTGTGTAGACAACAGAGATCTGAACAAGGCTAGCCCTAAAGATGACTTTCCACTTCCTCATATTGATATTCTGGTAGACAACACTGCTCAGCATGAGGTATTCTCTTTTATGGATGGTTTCTCTGGTTACAATCAAATCAAGATGGCACCTGAAGATATGGAGAAGACTACATTTGTGACACAGTGGGGCACCTTTTGCTATAAGGTAATGCCATTTGGTTTGAAGAATGCAGGGGCAACATATCAGCGTGCCATGGTGGCTTTGTTTCATGATATGATTCATCATGAGATAGAGGTATATGTGGATGATATGATAGCCAGGTCTCGGAATGAAGAACAACATCTTGATCATCTGCACAAGTTGTTTGAGAGGTTGAAGAAATACAGGTTGAGATTAAATCCAAACAAGTGTACTTTTGGAGTTAGATCTGGAAAGCTCCTGGGTTTCATTGTCAGTGGAAAAGGTATTGAAGTGGATCCTGCAAAAGTGAAAGCTATACGAGAGATGCCAGCTCCCCGTACTGAGAATGAGGTTAGAGGTTTCTTAGGACGATTGAACTACATTGCAAGATTTATTTCCCAATTAACTACCATCTGTGAGCCAATCTTCAAGTTGTTGAAGAAAGATCAGGTGATGGAATGGAATGATGAGTGCCAGACTGCCTTTGATGAAATCAAGAGATATTTGCTAGAACCTCCAATTTTAATGCCACCAGTTGATGGAAGACCCTTGATTATGTATTTAACAGTATTAGACAACTCAATGGGGTGTGTATTGGGGCAACATGACGAGTCTGGTCGAAAAGAGCAGGCAATATACTACCTTAGCAAAAAGTTTACCGACTGTGAAACAAGATACTCACTGCTCGAGAAAACTTGCTGCGCTTTGGCATGGGCTGCTCGCCGACTAAGACAGTATATGTTGACCCATACTACCTTGTTGATTTCGAAGATGGATCCAATCAAGTACATATTTGAGAAACCTGCTCTCTCCGGAAGAATTGCAAGATGGCAAATGATCTTGACGGAATATGATATACAGTATACTACTCAGAAGGCCATTAAGGGGAGTGTTGTTGCTGATCATTTGGCTCATCAAGCAGTAGATGATTACCAGTCAATGAATTTTGAGTTCCCTGATGAAGACATTATGTCTGTTACCAAAGAACCTGGACAGTATGACGGACCTGAACAAGGATCCCGATGGACTATGGTTTTTGATGGTGCCTCCAATGCACATGGTAATGGTGTTGGTGTTGTGATTAGTTCCCCTGAAGGTTGTCATACCCCGATTACTGCCAGACTTTGTTTCTATTGTACCAATAACATGGCTGAGTATGAGGCATGTATCATGGGTATGCAAGTTGCTATTGATATGAAGATTCAGTTCCTTGAGAATTATGAAGGATGCAGGCTTGGATGAAGATGAGTGGATTCAGACTCGACTTGACCAGATAAATTTGATTGATGAGAAAAGGTTAGCAGCAGTTTGTCATGGCCAGATGTACCAGAAACGGATGATCAAAGCTTTTAACAAGAAGGTTAAGCCAAAGGTATATCAGGCTGGTGACTTGGTAATCAAGCGTATCATATTACCACAGGGTGATCCTAGGGGCAAGTGGACTCCAACATATGAGGGACCATTTGTAGTCAAGACAGTGTTCTCAGGAGGTGCCATGATACTGACTACAATGGATGGTGAAGACTTCCCACAACCTGTAAACGCAGACATAGTTAAAAAATACTACGCATAAAAAGAGACCCGCTAGGTTGACAGGCCTAGGCAAAAATAAGGGCATCCCGGCAAACCAAAAGGGTTTGGGCAAAAATTAGGGATATATATATAAAAAGATGTACACCCGGCAAGTCGAAAACCTGAAAAGGCGGCTTGGGCAAAAAAGGGTATCCCGGTGGATTGAAAACCTGAAAGGGCAATCCAGGCAAAAGTTAGGGATTAAAGCGTATGACTATGTCTCGTTTGGATCACTCATGAAACTGCAACCAGTTGTACTACTTACTCAAGCTCAAACAGATAAAGCTCAATCCAATCGTTTCCGTCTCAACAGCAAGAAGATGAGATACTTGAGTGGCAATAGTAGAATTGAAACTCAATAGGATTATTTCCCACATAGCTGATTCTTTTTGTAAAACTTCATGACAAAATTCTCTTACTAGGGTTTATGTCTCCTTGTACAAACTTACCCGTGCATGGGTCACTTTTGATATAAATAAATTCCATCTTTTGAATCCAGATTTACTTTTACCCTATTTACATAAGCGAAACGTCCATTGGTTGTGTTTGAATGTATGTATGCCTTTGAATATGATTGATGTTTACCAGAAATGCATGTATGCTTTTAATATGATTGATGTTTACCAGAAATGCATGAAAATGCAGTAATAGTATTTACTAAGGACGAACGAGGGAAGGATTTCAACGAAGCTTCGCCGGTTCATCTTTACAAGACAATTACAAACCATCAGTAGGACTAATCCATTTTCACAAAGTCTAATCTCCCCTGGAATTTATATCCATCTCTTTTATCCTCATACGGATATACGGGAAATTACTTTCCAATAAGGGCACGATGAACGAAGACGGGATGTTATACTTATCCTACTATCAAACGAAAGCGAAGGTTATCTATACCCTACTATCCCCAACAACGGGAGGTTATCTATACCTTGTTATCCCCAACAACGGGAGGTTATCTATACCTTGTTATCCCCAGCAGACGGAGGGTTATATATTCTTCAACAACGAATCGGGATTTATTTTCCTTGGCCAGCAGTTGTTATACAAGGATATCCAGACACTTCCAGCAGTGTCATATCATACATACATCATTTACATCATACCATAACATATATGTCTATAGTACATTACCTAAGTGCATCATGTCATACATGCATACATAAAGCATAAACTAATGTTGTTATACAGAATGCTACCTTGTTTTCAGGTTAATTATCCAACAAACAAGCTTATGATCTTTGGGACTGCTTTATTGTAACCTCAGGGTTACTTTATCCTCCTGAAGAGCTTCTTATTACTTTGGACTGCTTTATTGTAACCTCAGGGTTATTTTATCCTCCTGATAGCCTCTCATGACTTCAAGACTGCTTTGGAGCTACTGATTGCTCTATCCTCCTGAAATCATCCTATTACTTCAAGACTGCGTTAGAGCTATTCATTGCTCTATCCTCATGAGGTCATATTACTACTTCAAGACTGCTTTAGAGCTATTCATTGCTCTATCCTCCTGAAGCCATCTAATTATTTCAAGACTGCTTTAGAGTTATCCATTGCTCTATCCTCCTGAAATTACATTATTATTTCAAGACTGCTTTAGAGCTATCCATTGCTCTATCCTCCTGAAATCATTACTTCAAGACTGCTTTAGAGCTATCGATTGCTCTATCCTCCTGAAGACATATCACATTATTATTTCAAGACTGCTTTAGAGCCATTCATTGTTCTATCCTCCTGAAATCATATCATTGCTTCAAGACTGCTTTAGGGTTATCACTGATTGCTCTATCCTCATGAAGACATGCTGCTACATCATTATTATTCCAGACTCCTGACAGCTTTCATCATACACCCATATTTTGAACTGCTCCCCCCTAGTGGCATCTTTAAGCCCACTCAATCATATTCGACTAGCCATCTGTACCACTCTAGTGCACTGGTGAGTGCAAATTTTTGGGCTTTTGTGTTCAATCCCCTTCAACCTTCCAGGTTACGACTGGCAAATATACCAATCTAACCCCTCAGGTTTCAGAAAATTGAACAGGGGCAGCTGTTGCACCCCAAAATTTGCCCTCACAATACAAGACTTTGTGTTCCAAGAAGGTTCACAAGGTTCACAAAATTCACAATTGGACAGAAGAGTTGACAATTCCCTCAGACAATGCACCTCCTAAGCAGTGCATCCAAAACTAGGGTTTTGACTTTAATCAGGCTAAATGGACTTCCAAGACTTCAAGTGAGCTTCATAACATCTTATATGTGTATAAGAACCCCCATGTCAAGTTTCAAGACTTTTCTCAAAAGTTTGCTCAGTCAGATGATCAGATAAGTCAAAAGCAGTCAATGCAGTTAAAAGGTCAAACTGAGGTCAACTGTGGTCAAACCAAAGTCAAACTTCATGATTTTTTTTTGCCAACATCAAAGAGAGGTTGGGTGAGAAATATTATCATAATAACTGTAATACCCCAAATTTTGCCCTAAGATTTGTCGTCGCATTTCATTGCATTTAATCAATTACTAACAAATTTGTGTAGTCGTTTGACTTTTTGCAGGTAAATATCATATGGCATGCATTTTTTTTCTAAAAAGTAAAAATGGCACAATTGGCAGGAGGACATGTGTAAGGAGTTATGAGTGTGAGAGGTTGAGAGTTCGAATCTCACCTTTGTCATTTTTTTTGTTTTTTATTATTTTTACTCTAAATTTTTCTATCTTTCATTAAAAAAATAACAAAAATAGTTTTTTATTATTATTTAATTATTATTTTCGTATTTTAATTAAATCATTTTTTAAAATATTATTTTTTTCACTTTTTTCTAAATTATTCATAAAAATATCCAAAAAATCATAAAATAAAAAATATTGAAAAAAATTTTGTTCTTTTTATAATATTTTTTATTTTAGGAATCAATAGGATTATTAGTTTTTATTTTAAGTTTATTTTAATTATTTTAAATTATTTAAATTTTATTTTTTCTTAACTAATTATTTAGTTTGGGCTTTAAAATGGGCTTTAGGGACATTATTGACAATTTGGTGTTAACCCTAATTTGTTCCCTGTATATACATGTGTTGCCTTGTTGGAAAAGAGGAGAGAATGAAAAAAACCTAAGAGGAGTGAGTGCCGTTTGCCGTTATTTAGTTTTCTTCTTCATCCATTACTATTGTTTCTTTTTCTTCATCGTTTACCGTTATTTCTTTTCCTTCATCTATTACTGTTGTTTCTTTTTCTTCATCTTTTACCGTTATTTCTTTTTCTTCATCTATTACCGTTATTTCTTTTTCTTTATCTATTACTGTTACGTTTATATATATATAATTTTTAAATTGTTAGAGTTTATATATATAAGATTTTTGATCGAATTATGTCGATACGATGTTTGCACATTTGTGTGCATGACGCGTGACATTTGTGTTAGTTCGATCTGGTTGCGATGATAGCATTTTTGTGTGAGCAATAACACTATTTTTTGCTTAATTTCTTTTTCTTTGCGATAAATTTTGTTTCGTCCGATTTAGATCTGGTTGCGATGAGCGCATTTCTGCGTTAGCAACATTGTTGGGTTATTTGGCACATTTAAAATTCATTATTGCTTTATTATTATTATTATTATTATTATTATTATTATTATTATTATTATTATTATTATTATTATCATTATTTATTATTATTATCATTATTATCATTATTATTACCATTATTATTATTATTGTTATCATTAATTTATTAAAATTTGTTATAATATAAAAATCTGTTTTTTAAAATAAATAACATTAACATCTTTTCCAAATTAATATGAAAACCTATTATTTTTAAGAAAAAACTTTTTTTTAGATAAATTTAAAATAATAACTAAAATCTTTTTTTAAAATAATAACTAGAACCGTTATTTATTTTATTTTATTATTGTTCAATTCAAATTTCATTATCATATTGTATCTGCTCCTCTCATGTAACCTCGCGAACTTAACAATCGCTCTTTAAATTCTGCCTTTAAATTTCTGCTTGCATGGTTTAAATTATGACATTATCTCTCTGTTTGCATGATTCAATTATCTCACGCGTTTACTATTATTTCTGTCACATTGCACACATCCGAAGGTTAGGTCTAACTGTTTGGCCGTCGCGCCAATAGTCCGTAAAACTTCACACATTCAATTTCAAATCCTCAAAACTACAAACTACAAACCCTAATTTTCACAAATGCCTCGCCGCAGGCAAAATTACAATTTTACCCTTAGCATTAGGTCAAAGAGCCGCCGCGCTCATTTTAGGGTTTCCCGCCGTGGAATCCCTAATTTAACCCTAA
Organism: Lathyrus sativus; assembly: GCA_963859935.3. Lineage (NCBI taxonomy): Eukaryota > Viridiplantae > Streptophyta > Magnoliopsida > Fabales > Fabaceae > Lathyrus > Lathyrus sativus. The sequence continues at coordinate 702,116,380 of OZ012735.1, read as the reverse complement.
TTACAACTTAACATTTCAACGTAGAGATTTGGAGTTTCTACACTCCACGTAAGCGTGTCCTTAAGATGCGTTTATTCCCCTTGAGACCTTGACCACAGTCAAGAAGTTTCTAACCTCCCTATTGAGGGGAACTACGATTACTCTGATTCCACTCCCGTAAGGATACGTAGGCACAAGATGCGATGTCTTGCCGAGTAAACTTAGAATTAACCCCCTTTATTATTTATTATTGCTTATTTATATTTTATTTATCTTTGCTATTTAATTATTTTGCTTATTATTTTGTGATTGTTTCTTGGATGTAAAGTTGTTTAATTATTTAATTATTATTATGGTTAGTAATTAGGGAGTGTAACAACATGTATGTAATATTAAAATAAATTTAGATCACTTTTAAATAAAGATAATTAAAATAAACACGTCACACACGTAAGTCGATTTTAATCGCCGTCTCACTTCCTAAGGATATCCCTCAAGTTGCCTACGAATAATGGTTAAGTGGGATGTATAAAGCAAGTCCCTCAAATAAAAAAAAAAATCATCAAAGTCCCTTATGGTTGCCTTTACGAATCAAGTCCCTTTCGAAAAATGATGATGGTCCCTTATATGTGCTTATTACATCCCACAATGGCCTTCAAAGTCAAATTGTCCCTCACATACCCCTTAACATCCAAAGTAAGGACTACCTACTCCATTATAGTAGGGATAGTCTTACTAAAGGAAAGAATGAAGAATAAGAAAGACCTTTAAACATTAGGGTAGGTTACTCCTAGGTGCTTGCTCACTTCAAAATTGTTTCGCACTTAAACAAATTTTCAACAAGTTTTCAAACAAGTTCTTAACACATCCTTACATGGATTATTTATTAACTATTCTGAAAATTTTCTATTCACACACTACAATTTCAAAACAATTCAAAAGTGAGCTTAAGTACCTAAGAGCCCATGGATAACCATGGATGAAAAGGATGCTAATACCTTCCCTTTTCATAACCTACCCCCCGGACCCAAAATATTCTCTAAGGTCTTTCCTGTTCTTTTATAACCTTTCCTTATGGATAAAATAAAAGTCGGTGGCGACTCTTGCTATCCGCAACATTGTTTAAAGTCAGTTCACCGGGTTACAGAGGCACCCCAACATTGTAAGTATTTATTGCTTTCTGTTGTGTGAATTTGGTGCTTGATATGGTGGAACTTAGCTGAATTGTGTTGTGTATTGATTAATTAAAAAAAACCAAAACATGTCATGTTCGCTAGCACCTTCACTAGACGAAGTTAGTAGCGAACATGTCCGCTAGGATGTTCGCTAGGCGAACAGAGCGAAACAAGTTATTTTATTTTAATTCAGTGGGCCACCTATTTGGGCCCAAAAATCATTTTTTTGTTTGTTTTGGTGTTAGTCTGAAGGATTTTTAGGGTCTCTGTTTCACTTTCACACTTGCCACACTACACTCTCACTCACATCATTTGTGCATCCTTGCAAACCCTAATTCTCTTCTCACTGCCTCAACAACCCAATCACTTTATTCAATCAGGTAGATATCTGTTCTATTTTTCTTAGATTGAGTGCTCTAAATTTCTTAAGAACAAACCATGTGGGTTGTTGTGGGTGAGTTACAGATCTGTAGAATCTAGGGTTGCATGTTTATGTAGAACTGTTCTTAGCATGCCAAATACTATGGGTTTTGAATTGTGATAAAAAAACAAATGGATTTCCTGGATTTTGGTTGAAAGCAGTGGGAGAAAACAAAAACCTGCAACCTTCGCTAGGCGAACCTGGAGCGAGTATTCGCTGGGCTTCGCTAGGCGAACCTAGCAGCGAATGTGACAGATTTTCATTTTTCTGCTCTAATTACTAATCTCTTTTGTGGATACTTTTGTTTCTCTTCTGTGTTGTTGCAGATGGCTTCCAGGTTTGGTGGTTCTAAAAAGAGAAAAGTTGGCAGCACATCTCGTCCTTAACCGATACAGTACGACACCGAACGATTTGTGGGTCCGAAACAAGCCGCACGCTATGTGGCTCTGGAAAAACGCAAAATGCTACCTGAAAAGTGGTTTCTTATTCATCAAGAGGGCGAGTATATAACTTTTACCGGACTCATGCATAGCAAGAAGTGGGATATATTGGTGACTCCGACTGATAGTTACAACATTGAGGTTGTGCGTGAGTTTTATGCTAACGCACTTCCTAATGATGACGAGCCTTTTTCTTAGACCACACAGGTGGCAGGACGACCGGTCAGTTTTGATAGGGATGCAATTAACAAGGTGCTTGGAAGTCCTCTCAACTTGGGTGCGGAAGAGATTTATGACTATCACCGTGATTTGAGAATCCATAGAAACACAAATTCCATTTATGAGGCCATACTGATGGAGGGCAAGATAGTAGAGCTGAACCCATTTGGGGTTCCTAGGAGGTACCACCGTGAGGACATGACACCTCTAGCCCAGTTGGTGTTACTTCTTATTTTGACAAATATCAGGCCGAAATCCCACACTTCAATAGTGTCGATCCCAGTGGCACACTTGGTTCACTCCATTCTAACTAATATGCAGATCGACGTGGCTAAAATCATTGTTGATGAGTTGAATTCCATGGTGGAGAGTGGGCTAAAAGCGGGGGCGCGAGTTAATTTTCCCCTTGCTTTCCCATGTCTCATTATGGCCCTATATGTTTAGGAGAGGGTAAGATTACCCTTCCGGAGACAGGTGACTATTCCAGCTGCGATCGATGACCGTTACGTGGACAAGTATTGTCGGCCTAAGAATTTCAGAGCCGGTACAACTGCTGCAGATATCAGGGCTACTAATGGTCCTGGTGTTGCTTTTTCGTAGGGTTTTGATCCATTTCAGCAAGTTGTGTGTAACTACAATTGGGATTGGATGACGGCGACTCAGTGTGCCATGATCGATATTCATGATTCTATGTAGGTGCTCCAGCTGCAATGCCGTGACCCTTCTGTGGAGCGCACTATGATGACGCGTGAGCAGTTCCTACAACACGCGAGCTGGCCTGAGGTCAGGCCTGTTTTCGAAGAGGGGGTGGCTGCTTCTGGTGATGGTGACGCTGAGGTAGATGCTGATGATGATGAGGATGATGATGATGGTTCTGCTTCTGGTTCCGAGAGTATGGAAGAGACTGAGTCTGAAGAGGACTATGTCTTTGATCTTTTGATTTTATTGCTTTGTATTTCAAATATTTTGTTTTGTTATTTCAGATATTTGGGTTGTGTACTATTTTGGGGTGTTTTTTCCCCATGCACATTTTATTTTGTTTGAAGTAATGTTAAATTTTTATGCTTAAATTATTTTTTTTCTTTTAAGTGATTTTTAATAATTTTCTGGTTGTTGAGTTGTCGAAACTTCTAGATTGGTTGCTCTCCAAAAAGAAGTATCCAATGAAGGTGCATCCGAGTTTGGATGGTAATGATAAAAATAAACAAGCGAATAATGCTAAGGTACATGGTTACCTTTGGTTAGAATTTTAGAATGCATTAATAACTTTAATCTTGTCATAAATAAATATTGTTCTTTTTGCAATATTGTTGAATGAATGGTTCACCTAGGACTTAGAACCACAAATTGTGAGGAAACCTCCATTGTACACTAAACATTGAATTCTAATAAACTGTGTTGATTCATTTGATTCATGATTTGTCTTTTATTATTGTGAATTTGTGGAAGCAATTAGAAATGATCAAGGCGCTTGTTTTTTATCGAGCACAACCAGTTCGAAAAGCAACTTACCCGTGAGCAGAGACTATTCGTAAATCCCTTGAGCCTAAACAGTATGAATCTCGGCTTTAAATTATGCAGGATTCCAAAAACTTTTTTCTTGAACCCCGTAATTTGATGTTAATTGTCCTTTTTGCCTAAAAAAATTAAGAGCATTCACTTGAGGTTTGACTAAAAGATAAGTTGGGAATGGAAATGAAATTTGGTAGATTGCCACAACTCTTGAAAAATCGAGCAAGCATTGAAAAAAAGAAAATTTGTTATGTGAATATGAATGTAAAAAGAAAAAAGAGAAAAAAAATGCTTGCTTGGAACAAAAATAGTGAAAAACAAAAATAAGTTGTGAAATAAGAGTTGGGAAGGTTTCAAATGAGAACAAGTAGAATGAAGTTGGGATGTGTGAATAACTTGTACAATGAATGTCTCTTTTGCATCGGCAATTTCATTTCAATGGCCTTAGATATGTCCCTTGTTTGTAAACCCGACCAAGCTACAACCGGAAAAGACATTAGTGATCTTCTTACTTCCATATTTTCATTTATAATTGTTAGATGTTGTATGAATTGAATTGATTTTGGCATTGTTTGTTAGAGAGTGAAATTGTCCCCGTGATTGCAAACGCGTAATTTCTCCAATCCTTATTCGAAGAGGAGAGATAGGGTGATTCATTCAGGATAACATTGTTGTTGATTGATATATGTTTTGCATTGCTTTAAGACTTTAGTTCTTGTGTGTTTTTTTATTCTAACCTTTTGGGAACTTGTGTCTGGCAGAAATTCTTGTGTTTGAGCCATTTGATCCAATTTCGGAGAAATCTTTTTCTTAAGCAAATCCTCTTGTTCATCAAGAGGCATACTTTGCTTGAGGCCAAGAAAGATTCTAGTTGGGGAGAGTTGTTAGATGCCCAATTGTGCTTATTTGAGTTATCAAATATGGGCATCTTTCACTCCTTTTTTGTCAAGAAAGTGTTCAAAATCACTCTTGCTTTGGTTGGTTTGCAACTTTGTGTGAAAGTATCTTGGTACCTTTAATTTGTGTGTTATTGTACAGGAATTTGGCATGAAATAGAGAGAATTAATACACAAGAAAGATGGCAAGGAAACCAAGACAGCAAGCAAACATTAGCAAGTTCTCTAGGCGAACTGGCCAGCGAAGCTCCCTCTAAAACTTCACAAAGTTCGCTAGGCGAACTATGTAGTGAAGGCAAAGAATCCAAAACAATAAGGAAAAGGCCATAAACTCGCTAGGCGAGGGAAGCAGCAAAGCACTCGCTAGGCAAAGAAGCAACGAATAACCAGCGAACACTCCCAAACTTAAAACAGTAAGGAAAAGGCCATAAAATTGCTAGGCGGAGGATTACTCGCCTAGCGAACTTTTAGAAACTTGTCTGGGGAGAGTTCACAGGGCACAGACACTTTTAGGGTTCGCTAGGCAAACCACTTTGTTCGCCTAGCGAACATGACAACTCAGCTGACCCTTCTATAAGTAGCATGTGCTACTTTTTGTAAGGAAGATCTATTTTTTTGTATTTGCATTGGAGAGGATTTTTCTGACCTAAAAACCCATTCTTTCATTTCTCATCATCTCTTAGAAATATTTTACAAAAAGAAGGTGGATTCCCACCCATTCTCGATTATTCGACTCGGATGTTGATCAACCTTCTTCTGAAACTTGTTGCTCAAGCTATCATGGAAATGAGTGGCTAAATCCCTCTCTTGTCAAGGTTAGGAGTAGTTAGTTCAGATTTTATGTATTCTTCTTAATCTCTTGTATGTGAACAATGTTATGATCAATGTAGATGAAGTTATTTGCTACCATTTGTACATGTATGGTTTGGATTGCTTTAGACATGAACTTTCCAAGTCTTGACCTAACTTCTTCATCTATCAACTATACAAATACTAGACATAGATTTGAAAGTTGATATTCGCATTGTATCAATCTTAATGATTATTGTTTCGATTGTTATTTAGAGAGATCATTTAACGGTCAAAACAATAACATTCACGAAATCGCTTTAGAGATGAACGTTTTTGCGAGGATACGCGGTTATGTTGGTTAGAACTTCGTTCACATATTTGATTGGTTGGATACGTTTAGGACGGACTAGCGAACCTTAATCTTGACATGCTTTTATCAAACTTAGACCGACTTTTATTCTGTTTTCTTTATTGCAAACTTATGTTACGAAAAGTGAAACCATTCTAAAAACCCCCCTTTTTTCTTAAGTCGTTAAACCGTTGAACGACAAACATCTATATTCTCTTCAATCCCTGTGGATATGATAAAACACTACCGCATAATACTTTCTAACACTAAGATCATCAGGTCCATAAGCAGTTTCAAAGTACTTCTGGGATGCTTGGATCTCTTTCATATGTGTCGAAATACCCTTCTTCACTTTTTCCCGCACAAAGGCAAAGGCATAAGTTAGATGCTGGTTGAAAGCAGATACATTGAAAACTTCTATATTGTAGTAGTCTTTCCACCAAGTGTCGAACTCTTTGGTGGAAAGAAAAGATGATTTGAAGGCTACAGGGGTGAATTGTGTAAGTCCAGTATATTTAGCCACTAATCTATTACACTCTGTTTTAGTGTGGATCATGTTGTAATGAATCAAAGAGCCTTTCTTGGGGAAAAGTGGATTTGGTTTGAGTTGGATAAGACCAAATTGTCGGGTGGCAAGGTTTAATTGGTAGCTAGCGAGAGTAAATCAAAGCCTTGAAGGATTAAGTCTTGTGGCTAACAATCTTGGGGTCAGGAAAAATTCCCATATATCAAGAGACTCCACTACTTGGTCTTTCAACTGAGTAGGGAATCTTCTGGTAAACCACTTAGGGCTAACTTTCCTATCTGCAAAAGGAGTCATGATGCGTGTGAAGTTGTAGTGTTTGGGAAACATCTTCACATAACTAGTAAGGGTTTACTGAAGATTTAACCATTCATCACTTGGGGTTAGCATAGCAAGCCTTGTACCTTTGACTCTCTTGTTCTTCACTTCGATAAATTCTGCACTGATAGGGTTACAAGCAGGAAGAGATGTTTCGAACGTGGCATTTAAACATAGTTGTAGTAGCCAAAAAGGGCCAGAGAGAAGTAGGTTTCCTTTGGACTTAAAAGTTTTCAGTGTTCTAACGCCTTCCCCTATAGATTCATAAAAGTTGGCTGGGATCATTTCGAAAAGACAAAGATTGTGTCCAGTGTGTAATTGATTAGCCATTATTAAATATCTTTTCTCCACCTGAAGGGATCTTGAACATAAGACACAACGAGAAATCCATAAAGCAAGAAAGGAAATATGTTCTTGATCAGATACTTCCTCAAAGTTTTTATCATGATAATGGGAAATATAGGTTGTGAAGGTTGCTTTGGTTGTGTCAAAGCCTATGGAGTCTTCATCTAAAAAGTTAGGATCATAGGATCCTCCAGTTGGCTTAATCCCAATTATGGTAGCCATATCGAATAAGGTTGGAGTCATCATTCCACAAGGAAGATGAAAATTATTGTGAGTGCTATCCCAGAAATATAGAGAAGCAATCAACATGGACGAGCAATAGCCAAGTCCCACCTTCGACAATTAGATTATGTCGAAGATGCCCATGTCTTTCCAGACTTGGGATTTTGCTTTCTCTATGTTTTTCAGATAAGTAAGATAGCCAGATGGGTCTTTGAACAAGGGGCATGAACTAAATACCCTAAAGTTATTGTTCATGTATTCTAAGTTAATTAGGTCTCTTAAAGCTATAGTCGAAGTAGAAACTTGACCATAAACTTTTGATCTTTCATCAACTTTAATTTCTTCACTAGACCTAGGTTTTGACCATTTGATATAAGCTTATAATGATGATAAACAGGAAAAATTCTTTAACCTTAGTAGGATCAGCAGAAAGGTTAGGAAGATGACCTAACATGACATGTGTTTTTCCAGAAATAGAAACAGGAATGAGTACTTGGGATTGGTAGATTCTACGCTTCTCTTCTTCACGAGGTGGTTCAGGAATGTATTATTGGTTACCTGCCACTGTTGGGCCCAAAATTTTGTGAACTGGAGCAAGCTTTATGGATTTCTTGGACTCTTTAGTGTTCTTGATAGAATCCTTGTAAATTTTAGTTGAAGATGCCATTGATGAAGTAGACTTGAAAAAGGGTTTTACGAGAGTTGAAGAGATAAAAGTTTGCTCAAAGATGTTCAAAGAGTGAAAAGGATTTAAAAAATGGTGTCTTTCACTATTTATAGATGGATGAAGTGGAAGCGGTTTACTGTACACGTTAATGGTGGAAGAAATCGTGCGACGCGTGTCATGCAGGGGTTGCGTGATGAGACGGTAGAAGTTAAACTGACCCACGATCTCCTCGGGACTAGATGTGTGGTGATTAGAAAAGATTCACACATGGGCTTTTGAGGAGACGTTTGGAAAAAGTTGTCATGATGATGATGACGTCATAGCAGACAAAGGGTTTCTGGCGTCGAATGTAAACTTTAGAAAAATCTTTTTTCTCCATTTAGTAGAACATGACATTTTTGGGGGGTAATTTGTTGGCTAGGAATTTCGACACCAAGCTTTATTTAAGAATAATAAATAAAAATCAAGTGTTTCTTGAGTTGTTGTTGAATTTTACATGAGCTTGGGCAAGTATTTAGGAGTGGCAATAACGGGGAAGGGTCCTCGAAGAAGGGACTTCAACCACATTATTGAGAATATTAAATCCAAATTGACGAGCTGGAAGGCTCGAAATTTATCTTTTGCAGGTAGAGCTACTCAGGAAAAGTTTGTCAAGCGATCCCGACTTACACAATGATTACGTGTGTTATTATGAAGGCCTGCATAAAGGAAATCCACAAAATCCAGAGAGATTTTATATGGGATGATACGGAGGAGCGGAAGCATGATAATTTAATCAAATGGAGTAAAGTTATACAACCTGAATGCCTAGGTGGTCTAGGACTTAGAAATCTGGCTATCATGGACAATGCTTGCATCTTAAAGCTTGGGTGGAAATTGAAGAAAGGGGATAAGAATATCTAGTGTCAAGTCCTTAGAAGCAAATATGACAGAAACAACGATAATTTTAAAAGTGTCTGTGCAAAGGCCTGTGAGTCAAGTTTATAGAAACATGTAGTTAGGAATTGGTCCATCATGGATGATTAAGTAAGCTGGGATATTAGTGATAGGTCTAAGGTTAATGTTTGGAGTGATGGCTGGTTACAATCTGGGAAACTTCTTAAGGATTTGGTTCAAGACTGGCAGAACCAGAAAATCATCAAGGTGGTCGAGCTTCTCAACGATACTGGTGAGTGGAATGTCTCGTTGCTTAACAGCGTCTTCAACGCAGACACAGTAGCAAATATTAGAGTTATTCATCCTCCTAGACTTGATAACATTGAGGATAGTTGCATTTCGAAGGGTTCGAAGGACGGTAACATGAGTGTCTCGAATGTTTATGGAAAATTAAACAATACTTACCAGCTAGATGATAGAGGTGAAAATTGGAAGAAGATTTGGAGCCTCAAAGTTCTAGAAAGGACTAAGGCTTTCATTTGGATGGTGCATCACAACAGACTGCTAACGAACGTGTATCTGATTAAACTTAATCTTTTTGCTTCTGAGTGAAATGACTACCCGAATGTTGCAGAGAATATCCTTCATGTCTTAAGAGATTGGCATACTGCCAAGGTAGTGTGAAGGTCCCTCATTAGGGAAGGGTATTGTGATAGTTTCTTTGAGGCAGATGAGCAAGGCTAGATAAACATAAACCTCAATAACATATTCGACTATGCTGGATCTGTGGAGTGAGAGAGTCTTTGGGCCACGACGTGTCATACCCTTTGGTTCTAGAGAAATAAATGAAAGAATGACGAGGAGTATTCCACGCCTTCGAGCTTGACACCAATAATATGAGAGAAAGTCAGAACATTTATAAAAGCTCATAACAACTTGGGTCGAGTTTTGCATAATAACAGAAATTTGATGCAGGTTCATTGGAGTCCGCCTCTAGAAGGGTGGCATGCGGTGAATGTGGATGGGGCTGTCACTTACAAGAAAGATGCAGGCTATGGAGGCTTAACTAGCGATTATTCTGGGCTTTGGATTCAGGGCTTCTCTAAGAGGATTGGTAGGTGTAGCATAGTCGTGGCTGAAATGTGGGGTGTTCTCGAAGGCTTGAAACTAGCGTTCGGAATAGGCCTCAATAACATAGTGGTGCAGTCGGATAACAAATCGGTTGTGGAAATCCTTAAAGGGCAAGAAGACTCATTACACAATAGAAAGGACTTAGTGAAACAAATCCACAAGACGGTAAAAAAAGTCCGCTTTACTCACATTTATAGAGAGGCTAATGTGTGTGCAGACTTCTTGACTAAGAGGGGCTTGAGTCATGATATGGATACAATTGAATATGTTAATTGTCCAAACGATATTGTTGACGTGGTTAACAGCAACGCGTTTCACATTTCACTTTCCCACTTTATTTCTTTTTAATTTTTTATGTTGGGCTTAGACCTCATATAAAAATAAAAATAAAACCTTAACTTTTCTCCCTTAAATAATAAAAATAGTAACTTCTATCATCTGAAAACTGTTTGAATATAGATGATACATTATATGTCTTTTTTTTTTTTGGTAAGGTATATTATATGTCTTTTTCATAACTTATCTAAATGTCTACAATTGAAGTTAGGTCATTACTTTTATAGAATAATAGTATTGGACCGTTGTCCCTCAGTAACTTAAATATGTTTCTTGTAACATGCAATGCATCCACCGTTCATTAATGGTATGAGTATATCTGTATATGCAACATATCATCATCCACAGTTGTAACGCCAAATTCAGAGTTAAACATTAAGGAATAGAAATCCATTTCCTTCTTAATTCACATAACTTTAAGATATTAATACTTTGCTATGACAATCAAACAATGTACTTTTGAATATATATATATATATATATATATATATATATATATATATATATATATATATATATATATATATATATATATATATATATATATATATATATATATATATTTATATATATATATATAACCCGTGTGGGATTGCTCTAAGGAGCTGCAAAGAGTCAAGCAATTACATTCACTCAATTTAACCTATATCCCATTATGAACCTACTTTTTATCCCGTGATCCTTCTTTTCAAAATAAGCAAAGTATCACTCTCATGGTCGATTATTATTATTTCTATTTGCATATTGGGATTCTCTTATTTAAATTTATCTACAATTGACCTAAATATTTATGATACTATTTTCAAAAAAATATATAAAATATATGATATATTAATTTAAAATATAAAATAATATTGTCATAACTTTTGGATAGAAGTCACCACCAACCAAATTGCCAAAACTTATGACCATCATAGCTACTACCGCTGCTCTTAAAACATCTATGGGTCACATAAGAAAACTCACCTTGGCCTACTCATTCGAGTTTAAAATGTGTACTCAATTTAAAAAATTTATAAAAAAAATTCATCAAAAATAAATTACTTTGCGTCCTTCTTTCTTAGTACTAGCATAAGTTATAAATTATAATAACACGAAAGTGTAAAAAAAATGTTGTTACCTATATTTTTAACTCATACCAATTTAATTTCACTTTCCTCATCAAGCATTTCTTTAGTGCAAATTATAAACCATCTTTCAACTTGCTAGGGTAAAAAGATAAAAAAGAGTGGAAAATTGATAAAATAATTATATTACGTAATAAACTTTAACAATTTTCAGTTTGACAGCATCTTGATAATGACATTTTTCAATGATGTAACAAATTGTGATATTATGATATTATGTGATGATAAAGTATAATGCTGTTATTTAGATAAATTCAATATTGGAAAATTTTAAATGAACAAATGAAAGGAAATTACAATGAGATAGATGTGGATGTATATTACTTTTTTAGGGTGGATATATATTTCTGAGTTATTAGTAAAACAAATTTTACAAGTAAAAGACTTGTGAAATTGTTTTTGTTTTTTTAAAGAACATCACAAACCGTAAAGAAAGTTAATACTATTTTTGAATTTTTATTTATTTAATTTTACAATTACAAACCATGATGACAGAGATATATTGAAACGCTTTTGGTGAAAATAAAAGATCATAATTATTATAAATTAAAGAAAAAATAAAAAATAATATCATATATAAACAAAATATCATTATAAATATTTTTTTAAAAAAAAAAGTAGAATTAGAGATAAAATGAAGAAAAAAAATAGAGTAAATAAAACATATATCACAATATACAAACATTAATTAAAAATACTATAATATTGTAATTTATTCTCCTTGTACTTACATTTTTATTGCTCAACTACCAAAGCCAATATTAATTATATATTAAAAAAAAGTCTATTTAGAGCATCTTTAGTGGGAGTAAACTAAATGGGTATACTAAGATACTTTTTGTGGGACCAAAGTAATTTGTAGGATTTAAAAAATTTATAGTTGATTTGAGTAGTTTTTACTTTAATGGTGGTTGTCTATAAGAAACCAAAACTTGACCCCACATGGTATTAAATGGTTAATAAAAATCTATTATTTTATGTTAAATAATTAATAAAAATTTATTATTTATGTTAAATAATGAGTTAGAGTACATTGCTTGTGTAGAGCACGTAAACTAGTTTTAGAGCATCCCATATGTCATGTCAGCACTACTATAATGCAAATTCCTTATTACTAACGTAAGCTATAAAAAATTTTGGTTTAACAACCCTGCACTAAAGTTGCTCTTATGTTTCATCTACTTATCTGAGCATCTACCTTAAAAACAAAACAAATATATAGGAAACATATCCTTGTTCTCTCTTAGTTTCCTTCTATTTGACATAATATTATAATGGTATCATACATTAATTAAATATAAAAGGTTAGTTCATACCCTCCGATTTTTTTTTAATATAACTTAAGTTTTTCAAAAAATAATACCAATTAAAATAACGTAGTTTTAAAAAATACAACAGAGGAGACGCCATATCACATAACGTATATACCGTAATTGAAACACGCAATATCAAATGACGTAATATAAAATATAACTTTTAGTGGTCAAAGGCGCCATATCATATGACGCCATAGTTAATGTTATTATTATTATTATTATTTTAAAAACTGTTTTATATGGTGCCAATGTTGTTTTGTATTTTTTTTTCTTTTTTTAATTAGTCATATAAGATAGCGCCTAAGTGTTCTTTTATATTTTTTATTTTTTATTTTTTTATTTTTATTTTAATTATTTTTTAACACTTGAATAAAAAATATAATAAAATATATTAAAAGATATTATTTATGGAAAGGAAAGGTTACAAATTTGAAAATCAATTCCCCGCCCGCTCGAAACGTCCCCCAGTTCCACACCCTGGCACATTAGTCAGTCTCATAGGTCTACAATTTTGCCGAAGTGTTTGTGGTCTTTGTGTATTGGCCAGAGGAAAAGGTACTTGGTTAGAGGGTTTCGACATATCGAATATATTTGTAAGCATTTGCCCCCAATAGCCGGGGAGATTGCTGCCAACGACTCTGCCGTAATTAAGTTCAGTGCTCATGTATTCAAAGTTAGGTCGTACTGGTTGGGTTGGTTGAGGACGGTACGGTTGACCTAATTGGTACATTGAATTGTTTTAGAAACGAAGCAGTGAGGCTTATGGAGTAAGATAGTTAAATAGTGGTTGGGTGGTTGGCGGGATGATGTTTGGGTGTTCATTAGTGGGGGGGGGGGGGGGGGGGGGGGCTATGATGGGATGGGTTGGAGTCGTATGAGTTATCAGAGTTATATGCAGAAGTGTTATAGGTGTGTGGTTCTTGGTCGTATAAGTTAGGCCTTTGTTGTGGCTGAGTGTGTGGCATGAATGGGTGTATGGCATGAATGGGCTACGAGTCTAGATGGTTGGTGGTTGGGTGGGTAGATATGGGTGTGGGCTTGGATGTTGGACTGGTGTTTGTTGTTGGCCGTATAACAAGGAGGCTCGTTGGCGCGGGTCGATCAAGTACGTCGGATCAGACACAAATTGTTACGTCGTAACCGACCTAAACCAAATCATATAATTCTGAGTTGATGTAGCCCTTTTCCATTACTGGGTCGTTCAAGATGTGGCGGAATCATTCCTTCCAAACTTGACACAGCTCCTTGGCGTAGTCTTTCCAATTGTCTAAAACCCATTGACCATCCACTCTTTTTTTATGCCATTTACCCAATGACGTAGGAGCATCTGGAATATCTTGTTGCATGCCAAACTGCAATTTCACTCGGTCAATCTGGTGCATTTCTACTGTAGTAGACCTTATGATAGGTGTTTTTCCTGTCCAGACTGACTCATCATTAGAGTTAGGCTCATGGTCGAGACCCTGATACGGCCTCCAGACAAACTGAATAATAAAAAACCATAATTAAAAAAGTTCTAGTATGTTATTTTTAAAGTCAAATGTATAGTTGTTTTGTTGTAATACATTGTTTGGTCCAAGGTGCTCTAACAAATTTCGATAATGGGTCACATTGGACCTGGAACATTTGCTGTAATCCATCTTCGGAACTGACCACCTAAAACAAAAAGATAAAAATTAGTTACAATAAACTTTATACATTTCAAATTTATTATTTAAAAAATAAATACTTGTTTGCGAAGATGAATGTGAATGGATCGTGGTTGACCGGGGCGAGCGTCAACATTTTTGACCAACTCCATGCTTCTAGCAAATAGGCGCAGGCAAAAAATGAACAGTTTCCTTTTTTTGGCATTTTTACACAAGGAACTATATAGATAGGCCAAAACAGTTGAACCCCAACTATATGATCCTGTTTTACGTATGTTTCGTAACAATGTTAAATACATTATATTTACAGTATTATCAGTAGTTTCAGGAAATAAAAAATGACCGAATAAATCATGATATAACACCGAGTTTTTTGTATCTTTTAATATTCGGTTGATTCGTCAGTCAATGTTATACTAGAATATCGTTCTCTAAGGTATTTTAGGTAATTGTGTTAGTGGAAATGACATATTCTGCCGACTCTTCTGGGTGTTTGAACCATGTATCAAAGGTTTTACCTTCTGTAAACCTATAATACAAATTGATGGAACATGACTATACAGGAAATACAAAGGAACCCTACTAATAGCAGTCGCCCAAGATGGCAATAGTAACATCTTTCTAATCGCCTTCGCTCTAGTTGAGAGGGAAACTGCTGCGGGATGGAGATTTTTCCTAAAAAATATTCGATTACATGTTGTTCCTCAACTTAACTTATGTTTGATTTCAGACAGGCATACATCAATTAAGAGCACATGGAAGAATCTCGATAACGGCTAGCAGGATCTTTCTTCAACACATGTATATTGCATTAGACACATCGTTCAAAATTTCATGAGGGAGATCAAAGACAAGACGTTACGGAAGAAGGTCGTGAATGCAGGGTATACATTAACAAAACCTTCCTTCAAACACTACCGTGAAGAAATCAGATTGACAAGTGCAGATGGATCAGCCAAATTCCATTGGATAAGTGGACCAGGGCATACGATAATGGACAACGATGGGGCCACATGACAACAAATCTCGTGGAATCAATAAACTCTGTATTCAAAGACATTCGAAACCTACTGATAACCGTTTTGGTAAGGGCATCCTATTTTAGGCTCGGGGCACTTTTTGACATCAGATGATCAAAATGGAATTCTGTCTTACAACCTGGGCAGATGTTCAGTGATAGTTCAATGATGTTTGTTAAGGAGGAAGCTGCCAAAGCTAACACACACGTGGCCACAGTGTTTGACCGTAATAAGGGTAATTTCAATGTTGATGAGATAATGGATCACAATGAAGGGAAACCGAGGGGATCCTATCAGGTAGAACTAGATAAAGATTGGTGCGACTGCGGAAAATTTCAAGCCTTTCGTATGCTTTGCTCCCATGTCATAGCGGCATGTTCAAAGCCTCACCAGGACCTTTCCAACTTACTGTTTATTGTTTACTGAGTCGTAAATCTATGTAATGTCTATAACATTAGCTTTCCAGCGGTTACAAAAGAGGACTATTGGCCTGCATATGAAGGGGAAATAGTCTGGTACAGTGAAACTATACGAAGAAAAAAAAAGGGTCGCCCTAACAGCATGTGTATTCGAACGGAAATGGATACGGCAAACAAAATGGTGAGGTTATGTAATTCATGTCGTCAGCCAAGGCATAATTGTACAAAATATCCCAATGTTGGACCAAGCACAACGACATAATTTAATTAAATCTAATTGTTTCTCTTTATATCGAAAACAACATTCATTTCATTCATAGCATTACATTCAATAACAATATTTTAAAAACAACAACTGAGATAAACTTAAACAACTCAATAACATAACACACAAATACAACGACTAAAAAACCATAACTACGCAATTACAACCATCAAAACAATTTTTTGAGAACCATAACATCTCAACATACCAGAAGTCTTCACCATTCTTAACAATCGAAAAATAACAACAACATACCCAAATAAAACAACTCAATGCATCAACTTATCTAGGATATTACGACCATCAAGGTAATATCATTTGGTGTTAACATCATCATAAGGACACCAACATCATTTTCAATTTTTCTCCAAGCACGAGTAACTCCATTTGGGCCTGACTCCTCAACTTGCCTCTCAATTTTCCTGATATTTTCACCTGCAACAATTTCTCCTTCTAGCCAGCGGTTCAATTCCCTATGAAAATGCTCCAAGGTCTGTGTGTTCCAAAGTAGGATCTTTATCAGAGGCTTTGTTGCTGGAAAAAAAACTAGGGCATTTCTTTTCATAAGTGAAAATGTTGAAAGCGGTGAATCTGATGATGATGATGATGATGAACGTTGATTTAAGAATGCAAACATACTTTTAGATTGAGTTGAGGATATTTGTGGTAATTGTTGAGGAGTAACAAATGAGCATACAATCTTATTTGTAGAAAATTGGAATAGTGTAGTAGCCCTATCATATGGTGTATCTACCTATTAAAAATAAATAATTTTGCGCAGTTTAAAATGGCTAATGTAAAATAAGAAATTAAAAATTAAAAATTAAAAAAACACTTAGGCGCCATCTTATATAACTAATTGAAAAAAATAAATATAAAAGAACATTTGCGCCGTATGAAATGATTTTTTTTGTTTTTTTTTAAATTAAAATTAACTAAGGCGTCATATCATATGGCGCCTCTGTGTAGGTATTTTTTTTTAAGTTTTATTAATGTGTTGATATGTGTGAGCCATAGCAAATGACGCATATGCTTTATTTTAAATGTATAAGTCATTTTAAACGGTGCCTTCTCTTTGTCATTTTTTAAAAATACGTTATTTTGATATTTTTTTTTATATTACTTTTTAAGATTATATTTAAAAAAAATGCATACCTTCAAATTAGTTCAACTTTTTTTATTGATATAAGAATTTATAGTTGGTAAACTATAAATATTTATAAGTGGATGACTATTCTAACACCAAAATTCGTAATACCCACACTATGTAAAAAACAACAAGGGCATGTATTCACCCGTATTAAAAAAATAAAAATATTTACTAAATATAATTAAAAAAAAAAAACAAAACAAACCGTATGAACGTTATAGTTGTATTTGGTTTAGGAATAGCATTCCTCTATTTATAAACATTGTTTTAAAACTCAATTCAAATAAATTTTATAAAAGGAAATTTACTTTTCTAAATGTATATTTGTCAAATCTAGATCTTGGAAGGTTAGAGTGGTATAACATTATTATAAATAAGTTGAATTTGACTTACTAGAAATAATATTCTTTTAATGTTGGTCATAACAAAATAATTGAGACTGTTTTCCTAGCAAAATCTTTGTTTCGGAAATGGATAGATCAAGGTGGACTCTTTTTCCCTATCAAAATCTGTTATGATAGGAGTTTATGGTTTGCTAATTCAATATATGTTTTCGTTAAGTCGCATCTGATTTCTTTCTAATTTTGCTTCCTTTGTATTAAGATAGAGTAATCCTTGTACTCACTTAACATACTTCTTTTTCTTATAAAAAAATTATTCAAACTTTATTTTATTAAATAATATTTCAATTTTTTAATAATTTCTCCGTGTTAAAATGATTGTCGTTTTAGAAGAATTTTTTTATTTTAAATAAATGTTATTTTCACTTTTCAATATAGTAATAATTATTATTTTTTCAATTGTGTTATATAATTATTATTCCGTATATTATTTCTCACACATTAATAAAATTAATTTAATAAAAATATAATATTTTATAATAATATTATTATATTTTTTAAAAATACAATATTTAAAGGACAGTAATATTTTATATCAAGTTGTCAAGGTTCAACCTTTTGCAGTCCAATTTTTTGTGAAATTTAAACCCTCAATTTCAATTAGTATCATACCTTATTCTTAATCATGATGCTAAAAACAAAACCCTCGATCAATTAATCTTCTACTTTTTGACAAATCAACAAATTAATCCTCAACTTTTTACGATCCTAAAATTAGCTACATTACCATTTTACCAAACTACTTTTCCTCACTTTAACACTTTCATCTACCAACCAACAACTCAATAGATCCAATCACCTTCTCACTCCTCATTTTTTTCAAACCAATAAAGCAAGCACTCAACTCCACACTCCCTCACTCACTCTCTTTTCTCTTAACCTCAAAAAAATGGCTTTTTCAAAATCACTTCTATCATTCACCTTCACCTTATCACTTTTCATCACAACAATCTCTCTTTTCCCATCTCCAACTTCCTCTCGCATCACTCCTTCCCACACTTCTCTTCTTGATGTCTCTTCCTCAATTCACCAAACCAAACAAGTCCTTAACTTCAACCCTAATCAAAATTTGCTAGAATCTTCTAATAATCAAGAAAAAATCACCCAACAAAAACCCATTTCAAATTCCTCACATTCCTTCTCCATTCTCATACACCCTAGAGAAACCCTTTTGAATGAACATCACAAAGACTATAAAAAACTAGTCTTGGCACGACTCGCTCGTGACTCAGCCCGAGTCAACTCACTCACAACAAAACTCAAACTTTCCCTCAACAACATCAAAAAATCGGATCTTCAACCGACCCAAGTAGAGCTCCAACAAGAAGATCTCTCAACTCCAGTCTCCTCCGGCACCGGTCAAGGGTCCGGTGAGTATTTCACCAGACTCGAAGTGGGTCAACCCGCGAAACCCTACTACATGGTTCTCGACACAGGAAGCGACGTTAACTGGATCCAATGCAAACCCTGCTCCGAATGTTACCAACAAACCGACCCGATTTATGACCCGACTTCATCTTCAACCTACGAATCATTAACCTGCGAAGCACAACAGTGTCAAAAGCTAGAAGTTTCCGCTTGTCGTAGCGGTAAATGTCTCTATCAAGTAAACTACGGTGACGGTTCTTTCACCGTCGGTGAATACATGACTGAAACAGTGTCGTTTGGTTCATCCGGGTCGATTAACGGGGTCGCAATCGGGTGCGGGCATGATAATGAAGGTTTATTCGTTGGTGCTGCTGGCTTACTCGGACTCGGTGGTGGTGCCCTCTCGTTAACTTCACAGATCAAAGCATCATCGTTTTCGTATTGTTTAGTAGATCGTAACTCAGATAAATCGTCAACACTCGAGTTCAACTCACTTAAACCCGCTGATTCAGTAACAGCACCGTTGTTGAGAAATCAAAAACTCGACACTTTCTACTATGTTCAGCTCACCGGAATGAGTGTCGGAGGTCAGATGGTATCTGTCCCGCCGGAGATTTTCTCAGTCGACCAAACCGGTAATGGAGGAATCATCGTTGACTCAGGAACCGCCATCACTCGATTGCAGACTCAAGCTTATAACTCAGTTCGGGACGAGTTCAAAAGACTGACTCAGAACCTCCGTTCAGCCGAAGGTATTGCGCTTTTCGATACATGTTACGATTTGTCGAATCTGCAAAGTGTGCGTGTTCCAACGGTGTCGTTTCATTTCGGTGCTGATAAAGTTTGGGATTTACCGGCGAAGAATTATCTGATTCCGGTGGACTCCTCCGGAATTTTCTGTTTTGCTTTTGCTCCGACGTCGTCGGCGTTGTCAATTATCGGGAATGTTCAACAACAAGGGACACGTGTCAGCTTTGATCTTGCAAATAATTTAATGGGATTTTCTCCTAACAAGTGCTAAATTTTAAGTTAATCGGTTAATTAATCCCCAAATCTTGATTATAATAATGATATTATCATGTTAGTTAATTGTAATGTTGATTTTGTTAAACTCAACAAAATACAATTATGCACTTAATAGGGTTTAGATTTTTATTATTGTTATGATTATGGGTTTGTAATGTAAGTTTAGTGAAAAGGATATAGGAAAAGAAAACAATGGTTTGTATTGTTTGGGTGGTAATATAAATGTACCCAAATTCATATTACCTTTGGATTGTGTGGTTTATAAATTAGTGTTATTTCTAAAACTAGTGTTTGGTTAATTTTTATTATTAGAAATATTTTTGTTTAGACTCAAGATTAATTAAGGGGTTAGTAGTTAGTTTGTGGGGATGTATTATAAAGGGTTGCATGTGTGACACGTGGCAAACAAGACGACAATGATATGAGATTCATTTTCACATGGGTTGTGTTGTGTGTCATTATTTCTATTTATTTTGGATAATAAATAAAGAAGGTGATGGATATTTGTCTTTTCATATTTTGTATTTAAACGTGTTTTCTTTTTCTGTTGAAAATAAATATCATTAAAAAGAATCTCACATCTCTTGTTATATAAAATAGGCTTAATATATTATTTAATTTAATATTTTGCATTAGTTCTTTAAATAAAAAATGTTATAAATTAATCTATTAACTTCAATTCTATTATTTTATTTGATCTCTTTCAGTAATTTCTGATAAAAAAAATCTTGAATTTTGGTGACGTAGTGTGTCAATGAGGTCATTGGTACAAATTTGTGTTTAAACTGTGAGGTTTTTTGAAATTAAAATTCCTGCAGTTTAAACTGTGTATTAGTTTTTAACTAGATATGCTGATTTATATTTATACCAATGACTTTGTTGTCACACCACATCACTTGAACTTAACGTTTTTTTTTTCAAAAATTGATATAAGAAACCAAATAAAGTAATATAAATGAAGTTAAAAGACTAACTTGTAATGTTTTTTAGTTAAGTGATTAAAGTGAAATATTAAATTAAATTAAAGGAATTAGTGTCTAATTATGCCTAAAAAATAAGAGGATAATTAAGCTTAGTTAAAGATTTTCGTCTTAGCTTTTTCTACTACATGAAAGTGAGAAACAAAACGTGTTGGTATTTGATATAAATACTAAGTGTAAGTAGCTAAGTCATATGATCAACACCAAATTACAAATTCGACAAATAGAAACTTAAAGACGTTTTCTACAAGTTGACCTTTTTGACATATATGATTAAGTAATTTGAAAACGCTTTCGACAGTAGTAACGGTTTATAGCATATCAAAAACCGAAGACACGTGGAAACGCATCAAAAGATAAAAGCCCACAATATAGGATATGTGTCGAATGTTGGAGAGATAATTGTAATTGACAATTACTGATGTAACTAGTTGCGAGATATTGGATCTAACTAGGGCTGGCAATGAACCAAACCAACTCGAAGATAGTTCGGAATTCGACTCGACAATTAAATCGATGAACTAGGTTCATGAACCAAATGAGTTGAGTATGAGCGAAAAATTAAGTTCGTTAACTAAATGAGCTGAACTTGAACTATACATAGTTCGACTCGTTAGGTTCATGAGTCAACTCGGTTACATATGAAAAGAATTATACTATCTTTAAGATTAGGTTTAAATATTTACTTCAAATCTTAGACAAATTTAATCTTCAATTTAGTAGTTTTGAATTAGACTCTCAAATGTGTCTCTTGAAAGTTGTGTAGGTTTTGAATTAGTAGATTTCAAAGATAAAGTTAAATTTCAATATGATAACTTTTATTTTATTTTAATATTTTATTTAAAAAATATATATTTATTTAAAATGTAAAATATACCAAAAATTATATATATTTAAAAAAATAGTTTTTAAGTTCGTGAACCATGTGAGATGAACCTAATGAGATGAACCTAACGAGTCGAACCGAACTGTTCGTGAACTTATAACGAGTCGAGTTTGAGCTTAAAAAAAAGTTTGTGTCAAACTCGAACTCGAACTCGAATTCGAACAATTCTTAATGAGTCGAGCCGAGCTGAGGTGAGTTCGACTCGACTCGACTCATTTCCAGCCCTAGATCTAACTCTAGTTAGCATGTTGTTGAAGTCTGCTCACATGTTGTTGTCGATGACCTACATGTTGTAGTCAAATTGTGTTCTAGTATGTAGTTGTCGAATTGGGCCTTGTGTTAAGAATACAATTGTTTAAGTCAACTTGTACCCTAAGTTAGCTTGTAATAGGTAATTGTTAAAAAGCCCATTAGTTTAGTATGTTAGATTTTATTATAAATAACATACTAGTCTCTCATATTAAGTGTGGTGAGACAAAACCTAATTAGGGTGAAAAGGTTATTTGTTATTCTTGAGTACTTGTAATCTGTTTTATAGAGAAAGTAAAGAATATTAGTTATAACCAATCCTTGTTGTTCTCCTTGTTTTTCCTTAACCCTAACCCTTGTGTGTTTCTTGATCATAAAGAAAACGAGTATATTTTATTTTAAGGCATCTAATTCACAACAAATTGGTGCAGTGAGCGTGGAGAAGATGCTTTCAACAAAGTATGAGATTGAATAGTTCACCAGAGTGAACGACTTCGGCCTGTGGCGCTTGAAGATGAAAGCCCTATTGGTTCAGCAGTGTTGTTTGGAAGCGTTGAAGGGAGAGGCATCCATGGATGTTGCATTAACAAAAAAGAAAAGACGGTTATGATAGAGAAAACCCACAATGCAATATTGTTGAGCCTTAGTGATAAGGTTCTCCGACAGGTATCAAAGGAGACGACAGTATTAGGTTATGGTTGAAGCTTGAAAGCTTGTACATGACCAAATCTCTGGTGAATCGACTCTACCTAAAGCAAGCTTTGTATTCATTCAAGATGAGTGAAGATAAAGTGTTGGCTAAGCAGTTGGATATGTTCAACAAGCTGATCCTTGATCTTGAAAATATTGATGTGAAGATTGATGATGAAGATCAAGCACTATTGTTATTGTGCGCTTTGCCCAGAACACATGCTCACTTCAAAGAAACTCTCCTGTATGGAAGGGAGTCCCTAAGCTTTGAAGAAGTTCAATCAACCTTGTATTCTAAGGACTTGAACGAATGAAAGGAGCATAAACCTTTGACGGTTAGTGAAGGTTTGGCCGTTAAGGGAAATTCTTGCGAAAGGATGGTAAGTTCGACAAGAAGAAAGGTAAAAGTTAGCAAAAATCTTATAATGGTGAGCCATTTGGTATTCTATGCTATCACTGTAAGAAGGAGGGCCACACAAGAAAAATGTGCCCTGAACGCCTGAAAGATCATTGAGGTAAAGATAATGGCAACGCAACCGTTGTTCAAGATGACTTCGAATCATCTAATGCTTTTGTGGTTTCAAGCGGCGACTCAAGAAAGGAGTGGATTATGAATTCAGGTTGCACTTAGCACATGACTCCAAACAAAGAATTGTTCAATGAGCTATGTGATCAAGATGGCGGATTAGTGCTGCTGGAAAATAACAAATCTTGCAAAATTGTAGGTATTGGATATGTGAGATTCAAGCTCCATGATGAGTCAATAAGGTTATTGACTGAAGTCGGGTATGTACCCGATTTGAAGAGAAATTTGATTTCTCTTGGTGAATTCGACATGAAGGGATATATTTTTCAAGGAGAGAAAAGTATCCTAAGAGTCATGAATGGGTCGAAGGAAGTCTTGAGAGGCGTGAAGAAACAAGACTTGTATACCCTTGAGGCTGAAGTTGTAAGTGGTTCGACAAATGTTGCATCCACGAAACTGTTGTCGAAAACAGAAATTTGGCACATGAGATTGGGCCATGTCAGTGAAAGGGGTCTGGTCGAATTAGGGAAACAAAATCTGCTTCGAGGAGACAAGGTCGAAAAGCTGAAATTTTGTGAACCCTATGTACTTAGAAAATCTTGTAGAGTGAAGTTCAACAAAGGCAAATAAAGAACTCATGAATCCATTGATTACATCCATGCTGATCTTTGGGATCCTGCAAGGTGTCCATCATATTCAGGAGCAAGGTATTTTCTATCCATAGTTAATGATTATTCCAGAAAGTTATGGATATTCATCCAAAAGACTAAGGATGAAACTTTTGAGAATTTCAAAGGTTGGAAGACTTTGGTCGAAATTCAGACTGGCAGAAAGGTCAAGAGGTTGAGAACCGACAATGACCTTGAATTTTGCAATGAGGCATTCAACAGTTTTTGTGTTGCCTCGGGTATTGCAAGGCACAAAACTACTGCAGAGACTTAACAACAAAATGGTTTGGCAAAAAGGTTTAATTGAACTAGTTTGAAAAGAGTTAGATGCATGTTGACTAGCGTTGGGTTAAAGGTGTTTTGGGTTGAGATTGTTTTGAAAGCAACATATTTGATAAATAGATGTCCTTCGATTGTGTTAGATATGAAGACACCTGAAGAAGTTTGGTCAGGACATCCACCTAGTCTCGACAAACTGAGAGTATTTGGTTGTGTAGCCTATGCTCACATTAGGCAAGACAAGTTCGAACTTAGAGCCCTGAAATGCATGTTCACGGGATACCCTGAAGAAGTCAAAGCTGATAGGCTATGGTCCATAGAGCCAGGTCACAGGAGGTATACCACCAGTCGAGATTTAGTTTTCAATGAAGCAGAGATGACTTTCAAGAAAAATGATGATGCTAACAAAGAGTTGGAATAGGGAGATATTTCTATTGAGGTGGAGCATGTTGATGTTGAATTGTGTACCCCAGATGAAGTCGAAGAAGAAGCAGAAGTTGTTGTCGAAGATGAGGAGACTGATAATGACTACCTGGTAGCAAGAGACAGGTCGAGGAGAGTCATCAAGGCACCTTAGAGACTTGGGTATGCAGATCTAATAGATTATGCCTAATCACTGCAAGTGAGGTTCTCGATCAAGAACCTAGAGAATATAAGGAAGTCATGAGGAGTCAAAAGAAGACTGGGTGGATGAAGGCCATGGATGATGAGATGAAATCTCTTCATGATAACAACACTTGAGAACTGATCAAGAAACCTGCTAGAGTCAAGTTAGTCAACGGTAAATGGATTTTCAAAGTTAAGGAAGGAGCCGAAGAAGTGGCGTCGAAAAGATATAAGGCAAGATTGGTCGCTAGGGGCTTCACTCAGAAAGAGGTTGTCAACTTCAATGATGTGTTCTCTCCTGTTATGAAGCACATATCCGTTCGAATGTTGCTTGCCACGGTGGCACAGTTTGACCTTGAGCTTGAACAGATGGATGTGAATATTGTGTTCTTGTATGGTGATTTAGATGAAACAATCCCGATGAGGCAACCTGAAGGGTATGTCGAAAAGAGGAAGGAAGATTATATGTGCAAGCTGAAGAGATCTTTATATGGGGTGAAACAATCTCCTCGATAGTGGAATAGGTGATTCGACAAGTTCATGGCACACATAAGTTTTATTAGAAGTCAGTTCGGCCATTGTGTTTACTTCAGATTTTGACCTGATAACTCTTTTGTTATTTTGTTGCTTTATGTGGATGATATTCTAATAGCAAGCAACAATCTCAAAGATGTAATGAGGGTGAAGGATGAACTCAATAAGGAGTTCGACATGAAGGATCTGGAAGTTGCGTCCAAGATTCTTAGGATTGACATCTGAAGAGATAGAAATAAGTCGAAATTATGCTTATCTCAAGAGGCATACCTACGGAAGATTCTCGAAAAGTTTGGTATGTCGAATTCAAAACTTGTTGTGACTCTGACAAACTCTCAATTCAAGATAAGTATAGATCAGTGTCCCAATACTGATGTTGAAAGAGCTTATGTGAATAGCATTCCATATGCTAATATAGTGGGTTATTTGATGTATGTTATGGTCTATACTAGACCTGACATAACATATGCAGTAAGTCTTATAAGCAAGTACCTAGTGAATTCTGGAAAGGCTTATTAGCAAGCATTGAAGTGGATTCTAAGGTACATAAATGGGTCTCTGAACAAAGTCCTAATTTAAGGTGGAGCCTTGGGTGAAGATAGTAAAGCAGCAATCGAAGGATATGTCGACTCAGATTATGTAGGTTGTATGGATTCTAGAAATTTTATTTCTGGATATGTGTTCACTATGTTTTGCACAATAATTAGTTGGAAAGCAATACTTCAGAAGTTTGTTTCCTTATCAACCACTGAAGCATAATATATTGCCCTAACTGAAGCTGTGAAGGAAGTATTGTGGCTTGAAGGTTTTGCAAAAGAGATGAAACTTCAACGTCAATTTGTCACTGTTAAATGTGATAGTCAAAATGCAATACACATGTCTAAGAATTCAGCCTATCATGAGTGAACCAAGCAATTTTATGTGAGGTTGCATTTCGTCAGAGGGGTAATCGAGCATGGAGAAGTCCAAATGCTGAAGGTTTTGACAGATCATAATGTTGCTGATATAATTACCAAGATGTTGCCCAGTTGCAAGTTTTTCCACTGTATGTAGTTGATAAAGCTGCAAGAAGAAAGCCAGTTTGTTTCTTGATGGTAGAGTTAGACCCAAGGTGGAGATTTGTGAGATATTGGATCGAACTCTAGTTAGCATGTCGTCGAAGTCTACTCACATGTTGTTGTCGAAGACCTACATGTTGTAGTCGAATTGTGTTCTAGTATGAAGTTGTCGAATTGGACCTTGTTTAAGGATCCAATTGTTTAAGTTAGCTTGTACCCTAAGTTAGCTTGTAATGGGTAATTCTTAAAAAGTCCATTAGTTTATTATGTTAGATTTTATTATAAATATCATACTAGTCTCTCATCTTAAGTGTGGTGTGACAAAACCTAATTAGGGTGAGAGGGTTATTTGTTATTCTTGAGTACTTGTAATTTGTTTTATAGAGAAAGTAAAGAATATTAGTTATAACCAATCCTTGTTGTTCTTCTTGTTTTTCCTTAACCCTGATCCTTGTGTGTTTCTTAATCATAAAGAAACCGAGTATATTTTGTTTTAAGGCATCCTAATTCACAACACTAGTAATAAGTAGATTTTGACTTTGTAATGGGGGTTCACATTTAATTTTATTTAATGTAGCATTCACACATTTGAATAACAGAGATAAAGAATTTATGAGAAGTGTTTGAATTGGCGTCCTACTTTTAAATTCAAGCATTTTTATCCAACTGCCTTACTCGTTCTTCATTTATTTTATCCCTTTTATGTACTTTTGCATTTATTTATTTCAACTTGTATTCAATCACTTTAAATTCAAACATAAAACCTTACAATACTATTACACTTTCCCAAACATTTTATATAAAGTGTCCTTAGAATTTTTTTGAGTTTAATCATTTAAGTGAATTAAAACTCGTGATTTGTTAATAAAAACACCAGTAAAGAAATTGGCACATCCAATGGGACCTTTTGTGCAAAATTTAATTTTATTTTACAAATAGTGTATATGCTTTTACATTTGTTTTTGTTCTTCACATCTTAATGTTGTCAATTTTTATGTGTTTATGCATCTGAGGAGTGACAAATTTGTTAGCATGTCTAGACCATCAAGAAATTCATCTCCCTAAAACAACACTTCAAATGTGGAAGAACAGCCAATCGGAATGACGGTTGGTGGTGCAAGTACTTCAACAATTGTTGGAGTAATTGCTTCTGTCGTGAGTCAGATGTTAGTTTCGACTACGACACCATAAATGATGATATCACCAACATCAAAAACTAGTTTTCCTGTTAATTTCATTGTTACATCAACCACTTTGTGTGGTATTAGGCCTCTGTTTCTTATGAGTTTTACACTTCCCCTAGTGGTAGGGAGTATCCACATGGTATGCCAAATGTAATGATGGCAGACCTACAGAAGAATGTGTCGCTGTAAGTGGATAACACAATGATTGTTGCCTCTCTTTTCAATGCATATATGGCATCAAGATCTGCTATAAACAACCATGGTCGAATAGGTCAGTCTCAGGGAAGATTGGGATATATCCCCCAAGTTATGTCACCCTTAACTAATAAGTCTCTCTTGGTTGTGAGGCAACATATGGATGATAGTAACTATGATATGGTTAATATGTTTACTAAAAAAATTGGTACACTGTTCAATCCTTTGATCTAAAATGCTAATCATAGTTACCAATAATTTGCACATCAAATGGATCAAATTTCTCACTTCTTTGGTGCCCCTCCAGCACCAACTAGTCCTTAATAACCAAAGGCAACAATAAGTTACGCCCCAACTAGTTGAACAACCTAGACCAAGGGTAGTCAGAAATGTGATGTTGATACAAAGGAACGAAAATGGAGATTAAGTGGTTGGGAGAGTCAAACAAAACAAATTTGGGGTGGGGGGGGGGGGGGGGGGTGGGTGGGGTGGGGGGGGGGGGGGGGGGGGGGGTAACATAACAAATATGGTTTAACAAATCCTAACTTAAAATGGTCTTAATGTTGGTCTTTATAGGCCAAATTTTTTTCTTGCATTATCTGAATATGTCGAGAAACTGAACATCTCAGGGGTTGGAAAATCCTAAGTTTACTAAATTTTCATGTGACACTAATGAGTCTACTGTCGAACATATTAATCAATATTATACAGAAGCTGGTGATTTGGCTAATAACGAAAATTTAAAGATGAAATACTTTCCAAAATCTCTGACCAAAAATGATTTCACATGATTCACTACTCTTCCCCCAAACTCTATATATAATTGAAAACAACTAGATAGTGTGTTTCATGAGCAATTTTATATGGGACAATCAAAAATTAGCCTGAAAGAGTTATTTAGTGTGAATGAAAATCGTCTGAACCAATAGTTGATTATATAAATAGTTTCAGATTAATGAAGTTAAGGTGTTTTACTCAAGTGCTTGAATATGAGCTAGTCGAAATGACTACAGGTGGTTTAGACTATTATGTTATAAACAAGCTAGATACCTAATATCTAAGGGATATGGCTCAATTAGCTAATAGGGTTAGACAAGTCGAACACATGAAAGAAGAAAAAGTCAGATTAAAAAGGCCAAAATAAATTGACACCCTAGGAAATAAAAATTTACTTATGTAGAAACAAATGGTAATAATCAAGAATTTAATGTAGTGTTTGAATACGTCAAAGAAAATGGGATTAATCTGGCAGAATTGCAGCCAGGACCTCCCTATGTTTGTAAGGTCTTAAGACCTTCTAATGGAAAGAACCCTGTAGAACCAAGTGAAAATGAAAAGATTATCACAAAAACTTATACTTTAGATAAAATTAAAGGCAAAATATTGTTTTAGTCCTTTAAGTTATTTTAAAATATCAAGTTAGTCCTTTAAGTTTTTTTTGTAACACTTTGGTCCTTTATGTTAAGTAATATTTGCGTCGTTGACCTTTTTAAAAATCTCCGTTACAATAAATTGCAAACTCATATACCATTTGAACTGGTTTTTTACGCTGATCACGAATATGTAATTAAATTTACGTTTGATTGTGTATTTTTGTCGGATAGAACGATTTTTTATTATGTATTTGTCCCCTTTTTTCCCTGATTCTCATGAACCGTAACTTGTTTAATAAATTTAATTGCATATTCATGATCAGCGCAAAAAACCAGTTCAAATGGTATATGAGTTTGCAATTTATTGTAACAGAGATTTTTAAAAAGGCCAACGACGCAAATGTTACTTAACATAAAGGACCAGAGTGTTATAAAAAAAACTTAAAGGACTAACTTGATATTTTAAAGTAACTTAAAGGACCTAAACAGTATTTTTGCCATAATTAAATGTGATGAAATTTTTTATCTTCTAGTTGTCGGTGGTCAAATCATAATGCCGAAAGGCCTAAAGACACAACCATTGGAACAAAGGAAGAAGAAAGGTTTCTTTTGAAAATACCATAATTTCCTTGGTCATAAAACGTCTCAATGTGTTCTTCTAGGATGAGTTTTGGGGACAAACCTAAGTCATAAATTCAAATCGACACAAACCCTCTATGAGTCCAGGAGGCACATCTCGTCGAGCCTATAGATATCATGATAGTCGATACTACTGAAGGTCTCAACAACGAGGTCGAAAAAGTGAGTTTGATGGATTACACTGAGAAAATCATAGTGGTAT
Source organism: Lathyrus sativus (assembly GCA_963859935.3). Lineage (NCBI taxonomy): Eukaryota > Viridiplantae > Streptophyta > Magnoliopsida > Fabales > Fabaceae > Lathyrus > Lathyrus sativus. The sequence continues at coordinate 702,086,370 of OZ012735.1, read as the reverse complement.
GTCCAAAAACTGAGGAGGAATTAATTGAGTTGTTAAACCAATGAAAAATCAAAGGCTTTGAAGTAATGACGTGTCCTCGGTTCAACATACTGTTTGATAAAGAGGCAACAAAAGCCTCGAAAATATAAAGCCTCAATAACTAAGGAAGAGCATTCGGGATGACAGAAGACCCTAATTTTCCTTTGACAAAAGAGGGGTCCCTTACAAGAAGTACCGAGAACCTTCACGTTAGTGGAGAATTCAGAAAAAGACTTATGTTCCACCTACTAGTGTTCCTCTTAATGAATGGATTCAATTTATGAACAAACCCAATGTTGATCAACAAAAATGGAAGGTGATCAAAGTTGGTGTAGGTTCAACATACCATAATAATTACTAGGTGTCAAAGAATTACTCTTATGCTTCTAAGAATTACTCTTATGCTTCTAAGAATTACCTAGGTAAAAAGCCCATAACCAGAACCTAGTGGAGGAGGCACCAATGTAAAAAAAAAATATTTCAAGAATGAAGAGTCAAGTAATAATGGCAAATCCCTAGAACTAACAGATGATCGAGTGGCAAAGAGACTAGTGGTTAAGCCTAAAGGCAAGGATTTTATTCCAACTGAAGATGATGATATTATTATTGATAATTTTGAATCTTAATCAAAAGATGAACTTGACATAATATATAACGTCATTTCTTTTCTACCTATAGAATTTGATACAATTACTTAAGGAATAGATGAAGTGGATGATTGTCTTGCTGAAAAGATAGCAAAGCCTCAATGTTATTATGTCATGAATAATGGTTGTGTAGAAGAAGAAAAGGTTGCCTTCGACATATCTGATGAACGAATGAAATAACACATTAAGCCCCTCTTTATATGGGATAAGATTGACAAAGTAGGTGTTAATAAAGTGTTTGTCAACATGGGAGTTGTGACTATATTAATTCCAAGTTCCTTATTGAGGAAAATTTGTAAGACATATACATATTTAAGGCCTCACAATACAGTTTTGTCAAATTACGAAGGTAAGACGAATAAGTCCTCGCGAGTTATTTAAGCTGACATTCTTGTAGAAAAAATTGTTAGACCAACGTTGTTTATAGTTGTTTCGTCCAAAGCAAATTATAATTTATTGCTAGATCGAGAGTGGATACATAGTGTGGGGGTAGTCCCTTCAACTCTACACTAGAAAATTTCTATACGGAGGCCTGATGGCATCGTGGAAAATGTCAAAATAAATCAAAATTACTTCTTAACTGAAGTGATTATATAGAAAAGAAAAAATTCGACAAAAGATTGGTTAACATTTCACCATGTTTGCCTTTTGGAACAAGATTCTCTCTGCAAGGAGATGTTTTCTATTCAACAAAACTACATCCTAATCATGGTTTAATGTGGGAACACGAAGTCATGAGAGATGGTCTTGATGAAGGTACCACCGCAAGTACATGGTGGTTTATAGAAAATGATGTTGAAGACTGAGTTAAGCATGTTAGCTCGAATTGCAACCTGTATGGCCAAAAATCAAATAAAGACAGTCTTAGAGGTTGATTTGTAACAAAATATAGTTGTCAAAGCCAATCCAATTGAAACTAATAAAGCTAAGTAGAATGGTGAAGATTTTGTTTCCAAATTGGTCGACAAAGAACATTCAATATTGGTTGAGGAAGAAAAATCAGAAAGCCATGAGCTCGACTGCATCTATGATGATGAGCTTTTGGGTTTTGAAAATGATCCATCAGTTTAAGCCAAGAATATCCAAGCTCGTGACCCTTTGGAGGAAGTCGATTTAGGAGATGGAACAATAAACAAACCAACATACATAAGTACAAAGCTTGAACCAAGCTTGAAGACCCGGATGATCGAGTTGCTTAAAGAATTCAAGGAATGCTTAGCCCAAGATTTTTGACTTAACTTTTTCTACATGAATATGAGAAATGAGGTGGATATAAATACTTAGTGTAGGTAGCTAAGTCATATTATCAACACCAAATTGCAAGTTTGACAAATGAAAACGTGAAGACGTTTTCGACAAATATGATTAGATAATTTGAAGACGCTTTCGACAGTAGTAACATTTTAGAGCAATTCAAGAACCGAAGGCACATGCAACGTCACATGATACGTGTCGAATGTTGGAGAGATAACCGTTATCGACAGTTATTGATGTAACTAGTGTATTAGTAGATTTAAAATTTGTAATGGGGTTCACATTTCATTTTATTTTCTGTAGAATTCACATATCTGAGTCAAATAGATAGAGAATTTGTGAGATTTATGTATGAACTTGTGTTCCACTTTTAAATTCATGTATTTTTATCCAATTACCATACTATTTGCTATTCATTTACTTTATCCATTTTAAGTACTTCTAGATTTATTTCTTTCAACTTGTATCCAATTACTCTAAATTCAAATATAAAACCTTACAACACTATTCAAGTGTTTTTAGATGAGGTAATTGAAAATTTTTAAGAAATTCAAAATTTTTAAGCAATTCAATTGAAATTCATTTATTTTTAAATTTTTTTTTGTTTAGATGGAGTAGTAAAATGATTCATTGTTAAAATTTTGAAATTATTTTCATAAAATTTAAAACTTTTGGGACAAATTTAAAATATGAAAAATAGGAACCAATTTGTAATTTTTAAAAATTTAAAGGGACTAACTTTTAAATTTTGAAAATTATTAAAGACTTTTTTGCAATTTTTTTAAAATGTTAGGAGTAAATTTAAAATTTCCATAAAATATAAAGTTCATCTTGCAAATTTTAAAAAATTAATAATAAACAATTTAATATTCATATTGAAAAATTAATAATAAGCAAATTCGAATTCTTTATTTTTTTAATGTCATTTTAAATTTCTTAAATTTAATTTTAATAAAAAATTTCATAAATTTAAATTATTTTTTAAGAATTTTCTCTTACTTTTTATCAAAACAGTGAATTTTGATTAAATCATTTTAAATTTCCTTAAAAAAATACTTTTTGTGGTTCAAATGTTTCATTTAAATACAATATTACACTTTTTCAAATATTTCACACAAAATATTCTTAAAATTTTTCTGAATTTAATCATTTAAATGTGTAACACTATTGAGGATAGTTTATAATGTGTAAACAATTTGTATATATTATTATTTTTTAATGTCATTTACATTAATTGTAGTTTCTTTAATTTTGAAGTTTATACATTATATAGGTTTTTTCCAAGAGTTCATTGTTGGATTTTATAATAGATAATTTTGATTAATTAATTAAAATATATATTAAATTAATTATTTAATTAACTGTTGTAATTTTTTAAACATTAAATAAATATTATATTGAGTCTTGTTTGTTGAACAATTTGTGATTAGAGGTGAGTTGGGTTTGAGTGACTTTAGGGAGGGAAAGTCAGTACGACTTTCTCTCTATTTTTCTCTTATATCTCTCTCACAATTTATTTTTTCTTCAATTATTCTATTTTCTTTCTCCTAAATTATAATTAAAATTATCAAAATTACGGAAAGTCAAAGTCATCTAATTCATTTTCGATGGGATGTGTTGTTCTTTCTAATTGATTATATATTCTGATTCTTATATTAAGGTTCTGGTTGGTAAAACTAGCTTATAGTTGATAGTTGTTACTGATAGCTGGTAGCTAGTAGCTGATAACTTATAACTGATGATTGATAGCTCATAAGTTAATTTGAGTGTTCGATAAATTAGTCGTTACACTAACTGATAATTATAAAATGACTTAAAAGAACATTTTTAATTAAGAAAACTGTGATTTCATTATTTTATTATATTATATAATTTATTTTTAAATTAAGAAATTATAAACACTATTTCTAAATTAATTATATAATTTATATTTAATAAATAAAAATAATGTCTAATAAAATAGAGAAAAATAAAAAAAAATCTTCTATAACATTCTTCAAAATCTCCTTAAATTTGATTTTTTAAAATCAAATTTTTAATAGTAAATATTATATATATATTGTTTTATATATATATATATATATATATATATATATATATATATATATATATATATATATATATATATATATATATATATATATATATATATATATATATATATATATATATATATATATATATATATATATATATATATATATATATATATATATATATATATATATATATATATATATATATATATATATATATATATATATATATATATTTAAAATAATAAGGGTATAATTGAAATAAAAAGTCATAAGCTAAAAGCTACAAGCTCAAAAGCTAATTTTTTTTAAATAACACATATTTTCAAATAAAATACCAAAATAATTGAGTTTTCAAAAAAATTATCAAATTAACTTACTTTTGACATGCATGCGCCATATGATATGGCGGCAGCATTGAAAATGCAAATGAATTGAATTGATATGTCATATCATATGGCGACACCATTCAAAAAAATTTCAAAGGAGGAGTCATATGATATGGCATCTCAATTCAATCTTTTTTATCTTTTTTTTTAAGTTATATTTGAACTTAGCGTCATATCATATGGCTCCTCCTCTGAATTTTTTTTGAATGGTATCGACATATATATGACGCATCAGTTCAATTCATTTGTATTTTCAATATTGTCGCCATATCATATGGCGCACACATGTTAAAAGTAAGTTAGTTTGGTAATTTTTTTGAAAACTCAATTATTTTAATATTTTATTTAAAAATATGTGTTATTTCAAAAAAAAATTATCAAAAGCTATTTTAAAAAAATTTAAAGTTAGCTAAAAACCTATAAGTTAAAAGCTAAAAAAACAGTTATCAAACAAATCTTTTTAATTAAAATGAGTTGAAAAACTAAAAACTATAAGCTAAAAGCTCTTTTTTTTATTCTTGCTAAACGGATTTTAAATTAAACAAAATCTAATTATTAACCATAAGTAAGAGGGAGTATATTTCTCAAAAATTATTTCTCTTATTGAATGAATAGATTCGACCATATACACAATATTATGTTTTAGGAGAACATTTAGATATTATTTTTACTATTTTTTAGTGAAAATATGACAAAAGTATAATTTTTCATTACACATACTAATTTTTCCATTTTTCATTACATAAACGATATTTAAATATATTTATTATATGTCTGTTAAAAAATAGTAAAAATCACTCTCTCCAAGAATTTTCTTCACCTTTCTCTTTTATTTATAAAGAGCAATTCGCGAAAATCACAAGACTTTTATTATGGTATTTTCCAAGTAAGATTTAGTTAAACTATTTTAATTAGATGAAACCATATTTAATGCTTGTATCCTTATTTATGCAATAAAACCATACGTATTCATTAAATGTTATTTAATTTAATTATTTGTTCCGGTTTTAGTAGCTTACTTTTGTGCCCCTTGCCCTGTAAAGGATTTTATGTTTAGATTTGGATGAAGTAATTTATTGAGCATTGTTGATGGATAAAGCCGTAAAGACAAGGGTATGATGTGATCCCATAAACAAAGAGTACTAGTAGTAGGGTCCATGTAATAACCATGATTGTCGGCAAAATAATGCATTCATTCATGGAATTAAGATTGACTGGTTATGTTATCCTCTGTTTTCAACAGCTGGAACTCACTCCCATTTCTTCCAATTTCCCAACTTCAATAAAACCATTAGTTTTAACCAATTTTAATATATTTGTTTTATAAGATATTTTTATTAAATTATGAGAATTAAAAAAATTAATTTTAATATTAGATTTTTTCATAACAAATATATTTAATTAGTATTGCTTACATGAATACTCTCTATAATCTAAAATGTTTTATAATTATTTAATGGGAAAAATTGTTCCATTCACCCTTTCAGTTTTTTAATATAATATTACTTATTTTAATATTTTATTTTATTAATATTCTTCTAGTCTTTATTATTAGGGAAATTTTACTTTTTAAATTCATGAAATGATTGATATATTTAATTTATATATGAAGTATTAATTAGTAAATAAATTTTAAATATTTTATTTTATTTTATAATTAGAGGAGGAAGCGTGATCTTTATTACTCTTAATACAATATTTATTTTATATTTAATAACACTCTTTTATTTTTTTATTATTTATCTTGCATATGTAATTCTCTACTTCATCTCCTTTCTTAAATTGAGTAAGAAAAATTAATTATTTTTCATTAAAAAAAATTCAAAAACCATCCCTCACAATTCACCTCATCCCCCGCCCCTCTTTCTCTTATTTTAAAAGTTAATTGGATAATAAGTGACATCTTAATTTTATTTCTTATATAATACTAATTGTTTCATAATGTATGATGACTTTAAACGATTCAATAAACAAACATCTTTCCTTTAATGATGATGAGAATGCTTATTGAAATGAGAATATAAATTTTTTTATAGAGAAGATAGATTGCAATATTTAGACCATGGTTAAAAATGATTCTTTTTGTTCCCACATATATCAAGTTAATGGTGTTGTGGAAAACAAACCTACACACATTTTTACCAAAAACAAAAAAGGAAAATATGCAATACATTTTGAAAGCTATAACTATTGTCACTATTGTTTTCTGTATTAATGAGTTTTTTTTCGTGTTTCTCAGTGTAACACTGCAAACGAAATGTGAGACACCCTTTAAGTTATGGATGATGGTACAACCAAGATACAATGGGATAAGATGAAAATTTTACACATAAGTATGAGTTTTTTAGAATGAAATTTGAAGGAAAAAATTTTAAGACATGTAAAAAATAGTTTATTCACATTGTTAATCACTTAAGAACTCAAGGTAAGACTTTTCAAAATGAGGCTTTAACTAACAAAGTTCTTAGATGCCTAAATCACAACCTTTCGTCTCAACGAGAAGAACATTTGGTGGAGCCTGTCGAAATCTTGATGATTGAAACTCCCATGGGCATCAATGAGAAGGTTGAAGATGTAAGTGAGTTAGATTATACTAAGAAGATTAAAGTGGTATATACAAAGGAGGAAGAGGAGTTGATACATTTCCTAAACAATTTCAAGCTGAAAAGTTCTAAAGTTATAATGTGCGCTTGTTGCAGAGCTGTTTTTAACAAGGAGGCCACCCAAGACCTCGATTATGTAAGACCTGAACAACCTAAAAGGAATCATTGGAGTAACAAGAGACCACAATTTGTTTTTGACAAGAGATTAGTCCCCTATAAAAATACTAGGAGCCTTCAAACAAGTGGAGAAGTCAAAGCAAGAGTTACGTCTCATCTACTGATGTTCCCTCTAGTGAATGGATTTGACTAGCAGATAGACCAAACTCTATCAACAAAACTGGAGGGTAGTCAAAGATGGCGCTGGTTCTTTCTATTCGAACAATTCTCAAGTGTCGAAAAACTACTCATATGGTTCTAGGAATTACTTTGGTAAAAAGCTCGTAACTAAAACTCAATGGGCAAGACACCAAAGGAAAAAGAAGGCGGCTATAAAGGTTGCAGAGTCCAGTAAAAGTAGAAAATACCTAGCACTAATATAAGATTAAATGGAAAAGAAGCCCACAAGGGAAAGAATTTTTCCTTCTTTTCCAGCAATAGTTAAACTAAATGGAAAAGATCCCTTTCCAAATAAAGATAACGAGATGTTGATATCATATCCCAAAATTTGCCATTCCTCCTCATTTGATTCACCTGACTTATGGTTTTGTTATTTGCATACATATTTCTATTCGATCATGAACTTAGGTCATTCATTGACATTTGCATATTGAAACAAGTTTCGGTCAAAGGTTCGGTGATAATGGATGTAATCAGTTTAAGTGGAATTTCAAGGCGGATATTATTTTGTAATTATTTGGATTTATTTCCCCTATTAATTATGGTACAAATCATCTCTTTATTTTATATTCATGGCCAGCAAGGAGATTGGGATGATTGTCACTTAATTCAGAAGTTTGCTTGGATTCAAAGAAAAAGACAAAGTTGAAATAAAAAGAAGATTTCATCCATTTATTGGAAATTCATGGTACAATACATATTTTTTGAGATAAAAATCAAAAGAATGGATTACAAGGAAAAAGGGTTAAAAAAATTACATCTTTTGGGCACAGTTAACTTTTAGGTTAAATAGTTGACTTTTTCGTTAACTGTTGACTTTTGGTCAACTGTCGACCATTGACTCGATTTTGCCTCCCTAAATTTTCCTAGACCTATTCTACAAGTCTTTGATCAAGAGATTCATCATCATTCATCACAAATAACCTATGTCATGATTATGTTAAATGCTAATTCTTAACAAATTCTATCTTCCATCAAGCTTCACTTCCATGGCTTGTTTTTCGACACTTTCTAACATTATGTCAAAATTGAATTACAATTGAAAAGTGTCAAAATGGTAAATTGTCATTAACATAGTTATGATATAGAAAATTTGAATCGAAAACTTAAAGAGGAAATTCAGCCTTAATTTTCTCAAGATGTTGTTTTGCTAGTCTGATTTTGGTGTCATACATGGAATCTTCAAACTTTAGTTTTTAAAATTCCTCATCCAGCACACAAGCAGCATTAACATACTGAAGACTAAAGTCGGCTTCCTGAACCATATTTTTGTCAATAGAGGTCACTCTTGCGGTTTCTATTTCAGTTTTCTTTCGTCTCTCTTCTTTAATCTTTAGTTGTAGCTCTTACACCTGCTTCGTCCAACTTTAAATGTTTGCAACGCAAACTGCCACTTGATCCTTGCCTTCAGCTCAATAATTTGACTTTAAGTTGAGTGATTAAGGTCCATTGTTGAGACATGATGGTAGTATATTGTTTGAGTCTGTCAACAGATTCTTTCCTTATTTTGATGTTCTGAGTAGTTTGCTCAAGAAATTGCTCAAACTCATGGATAAAGTCGACAAAATAATCAGGTGTGTTTGGAGTATTGAGATGTTTCAACAAGGTTTTGATATCATAGACAACAACAAAGTTGTCTTCAATGGTCTTAAATAGATCCATATCGAAAAGCTTCGCTTGTTAGTTGTTGAACCAGCATAACATAAGAGTTACCAGAAGGCTTATTGCCTTAATCAGTTGAGGAGCTTGGAGAATTGTTGATTGGGCCAATTAAGTGAGGGTCAGAGTTATTAGCCTCTGAACTAGGTGATTGTTGTTCAGGATCTGGGGTTTTTGGAGGTGTTTGTTGTTTAGAGTTTTGGTTCTCTAGATTGGACTGTTGTGAAATATTTTGATCTTTAACTACTTATTTTGGTTGTTCAACAATTTTTTCCTCGATTGGATTTTCAGCGGTTGGTTGTGGCGATGGAAGTATAACAGAAATAGGTTGGTCATATGAAGGAACGAGAAGTCAAATGATGTAATAGAGTTGGAAGGTGTAAGTAGAAAGGGAGATATAAATGAAACCCATAGTATCTTAGATATCTTGAATCCAATACTAGAGTTTGTGTGAACTCTCTTAAGGAGTGGGCTGCCTTTGGCGTTTTATTTTCTTGTGGGTTAACTGAGATTCTTCTCCTTCTTTTTTATCCTCGTCACCAATAGTAAAAACAGATTCCTTTCTTGATTATTTTTTTGTGAATTAGCCTCAAAAGCTTGGCGTTTTGTTTTCTTTTTCTTGGTTTGTCAAAGTGTTGAAGTTTCAACAACAACTTCTTTATTTTTTTTTGACGCTCCAACATCATCTGGCCAACCACTTAGATATTTGGAAAGCATGGGTTAAGTGGAAACTAAACTTTCATAACTTTTATTAGTGGACTCGAGTTCTTTTTTTCTTCTTGAACTCTCTGTTCATACTGAATCATGTATCATTCTTAGTATAATAAAGAATGAATGTGAAGAAATAAAAGAGTGGAAAAGTGGTTTAAACTTGTGTTCCTTCACTATCAAGTACGACATATGCTTTATCTTTCTTTTCCTTTTTTGGGGTAGATGTGGTAGTAGTAAAACCACTTCTTCGTTTTCGACTCTAGAAAAAGAATAAGAATAAGCAAGGGAGAAAGCAAGACTTACTATCAAAAGAAAGAGCAAAGGTCTAGCAAATATACTTGTTTTGTTTCTTTTAGTTTGTCGGTTTCTTTGACATAATTGATTTTTTCAACTCCTTTGTTTTTCAGTCTCTTTGGGACAAGAGGTATAGCTGCAAGATTTTGACACAAGTTAATAAAAGAAAATATAAAGTGAAGTTAGTGAATTTTACAAGTCCATTTACCTCACCTTCTTGGATGGTGGATCTAATTCGAATGTGTTCAATATCAATGTTGAGAAACCCTATGTAATATGCATATCATACTTAGTCGAAACTACTTTTTAAGGGAGTTTGTTAAATTTACTTTCCCAGGATGATACGGATCCACAATGATACCATTTTGGAAATGGTGGCCAAAAAGTCAAGTCAAATTCACAAGTTAGTAATAGTGAAAGTTTGAAAAAGTAAAATTTCAAAGCAAAATCATATTTATCTTTTATATAAGAAGGAAAATGAAATTTAGGAATTTTTTCAGTTATTTTTTGTTTCAAAGTAGAAGTTGCATCAAAGATAGTTCGACTGAGTTTACAATGATTATACACAGTTTTAAAGTAAATTTGAAAAGTTTGAATTTTCTTGATGTGCGTACCTCGACTTTTCTTCCATTTATTATGCAGAGAGAAAAAAAGTGTTTGTAAAACGTTGCATAAGAATAGAATGATCCCAGAAACATCAAGAAGATAAGTCGGCCATCATTCTTCAAATTTTTGTTGCATAAATAAGAAGCTTGAAATTTGAAAAGGGTTAGAGTAAGGATTTCTTTGGCATGAAAGTCTAAATATGCTCGACAGTTTTCCTCCAACAGTGTAGTGGTGGCCAAATATATTTCGTCCTTATGAATAAAAAATTGGTTAAAGTAAAATTGTCAGATTTGATCAATATGACAAGTGTTGCAGTTATAACATCAAAGGACCCAAAAAAATATGAGTGTCAAAAGTAGAAAAATCAAACTATGATACAGATATTGAAACCAATAGTTACTCTTAAAGTGATATAACTGAAAAAATAAATGTTTTATTATTTCACTCATCTGAGGAAAGAAATCTCTTTGCACAATAATAATAAAATAACAAGACAAAATCTTTGAAATTTTTATTTTTTACAAGATACCTAGTCCTACCATTTGGTTGTTCAAATTAACTATTGTTTTATTGCACAAATTACTTAGTATTAAGTTGTGTAACAAAGATAATAAAGTATATTTAATTTACTTAGTATTAAGCTCTATAACAAAGATAATAAAAGATGTTTAATTGCTCTAGTCTACAAAAACCTTAAATAAATTCTTTTTAAAACTTCATTTCGAAAACATTATGACTATAAAAAAATTCATACACATTACTTTTGGTGAATTAATCCCTAGTAGAAATAGTAGAAATAAAGGTTGTTAATTTTGGAGGTATCCCTTAAAGAACATCAAAAGAAAGAAAAATATCAAAGACAAAAAAAAGTCTAAAGTCCGAATTGAGAAATTCAAATGAAAGAAGAAGTCAACTTAAAAAATCAATGTCTAACTATAAGACCATTAAAGACCATTCCATTCAATTCAAAATGTTAATGAATATATTTCTAAGAGAATTAGATCTCAACACTCCTTTAGCAACATCCGTATCCATGTGACTTTTATTTTACAAATTGAAACAAAGAAAATTAATGAAACTATAAACGAAAAACACTAGTCTCTTACTATACAAAAAAAAGGTTAATTCAATTTGAGGGAATCAACATTTAGGAATTCATTCAATTAAGTGATTGGTATCTTAGTTGATCTCAATAAATATTTCAAATTCTCGGGAAGGGTGCACTCATCACCTCGATAAATATGGGGAATTCGTCAAGCCCTTCATATTTGATCTTTATCAGATACACCGGAGTCTTTCTATTGAAATCACACAGTCCTATTGAACTCACCGCAAAGGGAACAAATACTATTTGCTCCCTCCCTCTCAATGAAACTGCCAAGATCAAAAGTACAAGATCAATTACATGTTCCCTCTCACGAGCATATAACTTAATCTTCTTAGTTTTTTCAATAATCTCATTGACGTAGCTTATATAGCTTTTTTATCTCAATTTATGACATCGTCAAAAGAAAAAAACGTAGATATTAATTTTACAGTTTTTTCATGTCATTAAACATCTACAGCCAAGTTCAAAGTTTACTGAGCACTCAAGTTCAATCATCTAACATTTCTATTATCTACTATCAATCATCAATTAGCCTCTCGCTAGGTAAGCTCATCAAATATCCATTATAGATCAAGACACTGAATAAAATTTAGAAATAAGTCATTCGTTGCTATTATAAATAGTATATCATAGGCTACATCAATAAAATAAACCTGGTTGTTTTCAAGTGTAACCAAACAAAAAAACAGAATCATAGCCAACTTCAACAAAATTTAACAAAGAAATCACCATATGCAATTCATGGAAAAAAAATACAAAACTGGAAAAACTAGAACCTAAGCCTCAGTAACAGGATACTCGAAAACAACATCTTTGCCTGAAAGTTTCCTGTAAACAGCAGCAAAGGTCTCCAACTTGTATTCTGTATTGTTTCTTTCCTTTGGGTCCAAAAACACCTACATCCACAGAAGCACAAGAATTAATTTAAAATTGAGGACAACAGTTCTTATTTGTCAGTGTTTTGTTCGAGATATAATATACATGACCATTTACACATTAACTTGGGATAAATAGAAAGTTTAAAATATTTTACCTTCATGACCTTTGACCCATCAATGCGGTATCTGATGCGTTTTCCAACAATCTCAGCTGGTAATACAACATCCTCCAGCATTGCCTCATGCACAGCAGTGAGTGTGCGGCTGCGGGGGCGTTGAGCAGCTGAACCCTTCTTAGGAGGCCTTACAATCCTCCTTGTGGCAATCAGGATTACATCCTACAAGTTTAAGGTTTGTTAGTAGACAAAATATTATGTTGCTTCTATCTGCTTGGTGTCTTACAAGCTTATGGTTCATTATGGAGCCTAATTTAGAAGTGGCCTATATCTGCTTCCTGTACTAACTTATTGTAACTTACTTTGAAGATTGGCCCATTAATCTAAAACATGATGGAGCCTAGTTTACCAAAACATAAACAAGATTATTTGGAATAACTTAATGCAATAAGTTAAAGATGTGCTACAATGGACGGCAAGAGATGAAAACAAGTAGAAAGTTCCACAAGCATCCCTAATAAAGATCAAAATTCAGGAGTGGAAAATAAATGGGCAACAAATAATAAGGATTTGAAAGCACGCCTTAGTAGTAAATGATTGATGATAGAAATAATAATGGTATATACAAGGAAATGACTATACCTTGCCACTGAATTTCTTCTCAAGCTCCCGAACAAGCCTGACATGAATCTTTCGGAAACCCTTCCTAAGTCTGTAGGGGACATGGATAAGCACAGCCTTGCGATTGCCAGACACATCAACTTGGCTGTAGAATATAGAAAACTATAGAAATTAATATAAGGAGTAAACATATTTATGTATCTTCAAACAAAGAACACAGAAAGACATTCTTACACGGCTGAATTGATATATAAATCCTTTAGCTCACTTTTGAGTTCATGGTTGGTATTCTCTAAATCAAACAACGCCTAAAGGAAACAAAAAATAATTTAACAATGATTAGTTTATATTTTGTAAATCACGCTCAGGGATTTTAAAGGTCGAGGCCACATTGCGGTCACAAAAGTAAGTAATAAAAAACCTGTCCAACAGATTCTTCAAATTCAGTTGGCTCGGCACCCTTGTCTTTGCTGATTTTCTTCCTTGAAGTGAACATCTTGACAACTGTGGGCAAAGAAGAAAAATTAGCAAACGTAAGCCCTTTATTAAGGTCCATCAAAAATACACAAATACCGCATATATATCAAAACATTGACGAAACTAGTTCATTATATAATTTAAACTATTTGCAGCAGTGTATCCATAGTAACAACAAACCTAATGACTCAACACGTTTATAATTTAAACTTCTTAACTGAATCGGTCACTGATTTCTTAAATTTAAACATTAATTTTAAAAATCGACTAATCATAACCTAATCTCAAATTAAACAAAGAAAGAAAAAACAGAAGAACTACACTTAGTCCGTAAGAGGAAAACGAGAATCTTGATTCTAATCACTTGGTATGAAAAGATCATAAAATCCTAAGAGGGAGAGCAAGCGGAGTGTAAGAGAAAAGCGTACCTTACCTGAAGGTGCAAAGTGCAAAGTCCGGCTGCAGGTTTCTGTGTGTATTGGCGTTAGAAAGAAACTAAACCCTAGAAAAAAGAACTATATACCTAGGTGTGTTTGGCCCAAATTGTTATTTTGGGCTTTTTCTTGGCCAATGTATATTTTTTACAGGATTTTATCCTGGCAACTCATTTATATTAGCACCTATCTATTGCTATTTTTATCGTAATATCTTTGTGATATTTACATTTTCAAAAATTAGATTTAATTATAATTTTAATATTTTTTGGTCTCTTAATTTAATTTTATATTTCACTTTTGTCTCTTATTTAATAAATGTTCGTTTTAAGTTTCTTAAATCAAGTTTCGTTAATTACATTGATCATTTTCATTAAATTTTTTTAAAATTCTTTTAGTTGAGCTGACATGACACTTCCCTTGGTATTAATTCAATTGACTCTGAATTATTTATTAATATTTTATTAATTATAATTTATTAAATAATATTTTATCCCCCACATCAATTTTTCTTTCTCCTTTTTTTATCTTCCCCAAAAACCTAGTTGTCACCTCTTTTACTCTCTTATTCCTCTCCCTTTCTTCTCCTTCTTCGACCATTAATTCAATTTCTTTCATATCTATTTAAATCAACCATTAAGTATTCAATGATTTTATCTTCATCTAGTTTTTTTAGTAAAAAATGTGGTTTAGTAGGACTACATAGAAATTGTTTGATGAAATTCCTCAACCACTTCTTCATTTGTTCTTGATTTCTGTTTTCAGTTAATTGTATTTAATTTTATGAATGGCTCAAAAGTTTAATTTTAAAACTCTCTTTTTTCTTGTAGGAAAATGACATAGCTAGATTTCATTCTAATAAGCATTTCCTAGTTGATGTTAGAGTTCAAATGCAGAATGAAGTCATATGTGATCTAATTTATAAGGTGGGTTCCTCATGCACATTGTAGACTGCTCTTCTATTTTTCAATAAGTTTTAGAAAATTATGTTTATTTTCTATTTATTGGTGTAAGCTAATTAATTTATTTTTCCAACTTTTGTATCCCTTTCAATTTTTTAATAATAGTTGTTGTTTTTTGTTGTGTTAAGATATTGGGACATTCTTTATAGGCATTATAAACTCTTCGTATAGTTATACAACAAGAGGAATAATCATTAAGGATAATAATGTTTTGAGAAGTCGTATGCAGATTAACCCTTTAATGAATGGTGTACTCGGTGTTTGAAGAGGAACAAATGATGCGTTTTGTTTTTTTATGTTTTGTTATTGTATGAATGATTACTTAGTTTTGCGAAAATTTAATGATTATTATGGTAGTAATGTGGTATTTTTATTTCTTTACACATTATTACATTTTGTGGGGTTTTTTTTAACCCCAAAATCAAAACCTCTTCAATTTAAATAAAATACTAGTTTTTTAATAGATTTGCTGACTTAGATTATTATAAAATGTCTTGTTGTCATTTCACGTAGGCAAAGTTAACGGATTTTTAGAAAATTTAACGGTGATGACCAATTTGACTAATAGAACAATTTTTAAGGGACTAAACCGTAACGTTTATTAGATGAGAGACTAAAGTAACATATGAAATTAAGTTAAAGGACTTTGACACTAATTAAGCTTTTTATTTATTTGTTTGTTTTTTTCCTCCATTTTAAAATTTGATTTAGGCTTAATATTTTTTTCGCTCCCATATCTTAACATTGAAATTCATTTTGATCCCGTAATTTTAAAAAGATTCATATTAATCTCTTAACTCTTCAAAACGTTCTATATTAATTCTTTTTGTTCTATTAACAACAGAAAAATTTGAAAATTATTCTCTAAATTTGTCACTAATTAGATAAAAAAAAACCTAGTATGAAACATTTTGAAGAGTTAAGAAATTAATATGGATCATTTTAAATTTAAAGGATCAAAATGAACTCCAATATTAAGATACAGGACCCAAAAAAATATTAAAATTTTAATTTTTTAATTTATTAATTTTTCAATTTTAATTTTTTAAGATTTTAACCTCAAATTCATTTGAGTGTCATTTTTTATATAATGACAACTGAATTAACAATAAGACAGATGTTAAGTGGCATAACTGAAATTTCATCTTAATAAAAATATAACTTACTGTATTTATTAAAGAACAAAAGAAAAACTTTAAATAAATTATTAAATTTTATATATTCTGATCAAATAATTTTTTTAATATATTATTGATTTTGAATTTATTTTAAAGGAATAACAAATTAAATTTTGCATTTTAATCAAGCATAAAACATGGCTTCAAGAACTAGCGCTACAACATTATTATGGTTTTGTTTGATAGAAATAGTTGATAGATGGTAGCTGATGACTAATAGCTGATAGTTTGTAGTTGATGACTAATAGCTTATAACTAATGACTTATAGATGATAAGCTAATTTGATTGTTTGGTAAGTTAGTGATTACATTAATGATAAATACAAAATAACATAAAAGGATATTTTTAATTAAAAGTTAGTAGTTCTATTTATTAAATTAATTTTTATTCAATAAGAATAAACGTATTAACAATCAAATGCAAAATATTTTAACTATACATATAAAATTAAACATATTGCAAAAATATATTAAACACTTAGATATAAATTTTGTAATGAAATTTAAATATCTAAAATAATAATATTGTAATTTGATCTTATTTTTCAATAAAGTGCATACTTCCTTCTCTTTTTTTCTCTTAAAATTCATGATATGTCTATTAACAAACAAATATATTCAATCTTTCATTATCATATTATAAAAATAATACATTAATATTAAAAACTTAAGTAATAAATAATTAAAATAATAATTTAAAAGTAATAAAAAATAATTCAATGTAATCAATCAAAATATTTCATTAATCAGAAAATGGAAGATGAGTTGCATCGTAAATTTGTTCGGTAAAAATAATGACTAACTTTTTTATTTCATCAACTAAAACACAATTATTTTAATTTAAATTATAACAATATAAAGGGTAAAAATAGGTTTTTGATAAAATGGTGAGGGTACAAATGAAAGAAAAAATCAGTTAAAATCTATAAGTTCAAAAGCTACTTCAAATAGCTTTTGAAAAAACAAAAGTTAAAAGTTAGTAAAAAGACTAAAAGCTAAAAGTTATTGAAAAAAACTAAAAGCTAAAAGTTAAAATACAATTACCAAGCATAGCTTTTTCATTAATGTGAGCTAAAAAGGTAAAAACTATAAATTCTTTTTTATGTCTTACCAAATAGACTCTATATTGGATGCAAATCAATTCAACAACTATATACATGTTGTTAATTACTTTGGTTACCCATTTCATTTGACGTTTCACGTGTTCGTGTTATTATACTTGGGTCTTATGTGTTAACACTATCTTATGTAATATTAATAAAACTCAATTTTAAAACTCATAACCTCAACAATATCATTTATTAATTTCAATATCATTTATTAATAAAACTTACTTTTTTTGAAATTAAACTCATTATCCATTTCAGTTGAAATGCATGTGTTTGTGTTATAATGCTTAGGTGCCTTAGGTCTTTTGCAGATAAACATATAATGATGAGTGTTACGATAATAAAGCTACCTATCAAAATCAAACATGAAAATCACATCCACTCCTTTATACTTTCTAGCTCTTGTTCCCCCAAAACAAAAACTAATTATTTCCATCTTCCCATAAACCCTAATTTTTCCTACTCCGGAGGAGGTTTCGTTAAGATTCTCAAGTGGATCGATTTTATATTGTGATTGTGAATCATGAATGGTTTGGATGTTAATCAAGAAAATTTGAGGGTTAGAAAATTATAGGTGGAAGATATTTCAACTAGGGTATGGAAGTCAATAAAAGAGTTGGATATTGAAGGGATGAGGATGATGAGGTGTTCAAAGGTATTGTTAGAAAAATGAAAGTCAGGGATCACAAATGTTGTAAGGCACAATAGGAGACTTAAATAAGGGTTCCATGAATATTGGGATATTCAACATTAGAGGGTATGACAATTCCCTTAAAGAATGAGATTAAGTCAAATTCTAGCTAAAGGGGAGGCAGAAATGTGCTTCATTCAAGAAACCAAGGTATAACGTAGGGAGGAGGGCATGGTAGCTAGCATGTGAGGATCTAAGAAGTGTGAATGGTTGGCGAAGGATTCAGATGAACTATTTGGTAGAATTCTAACTATCTGGAAGAAAGGATTGATTCTCCCCCAATTGAGTTTCAAAGGCAAAGGCTTTATATGAGTGAATGCTAAATGGAAAGGTATCAATTGTTATTTTTTGAATGTTTATTTGCCCTGTAATATAGTATATAAGAGAATTTTATAGCTAGATTTGTTACATTGCAAAAATTCCTTAGAACCTGGTGAGTGGGTGATTGGGAGGGATTTTAATGCAACAAAAATTAGGGAGGAGAGAAGAGGGAAGGGTAAGTATGATAGAAATGTTGAGATGGAGGAATTTATAAATTCATTGATCTCATGGAACTAATAGATTCACCAGTTATGGGGAATATATTTACCTGGACAAGCTCTGATGGGAAGGCTAGTAGTATGATCGTTAGGTTTTATTGTCTGAGGGTTTGACTAATAATTGGAATATTGTGGCACAAATTTTGGGTAACAGTGACATATTAGATCATAGGCATGTATGGATCAAGACCAGTCACCTTGACTAGGGTCCAAAGCCCTTCAAAATGTATAGATGCTGGTTTGATCATGTTGAGTTTTTAAGTTTTGTTATGAATGAATGAGAGTCCTTGCATGTAGGGATGGCAAAACAATTTGTACCCGCGAATAAAATCCGTCACAAATATGGGACGGATGACTTAATGGATATCCACGGATAAAATAAATAGATATTTAAATACCCGTTTGTTAATGGATACGGATACGGGTTTAATGATATTCGTACCCGAGGATATCCATATCCATTAATAAATTATAAAAATCATTTAAATACCATTAGTTTATTATACCTTATCTTTTCATCTTCTAAAAAAAATAGTCTTATTATATTTCTTTTTTTTTTTGAAATTTTCTTTGAAGAAAACCTTTCACATTTCATTCAAATTCTATTAGGCATTTCATATTTAAACTCTCCAATACTTCATACCTCACTTCAACAATTTCACAGTCCGACCAATGTGTCGTCATTCCTCTGTTGAACCAATATCTCTTTTCAATACGGATATCATAATATCCGTCCCCATGGATATCCATTCACATCCCTACTTGCATGTAGTGGGCAAAATGATATTTGGTAAGATAGACATGAACATTGAGGAGGGGGTGGAGGAACTAAACAGATTAGAAGAGAATATGATGAACTAATAGTTAGTTGAGTGAGGAAGTATAGATGAAGATAAAGGTTGTGATTATGTCCATTTGGAAAAAATTGCATTTCAAAGAGAGCATGCTAAATCAAAAGTCTAAACAGAGATGGATTCAAGAAGGGGATATGAACACAAGATATTTCCACTTAATGATAAAGTCTATAACTAGGAAGAACTCCATTATGGCAATCCATATTGATGCAGGTGTTTCAGAGAATGTGGATTATATAAGAGAAGCAATTAAATAAAATTTCTCAATAAGATTCCAGAATCAGAACTCAACCAGACCTAACATGAATATGATTGATTGTAAGAAACTATCTAGTGAAGAGAGCTTGAGTCTGGAGTTTTGGTTTCCAAAAGAAGAAATTAAAAAAGTAGTTTTTCATTGTGAAGGTGATAAAAGTCCAAGACTTGACAAATTCAATATGGATTTTTTGAAAAAATGTTGGGATGTGGTTGGTGAAGATATGATCAACTTTGTGCTAGAATTCCATAGTAGGGCTAAACTACCTAAAGCAATGACCTCTTATTTTCTTGCTTTAGTTCCTAAAGTTAACAAGCCTCAGAGCATATATCAGTATATACTTATTTGTCTTATAGTTTGTATGTATAAAGTAATCTCCAAGATTTTGACATCAAGACTTATGAGAGTAATTGGGAAGGTAATATCTTGTAACCAAACAACTTTTATCCTTGGGAGATAGATTTTGGATGGTGTACTAATGACTAATGAAATTTTAGATTATGATAAAAAAGAAAAAGAATGAATATCTAATATTTAATTTTCTTAATCATGTAATTGTATGGATTGGAACTTTTTAAGGTGTATGGTGAGAAAAACGGGGTTTGGTCAGAAATGGATGGAAGTTAGAGTGTTCTCTAATAATATGTCTACTCTTGTAAATAGTAATGTTACTGGGGAATTCAAAGTTAACAGGGGACTGAGATAGGGAGATCCAATATCCCATTTTTATTCTCAATTTTAGTTGAAGGATTAGCAGGATTGGTTTAACGAGCAGTAAACTTGAGAATGTTTAAGGGATTTGAAATGAATGATATGGTATCATATAACCTACTACAGTTTGTTGATGATACAATCTTGTTGGGGGAGGATAGTTTGTCTAATTTATGGGCAATAAAATCAATACTTAGAGGTATTAAAATGATATTTGGACTAAGGATCAATATATGGAAAAGCAAATTGCATGGGGGGGTCAGAGACCAGTTCTTACAGGAAGAATCGCATTTCCTATCTTGTAAGGTGAACTATATTTCTTTTTATTTCCTAGGCATAACAGTTGGGGGAATGCTAGAGATTTATGCTTTTTGGAAAGAAGTAACATCAATGTTGAAAGCAAAACTATCAGCATGGAAGGGTGGACTCTTATCAATAGGTGGTAGGGCCACTATGATAAACTTTATTCTGACTAGTCTGTCAGTTTATCAATTCTCATTTTTTTAAAGCTCCAACTTAAGTTATACATGAAATTATTAGTGTTCAAAGGAACTTTTTGTGGAAATGAGATATTTAGATGAAGGGAATATCATGGATTAATTGTTCATCTATTTGTAGAGAAAAAAAAGGAAAAGGGCCTGGGAATAAAGGATGAGAATTGTTTTAATAAGGCATTACTTAGCAAATATAATTGGACATTCATTAAGGAAGACAAAGCAAATTGGGTGGGGATTATCCAAGAGAGGATATGTAACCTTTGTTAATCAAATGTTGCACTCTGGCTTGGAAGGTTTTTCACTCATCAGTTGAGTGCCTCATGGATCCTTCATGATATCCACACTGCACGTGGGGATTGTACCTATGAAGGTATAATTCTGGCAACAACTTGAGAGTTTTGGGCTCCACCAATGATTTTTGAACCAGATGTGGCAGAAGTTGATTATACGACATAAGAACTAGATGAAGAAGAACTTCCTTCTTTCCAAGTTGTTGCAACACTTGTTTTGATTTTGGCGCTGATTCTGATATCCTCGGTCACGGGCTCATTGATTTGCATGAGGAGCAATTTAAGGTTTTTGGCATGGTGCCCAAGGCAGGGATGACTGCTAAGAAGATGCAGGACCAAAATATTTTACCGGTGCATCCTGCGAATACTCAACATCTACCATGACTGCATTGCTTACATCCTCTTATTCCTCTTGGGTAATATTGAGGGATTCAGCCTCACTAGCCTAGCTGCTTGAGGCATCTTGGATTTTTCCACTCTTTAGGCCTCTCTCAATGTGTTCTCCAACTATTATCATTTCGGAGAAGTTTGATGTAATTCCAACCATCCTTTTAAAGTATATGCTCTGCAAAGTGTCCATGAACACGTCAACTAACTCTCTGTCTATAAGTGGTGGTTGCACTCTGGATGCTAATTCTCTCTATCTCTGAACATACCTTTTGAAGGATTCATTGTTCTTTTGAGACAAGCCTTGCAACTGCATGCGGCTGGGAGCCATGTCAAGATTGTATTCGTATTGCTTCAAAAAAGCTTTAGCTAAGTCCAACCATGATTGGATGTGGCCACTCTCTAACTGCATGTAGCAACTCAAAGATGCCCCACTCAGACTTTCTTGAAAATAGTTGATCATCAGCTTGTCATTGTGAACATACAAAGTCATTCTTCTGCAAAACATCACCAAATGTTGCTTTGGGCAACTATTCCCCTTGTATTTCTCAAACTTCAATGCTTTGAAATCTGGAGGTAACATTAGGTCGGGTACCAGGCACATGTCTGAAGCATCGAGACCAAAAGCATCTTGAACTTCTATGGCTTTGAGTTTCTCATCCAACACACGATACCTTTTAGCAAACTCGAGAGCTTTTAGGCCCTTGGCTTTCATCGTCGGGACCTCCCTTCGAGAATTCGACATAGAGAATGCAAAACCACGATAGTCCGTAGTATCAAGAGAAGAGGAACGTCCACTTTGGAGAATATACTGCTTATGTATATCATGATTCTCAATAGAGAGCTATACAAACTGAGTTTGAGTAAGATTGTTCACTTGTGGAGGATCCTCATCAAGCAGAAAACCGTACAGTGGGTTGGTTTTCACAGTAAAACCTGGTGGGGGATCAATATTCTGGAGGTTGTTATATGACATGTCTATCAAAAACTTCCAACTTAACCTTACTTCTTGATATTGCTTGATCTTGCTTTAGACACTTTGTCTTCTTTCAACAGTCACCACCTGCTTAAAACGAGCATTGAGGAATCAACTGGCTGGTCATGGACAAAGATTAAATGAGAGGTCTGGCAGGTTGAAGAATAATATGCAACATGATGCATATGTGTTTATGCAATGCAAAAGACATGGGATCAAAGCTTTTGCATTCTGAATAACTGTTGCGCTGATGATCAAAAGTTCACTCTTGAGAGAATACCAGAATAATCATAGTACCAAGTTCATAAGTCCACACTGATAAGAAAACCAGGTAGGTTGAAGGTCAAGGTTTCCTGAAAAAACTCATTCCCTCTCACATGCGAGTTCTAGTCTTGGACAAGGCAATCCTAGCAGGTCCTCGGTCTCACGGGCTCTCAAGTTGAGAAATGATAATACGTTTACCATTTCTGGTTTGGCATTATCATCAATCAAGGAGGCCTCAACTAACTTCCCATGAACGGTCTCCAGATTCATAAGCTCCTATAAAACCACCCTAGTTACTACATAAACATGCAGTTTAGGGTATCCACAAGAAAACCTCATCTGGATGTGAAATCAAGGAAACAATACATGTCAAACGCCACACAAGTCAACAAGAGCCCACTATAATCCTATGTGTGTACTCAAGTCTGGGTAATGTGTTTATTTCTCATAGAACCAACCCCCCCAACAACACAATAGCAGGAGAATAATATGACAACAATAAGCAAATACATGCAAGAAAATGCAATAAAAGAAGTAAATAAAGCAAAGACAAACACCAAATGAAAAAGAATCAGACAAGCACTAGGATTGACTTTCATAGTGAAGTATAATGTCCTCAACAGAGTCGTCAGCTGTCGCAACGCGAAAATCGGTGGAAAACAGAGTCGCCACCGAACGTTATTTATCCCGACGGGGGAAAAGAAACGATCGAATAAACCTCAAAAAGGGAGAAGACATGGTCATCGCAACCAAATCTTGGGCTCGGGAGTCGATTATGCGAGAGGAAGGTATTAGCACCCCTCGCGTCCGTTGTACTCAACGAGATCCATGCTTTTTGTTATAATCAAAAGGTGTGTTTATCTAAAGCCTACTTGCTAACAAAATAAAAAGGGAAAAAATACTCGATAGGATCTCACGATCCTATGCCTACGTATTCCCTCGTGCAATGGGAAAGTCAAAGTCAAAGTAGTTCGGAAGACTACGGGTGAATGGGGGGATTGTGCTCGCCAAGACTTCACTGTCTTGTTCCTACGTATCCTCATTCGGAAGAGAATGAGGAACTCGGAGTTCTCATAGTTTTACAGACTATAGGTTGATTAGTGTCTTTTATGAGTGATGCTAAGTTCGCGTTCCAGCAGTTAGGGTCGATGCCTTTTTGCGGTAGAATGAAAGTAACATGCCCTTTCTAAAACGATTTAAAAGGAAATCCCGAAGGACAAAATGATTTGATTTTATTCAAGAGTTTTAAAGAAGTGAATTGGATTTATTTGAGATGTGCATTGCACTAAATTCTATGACAAAGGATTGAATACATCATGCTAACGATCCAAACGTCTCGCGCACAAAGTACCCTAAGATGAGGTTAGAAATGCATATGCTCATCTTTTCCCGTGTGCTTAAGGGTCGTGACGCACTATACACATCGTATTTATTAAGTATCTTTTCCCAAGTGTTGAAGGTTCCGACAGATCATAATGCTGCTGATATGATCACTAAGATGTTGCCCAATTGCAAGTTTTTCCACTGTATGTAGTTGATAAAGTTGCATGAAGAAAGCTAGTTTGTTTCTTCATGGTAGAGTTAGATCCAAGGTGGAGATTTGTGAGATACTGGATCAAACTCTATTTAGCATGTCGTCGAGGTTTGCTCACATGTTGTTTTTGAAGACCTACATGCTATAGTCGAATTGTATTCTAGTATGTAGTTATCGAATTGGGTCTCGTGTTAAGGATCCAATTGTTTAAGTTAGCTTGTACCCTAAGTTATCTTGTAATGGGTAATTGTTAAAAAGTCAATTAGTTTAGTATGCTAGGTTTTATTATAAATAACATATTAGTCTCTCATCTATGGTGCGGTGTGGCAAATCCTAATTAGAGTGAAATGGTCATTTGTTATTCCTGGGTACTTATAATCTGATTCAAAGAGAAAATAAAGAATAGAAGTTATAACTAATCCTTGTTGTTTTTCCTTGTCAACCCTAACCCTTGTGTGTTTTTTGCCTATAAAGAAACCGAGTATATTTTGTTTTAAGACATCTTAATTCACAACAAAAAGTATCATAAATATAAGCTTACCTAGAAATAATTTGTTTCATCTTAGGTTCAAGTGGATAGTGTAAGGAACATAATGTAGTTACCATATTCGCCTAAAGAGATATGATGATCAATTGAAAACGGTTTATGAATGAACACGGACATATATAATTATTATTTGGTAAAACATGGAAACTAAGAATAATAGAGAAACCAAAATTTTAAAATTACTCACTCATGGATAAATGGTGCTAAGTAACTGTCTTTCCCCCACTTATTCGTGATGATATGTATGTTTAATCGTTTTTGCAGTATTATTTATAAATCGAATACTAAATGGATCCAAGAATCCATAAATCGAATACGATAAGATATATATTGTTAATTACCAAAGCGATTTAAATAATACATAACATACACATAACAAATCTTACTTAAAATTTTCTCAGTGATTGCTCTTGAGGCATCATTGTGACACCTCTTGGATTTCTTTTCTATTTTCCTTCTATAGTTTGAGAATCATTTTACAAATTTCATTTGTATAAGTTTTGTCGCTATTAGATGAATAAGATGTCATCTATCTTCGAAAACAACAATAAAAGATTAATCCAATATTTTAACCAAACAAATGTGATTATACACATTCAACAACATGAACAACAACAACATAACAAATGTGTCTCATACACATTCAAAAATATAACATAAACAACAACAAGATAACAAATGTATCTAATATACATTAATACAACAACAAAAACAACAATAACAAAAGATTAATCCAATCTTAACCAAACAAATGTGATTATACACATTTAACAACAACAACAACATAAACATTCAAGAAGAACAACAACCAAAAACATAAACATAAAACATTCAACATTAACACATAAGCATAAACATCAATAACAATGACAACTGAATTTTACTATATTCATGGGGGAAAAGTTTATGTACCAAAAATATAATGAATAAGTAAAAGATCTAAATAAATGTTGTGAGATTCTTTGTCTTCCTCCTCAATGGTACGTAAGCCAAGAATGATGAATTTGGTGTCATCTTCTTACTCGACAGTATATAATCTAATAACAATGAAGTTGGTTGAACGATGAAGATGAAGATGAAGATGAAGCTGGTTGAAAAGGGTTTGGTTTTGTCTCATTTCGTTGATGAATAATGAAGACGCAATTGATTTAAAATAATGTTGTTTCATTTCTCAGCACTAAATGTTAGGGTTGAAAATGATTTTTCTAATGGAAATGAAAAAATGACAACTCAAGTGACAAGCTATATGTGTTTCTTGTAAATGAATACGGCAGTCCACCAGGGTCACTTAAAACAACTATGGTGATATATGTTTTATTTAATGAAATTTTATAAAAATGCACCAATTTTTATGCATTTAAATTTTTTATAATAAAATGAAAAATATATCACAACGGTTGAGTTAAACAATCATAGTGATATTACATTTATTTTCTATTTAAAAATAAATGAAAACAAAAGGTGAAACTAAAATATTGAAGAAATCACAACTTTGATGGCATTGATATTTGAACCCACGAAGGTTATGAATATCACCACAGTTGATCTAACCAACCTTGGTAATACGTTAACAATTTTTAATTAAAAATTAAAATAAATGTTGGCGCCCGAGTTTAGAGATGTCACCACGGTCCTTCAAACAACTGAGATAACATGGACGTTACTGTATATACTTTTTGCATTAATGGATGAACAGTCCTCCAAAGAATCTTTTGATGAAAATGATGAAGCTACATCCAGAAGAATATGTGAGGAGTCAACTTTTGGAAGAATCCTCAAATATCCTTCATATCAAGTCTATTGTGAAGAAAATGTAGTAACGAAAGATGGGTCTATATTAAGAGATTCAAATGTCTTTAGGAACATTTCTTATGACACATCAAAAGACTCTTATAAAACGCCTCTTAAAAAAGAGGAATTTGATGTAGAAGATCACATGTGCCTCAAGGCTTCAAAGGAAGATGACTACGATGTAACTTCTCTAACTTGTAATCAATTACTTTAGCTTAATGTTAGGATTGCTAAAGAAATGAGAAGTTAGGCAACACTTTATCGATCATAAGAATTTTTCCAAATTCATGGAAAATAGCAATAAGATTCTTCGGTGAAGAAATTTCTAACATAATAAGTGAATCCTCAATATTAGCTAAATGTGATTCCTAGGATACATTTAAAATTGTAGTAGCTTATTTGCGTGAAACCTAAGAAAATTTACAAAGGGGAATAAAACCTAGACTTGATCCTATCAAATAAAAGGCATTCCTTTAATAACAATGGAGTAAGTTTTAACCCATATAGACCATTTGGAAAAATAACTAAAAATAGGAATAAGTTGAATCACCTGTTTATAAATGTCGTTTATATAATAAGCTTTTCCATTTAGAGCCTTTTTGCTATGATAAACTAAGACAGTGTAATGGGAATAATGTTAGAACTCTTAGAGCCATTAATAGACGAGGATCTAGAAAATTTTGGATACCAAAAGTGAAAACCTAATTCTATTTTGTGGGGACTACTTTGTAGCTTTGCAGGTGCTTGTCACAAATTTGATAAAGTTGTGAAAAGTGTGTGTATATTATAAGTATACAAGAAAGGTTTACTCCTGCTCGTGTTTGGTCAAAGTATGATGGAATTCAATGATAGTTGATTGATTAAGATTTTGTTTGGAATCAATGGCGATTTTTAATAAGTTTTTTGTTAAAGCATAGACGGTGAGGCATAATGTAACACCCCAAATTTATTAGAATATTTATTAAACTTATTTAAATAGAAATATTCGTATTTTTGATGATTTGCGGTGGTTGGTATGAAGTATTGAGAATTATGGATTTTGGGTTATTTATTTAAATAATAGTATATAATATGAATATATTGGTATTATTATTAATTTAAATAAATATAAGTTAATTTAAGGGTAAAGTGGACATTTGAGGAGGAGTTAGTAAGAGTGAAATTGGAAAACCCATTTCAAAGGCCCAAAGTTAGGTTTAACAAAAAGGAATTTTGAGGGAATTAGGATTCATTCTTGTTAGACCGTGAAAAGGGAAGAAATAGAGGCCAGAGCTCTGAGGAAGAGGATTAAGGCAAAGCTTCGTGAGGTTTCCAAGAATCAAGGAGAAAGGCTTAGAGTCGACAATTAAGGTAAGGGGAGTATTGCCTTCATTGTTTTCAATACGTGATTCAATATATTTAAAGATAATTTAAGGGTTTAGGGATTTTGAGTATTGAATTGTTGTTGCCTTTCTGGTGATTTTAATGAGTTTGAGGGATTTAAACTGATGGTCTGATAGGTTTGAGGTTGATTTGAGAGTAAGGGAAATTAGGCCTTCGTGGCCAAATCTGTTGTTGAGGTTGTTTAACCGTATAGGGTAAGTGATTGTGAGAACTTTAATGACTGTGGGGTATTTGTAAGAAATTATGGGAATTGGAGGCGTAAATAGGATACAGGATTAGCCTAATAAGTCGTAGATTTTGTGCCTTTATCGTCGTAATACCTTAGGAATGATTTAGGGATGTTTTTGAGCATTGGGGAAGGAAATCGTAGGGACCTTTACTACTGGTGCGTAACAATAATTTGTTGTAATCGTGAGTTTGCACAGTGAATGATGCTTCGCACGGCGAACATTCGCCCCAGACATGCACGACAAACTTGCCAGTGAATCTAGCTAGGTTTCGTGAATTATGTTCTGGTTCAGTGATGTCTTGATGTTTTGATGTTGTGATTTTCCTGATGAATTACCATGAGTGTAACTGTGATTCCTATGTGATTAAATGAATGTATGATGAATTACTATGAGTATAGTTGTGATTCCTATGTGATTAATACATGACCGCATGATGAGTACCCATGAGTATAATTGTGATTCTTATGAGATTAATACATGATTACATGATGAATCCCCATGAGGAACTGTGATAATTTGTGACGTTGATTCCATGAGGTTTTGATGATTCTATGATGACATGATTCTTATGATTATTTTGATGAATGATGATGCACCTAATGAGATTATTATAAGGATGATATTGACGTGTGCATCATGCATTCATATGCATTTCGGACTTCGGCCTAGTGTTTGATTCTTGTGGCTTCAGTCCCATTGTGCGGATGTGAAGTATTTTGTTATGCTCTGGTTCTTGTGTAGAATCGATCATATTAATGGGGATCTATGGAGGGTTGATGACCCAGTGTCCATCGAATTTTGTTGAATTGGTACCACAAGCATGAGTCTTATTGCATTTGCATTTATGTGACAATTTGGTGTAATTTATGATATTATGGCTTTTTGATGTTTCCTTGATGATTATGATGATGTTGAATACGAAAATGACATTATTTTATATATTGATTCTTATATTGATTATTATGGATCGTTTTACTCACCCTGCCTATTTGAATGTTGCCTCCATGTGGGTAACATGCAGATGACCATGTTTAGTCGTGGCTGTCGTCGAGGACTTTTTGGAGTTTTTAACATTTTGGTTGATTTATAGGGTCTTGCTCTGATATTGTAACATCAGGTTGGGGTCTTTGAGTTAAACAATCTTTTATTAATTTTTTGTTATTTTGATTATGTTGTTGTGCAAGGAAAACTTTGGATTTGCCTTTTTGGGTTCCATTGTCATTTGAGCAATAGATTGAGTAATTTTAGGAAAACCCGTTGTTTACGGAGTATTTACTTTGATTTAAATTATTGAGAAATATACGCCCTTTGAGGTGATTTTTATTATGTTTAAAATATTACTCTGATAAATGTGAATGATTTGCCA
The DNA here is from genome assembly GCA_963859935.3 of Lathyrus sativus. Lineage (NCBI taxonomy): Eukaryota > Viridiplantae > Streptophyta > Magnoliopsida > Fabales > Fabaceae > Lathyrus > Lathyrus sativus. The sequence goes on along the minus strand of OZ012735.1, from coordinate 702,056,618 downwards.
TTATATTTTTGGGGTAGAAAAGGGTGTTACGTTAGTGGTATCAGAGCAGGTCGGTCCATCCAGCCAAGTTGTCTAATGTTAATTGTTCCCTAGTATGCGGTATGTGTGTGAAAACACTGTCGGTACACGTTTGTTTTCTAACCTTTGTTTGCAGAGGTGGGATTGAATCAAGTGGGGAAGAGGCTTGTGATTCTCCAAGATGCTTCAAGTGTGGAGTGGTGGCTCAGTGTGTCGATGAATGCTCTTATAGTTTGATAAAGATGGTTTATGCCCCATCATGATTTCCGACTGTCTATTGACAAATTGAGTAACTGATCACCCTTAATCTCTTATTGATAGTAGACATAGTTATGTTGGATGGGATAGACGTGTCTTGCAAGCTTAGATGGCGTGTGCAGTGAATTGTTTTGAGTTAAGCTAAGTGCTTATAGATTATTTTGGTGAGTCGGTGCAGGATGGTGCTGAGATGTTTATTTTGATGGAAACTTTGAGTGTTAATAAAGTGGGGAAGTTGGTGGTGTGGCAGTTATTTGTGATTGTCCAGAATTTTTTCCTAATGAGATAACTGATTTACCGCCCGAATGTGAAGTGGAGTTTACGATCGACCTAGTTCCTGAAACTAGTCCGGTATCGATGGCTTCATATCGTATGACCACACCGGAATTGAAAAAGTTGAAGAATCAACTTGAAGATCTGTTTGAGGAAAGGTTCTTTTGTCCGAGTGTGTCACCGTGAGGTGCACCAATTTTGTTAGTTAAGAAGAAAGAAGGTGTAATACCCCAAATTTTACCCTTAGATTAGCTGGTTCATTTTGCATTGCATTGTAAACTAACCGCTAACCCGTTTGCTCAGTCCGTTAGTTTTGCAGGAAAAATCACACGGTGCGCTCTTTAGCTTATGAAGGGCAAAATGGTCATTAATTTGTAGCCCACTGACAATTTATGAAGGTGATTCGTCCGTAGGGATCCCTCGAGTGATTAGGGTTTCCATCTCTGAGTCATGTGACCTATTTGAGGAAGGGTTGAATGTTACAACATTTTGTGACGTCAAATTTCTCGTGACACAACACATTGTATTCAAGAGCCGAGATTTAGTCGTTAGTTGGATTTCAGAGATGTTGTTTGCTCCCTAAACTATACAGAGCTGAGCGTGTTGCAATCTAAGTGGATCCGGGTTAAATCGGTGTGAGAATTTGCTTTGCGGAATTTATTCTGACAGACACATGTTGTTCTGCTTCCTGCTAGTTACCAGGTGATTTTTAAAGGGACAGTGAAATTGCAGTTCACATTGAATCTACAATGAATATCTGTGAATTGGATCATGATTATCAGTCAAGCTGGTTCAAGTTACCGAGTTAAACCGTCCAAGATACAATTTGAATTTTTCAATACGGAGGACAGTTCATTTTGTTGTTTAATCGGATTTCTCTACTTATCCGTTCAATGCCATATTCATTAACTTTAATATAGAGTACGAATTCATTTGCAGAAGAATTTGTTCGAACTCAGCGGTTACGTCAGCTTTAAATCGTACAAAATGATTAATTGTTGAATTCGAAGCTGGAACGTCACGTCTTAATCAAATAAACTTCATTGGATAAATTTGATTAAATGAATTTATTTGAATGAGTTTTAATCGATTGAATTTAATCAGTTGAATTTAGTCGGATAAGCTTAATTAAATGAAGTTATTCGGTTGACTTTACTCGGATGAATTATTTGGAGAAGTTTGAGCGGAAAAATAAATTCAGGATATTAAGAAAGAAATTTATTTATTTATTTATTTAAATTCTATATTTTATTACAAGGTACAAAGGTAATTACAGAAGTGCTAAAATTCCTAATTGTCCTAAAAATATCTTCGAGTCCGATTCTTCGAGCTTCGACTTTTCCGAACCTGCAAAGAGAAATCTACAACAGAGCAAGAAATTTTTAAATAGTTAGAAAATTGGTTTTTGATCAGTTCTGATACCCTCAACAAATCATCATCATCGGGTACGTCGGGAGGGTAACGGAATATTCCGCCGCCAGCTCCCGACTTCACTTTCCAACACCTACACAGATCCAGCATATATCTGTTCGAATTATTCAGAGAGAGAGAGAGAGAGAGAGAGAGAGAGAGAGAGAGAGAGAGAGAGAGAGAGAGAGAGAGAGAGAGAGAGAGAGAGAGAGAGAGAGAGAGAGAGAGAGAGAGAGAGATTTTAGAAAAGTGATTTTTGGAAAAGTGATTCTGAAAAAGTGCTTTTAGAAAAAGCACTTATTTCTGAAAAATGGGTTTTGGCCAAACAAGTCGCAAACAATATTTCCCAGAAGTTTCTGAACCCAACGGATCAAACCATATGCAACAAAAATTCCTGAAAAAATTGCAAGCAAAATGCAACAATTTCTCCCCAAATCCAGTTCAACCAACAACCAAACAAAACGCAGCAAATCCTGGAAACAGTCACAAATGAAAATTATAAGTTCCAACAAAACAGTCGTAAATCCTGGAAAAATGACAAGCTTTCCAAATTCGCAGCAACAAGTTCCAACTCATCCATAGAACTCGCAAACCCAGCAACAAAAGATCCTGGAAATTTGCAACAACAACAACAAACTGGTCATCAAATATCACAATAATAACATGCATGCCCAGGCCCATAAAATCATCAGAACAAATATATAAGGATTCGCGAGTTCAGAAGGAAGGAGGAAGATTTTGAAAAAACCCCAAAAAGTACATCAGAGGATCTGCGGTGGAACCCCAAGGCCAAAAGCAAGAACGCCATCTTCATTGCGAGAAAAGATCATCCGCGGTCGGACTCAGAGGGAGGGATTGCCCTCACCAACATCATTGTCCCTAAAGAACTTAACACGAACAAAATACATCATCCAAACGGACGAAATCCATCATTCAAACAGAGGGGAAATCATATCCAAAACCGCGTCCGGACTCAGAGAGACAAATCACATCGTCTCATCATCCTCGTTCGTCAAGAAACCCACCGTCCGCAAGCAAGAGCATCATCCGTGAAACCCACGACCAAAGGAACAACAAAGCGTTACTAATCGGATTTGGGGTAAGAACCACCATTTTTTTCATGTTTTTGTAACAGGCAAAGAAGAAGAAGGATGTTCGTGAGAAGGATGAAATATCCGAACGAGCAACATGGAGGGAGAAAGAGCCGTCGCGCAGCAAAAGGAGGAAGATGGGTTCTCAAACCCTAAAATGGCTGCAAAGATCTTTTAAATATGACCTGTCCATCCTTATTTGTTTATTTTATTTATTTTCAGATTTTATTGGTTTCAATTTACTAATTCAAAATTCTACCTAATAACACAAATTATATTTAGTTTTTCTAATTAAAACCTTTTTAAATTAAAATCTTGTTAAGATTAAAACATTCTCTTAAAATTAAATCTTTTTAAAATTAAAACATCCAAATTAAAACATTTTTAAAATTAAAAACCATTTTGTTAATCAAAGCACTTTTCATAATTAAAACTTTTTTTAAATAAACTTTTTTAGAATAAACTAGAAACCTTTAAATGTTCATTAGGAACTTTCTTTAAAAGTTAACACTTATAAATTGTTGAAAAAACTGTTTTTTGAAAATAAGGTTTTTTGTTAATAAATTAAAATCCAACTTTTGAAACTTTTTTTTTAAACTAAGACTCTTTGTATAGATTCCTCAATTAATCTTGAAACCTTTCGTAAAAATATGGCTAACCTCTCGGTTCCAATTGCGAATTAATTTTGCCCGTTCATTGCCCGTTAACTTTGTATAATGCTTATGTCATTTTTCCACTGTTCCTCAGTTGTATGTTTACCAACCTCGTACTTTTCGCAGTTCTTTTTTTGGTTGTAATTTATGCGAGGCAATCGTCGTTTTTATTTCGTTATTCATTCTTGCATTTTTTTTCATGGTTGTAATTTACGCGAGGTTATCGTCGCTTCGCAACTCCTTTACTGTTTTCGTACTTTCTCGTATTTCAATGTCTGTTGTCTAATTATGTCATGTGCATCATTTATTGTTAATTCCCCTCCGAAGGATTAGGCCTAACCGTTTGACCGTCGTGTCAATAGTCCTTACCTTTGACCCTTTCATTTTCCAAAACCCTAATTGCCTAGGTGTCCCTCCATGGACTAAATCACCCTTTACCCTAGCAGTAGGTTAAGGAGTCGCCGCACTCCACATTAGGTTTCCCTCCGTGGAATACCTAATTTACGCCTTTTAATTCAATTCAATTACAATGTAGAAATAGGAGTCGCCGCACTCCATGTAAGCGTTTCCTTAAGAACGCTTATTCCCCATTGAAACCTTGACCACAGTCAAGAAGTTTCTAACCTCCCTTTCAAGGGGAACCACGATTACTCTGATTCCATCCCCTACCCAGGATACGTAGGCACAAGATGCGAATCTTGGCGAGTAAACTTAGGACTAACCCTTAGGTCTTCATTTTCACCTTCTAACCCTTAACATATACCTCAAGCAAATAATTAAAGCAAAATAGTAAACTTAAACAAAAGATTCTTGTAGAGTACTACAGAAGTTTCAGGTGCTAATACCTTCCCTAGGTTTAACCAACCCCTTACCTAGATCTCTCCCCGCATTGCTTACGATGCAAATTTAGGTTTTTTCTTTCTTTAACCTTTCCTTCGGATAAATCAAAGACCCGTTGTGAATCAAAGATTTGCGATTCAAATTAATTAATAATTTGATATCCTATTCTCACCGCAAGAGAAGGTTCTGTGAGGCTTTGTATGGATTATAGATAATTGAACAATGTGACTATCAAGAATAAGTATCCACTTCCAAGGATTGATGATTTGATGGGATCAGTTGGTTGTTACAAGTGTGTTTAGTAAGATAGATTTGAGATATGGGTAGCATCAGATTCGTGTGAAGGCTGAAGATATTCAGAAGATTGCTTTTAAAACAAGGTATGGACATTATGAGTATTTCGTGATGCCATTTGGTGTGACTAATCCACCATGTGTATTTATGGAGTATATGAACAGGATTTTCCATCCTTATTTGGACAAGTTTGTGGTTGTGTTCATTGATGATATTTTGATATATTCGAAGAGTAAAGAGGATCATGCTGAGCATCTGAAAATTGTGTTATCTGCGTTGAAAGAGAAGCAGTTGTATGCAAAATTGTCAAAGTGTGAGTTTTGGTTGAGGAATGTGAGTTTCCTTGGTCATGTGATCTCGAGTAGAGTTATTGTGGTTGATATATCGAAGGTTGAAGTTGTATCGCAATGGGAAGCTCCAAAACCTATTTTTGAGATTAGAAGTTTTCTTAGGTTAGCAGATTATTATCAAAAATTCATTGAAGTATTTTTCCAAGTTATCTTTGCCATTGACGCAGTGGACTAGGAAGGTTCAAGCTTTTGTTTTGGATGCCAAGTGTGAAGAAAGTTTCAAGAGCTTTTGAGAAGGCTGACGACAACTCATGTTTTGATTTTTCCGAATCCGGCAGAACCATTGTTGTATATTGTGATGCTTCGTTGATGGGATGAGGAAGTGTGTTAATGCAACATCGACAAGTTTTAGCTTATGCTTCAAGGCAACTTAAAGTGCATGAGAGGAATTATCTAACGCAGGATTTAAAGTTGGTTGTTGTTATGTGTAATACCCCAAATTTTACCCTCAGATCAGTCGATTCATGTCATATGTCGTCTCATTTTTGCATCAGCTAACTATTAACAAGTTACGTAGTTTGTTTCGTTTTGCAGGAACCGCGTCTGGTACACTTTAGTTTTTAAAGGGGAAAAATGGTCATTTTCACATTGTTTGCTGACTATTCTTGAAGATGAGTTGTCGCCAGGGTTTTTTTGAGTAATCAGAACCTCCGTCTTTGTTTCTTTATTTTCTTTGAAGATAAATAGAAATTCACGGTATTTTCGCATCAGGATGGTCGAGATACAATAATTATTTCAATGGGCCGAGTCTCTGTCACCAGTGGATTTCTGAGACATTTATTTTGTCATATGGGTTGATTAAGTTGAGATATCCCTTTAGTTTGGTTCAAGTCGGTGCCAGAATCTGTTCTGTAGAATTTGGTTTAACAGGCATTTATTTCTCGGTTTCTTCTGCTACCTGCCACTTAAATTTCTCAAAAGGAAATCGGTACAAAGTTGGCTCAAGTCGGGATTTGTCACATTTATTTAATTGAAGTTTTTGGCCGCGTTGGTTCACGACAAGGGATTATTTATTCATCCGAAACATAATTGGAATTTTTGGCGCGGAATAGTTTTGTTTCACTGTTAAATGGAGTTCTCTATTTCCCTTCCATTTTAATTCATTCAAGGTCATTTCTGATTCTATCATCATGCGCAAATTAATTTAGAATATATTGGGAAAATTAAGGTTATATCAGTTATATGGAGCGGTACATGTTGGAATGGAAAGTTTGATTCAACTGACTTTTGGGATTTGTTCATGTTGGATTTATATGGTGAAATTAAGCTTATTATTCAAGATTGATCAGATTATTTTTAATCGTTGGATTTTGGTTCGGAGGCAATTTATCATTTGGATTTAATCATGTTTTGATTTAAGTGATTCATTCAAGTTTGACAACTTTGAAAGGAGTAATCGGAAGGACTTTATTTGGATAAATAATATGAATTTAATTCATGTTTATTTACAAAAAGAAATGATTGTTGGAATAGAGATATTATTGAATTATTATTCATAAATATTTTTATTACAAAAGAAAGATAAAAATATACATTTTCATCTTAATTTCTAAGGTCCTAATTTTTTTTCTAAGTGGTCTTCAGGCTTGATTCCTCCGACCATCTTCATGTCCAATTTTCTCCCGCACCTGCACGACAAAACTGACAAAACAGAGGAAAAAGGTTAATGTTAGAAAAATCGTTTTGTTCGACGCCCTCAGAAAAATTTCATCACCGGGTGTCGGGAGGGCACGACAATTGCCGCCACCAACTCCCACTTCAATCCTCGACCTCGGTATCAACCAGTAGTATCCGTTCTTTTCGGGACAGCATAGAAGAAGAGAAAAAGAAGTTTCATGCTGAAAAAATGGATTTTGAGCCAAACAGGTTACTAATCCAATCCAGGATTGAAAAATCCATCCTATCAAGTAAATTATTTAGACACCCCAAACCGGATCCAGATTCAATCCACCTGAAAAAATCCAAATCAATATCCAGGACAAAATCCAATCTGTATAATATCAAATTCAGATTGCAATCCAAATCCAACCAAATTTGTTTTTGTATGAAGGTGAGAAAATACTTAGAAGGGGGGTTGAATAAGTATATAGAAAAACTTATGGCAATAAAAACTCAAAGAATTTTATCCTGGTTCGTTGAACTCAACTACTTCAGTCCACCCTATCAAGAGTGATTTGCCTTTCTCAACAAGGACTTAATCCATTATTTAATCAATTGATTACAATAGCAAGCACTAAGAACAACTGTTCTTATTCTTCTCAAGAACTACTGATCCCAACTGGATCTTTTTAAGGATCTTTTACAATCAAATGTAAGAATAAAACAAGTGTTTAAATGCTTCTAATTAAGCTGTATCACAACTGTGATTTTACACTTAAGATTTAAGAACTATGAAATAAATTCAGCAAATGAGAATAAGTTGTATGAGAGCTTTCTTTGAATTTTTTCAATATTTCGTCAACTGAAGAAGAGAGATGGAGTCTTGCTTTTATAGGCACAGAGGTCCAAGTAGTTTTCACGTTGAAGGTTGTGTACTGAAAAGGGCTGAGCCTTTTTGTCTTCACATCACATGACCTTTCCTAGAAATAGAACGCACAAAGAAGTCATTTTTGTCTATGTTCTTGTGTCTAGCATAAATGAGGAAAGAGTCGTTTGGCCATTCCAACGAACATAACTTTGAATTCTTCTTCAATAAGTTTCAGCAAATAACATCAGAACCTTGAGTGATCAGAGTCTTCTGATGTTCATCAGAGTTTGCTGAATCAGAGCAACGCAGCAAGTGTGCTTTCAGCGTGTAATACTTCAGAGCAGAGTTTGGGATCAGATCCTCAGTACTGGCAGTGTAGTACTATCAGAGTCTTCTGAAATAAACTAAGTTTGAAACTCTTCATACAAAAATCTTCAATGCTTCAGATGCTTCTGGCTTCTGCTTCAGATTCTTCTGTAGACAGCGTTCAAATTCTTCTAAGATATGCTTCTGACGCTTCAGAGCCTTGCATATTTTTCATGTTCAAATCTAATTTGCTTCCAGAATAATATTCACTTTAATATCTGCAGCAAACATACTTGGACAAATTTTAGAGTATATAATTCTTTAACACAAAATTTCATAAGAGTTATCATCAAAACATAGAGATATAATTAAGAACCAATATGTGTTCTAACAATCTCCCCCTTTTTGATGATGACAAAAACATAAGAAATTTTGTTCAATAAAAATATAATTATAACTCCCCTGAGATTATGAATCTCCCCCTGAATTGAATACTTAGAAGGAATAAAAACTTCCCTTTTTGCATGAGTATTCTTTTCAGAATCTGAGCCTGATTGTTCCAAAAATTAGATCTTGACTTTAGATGCACGTTTCAGAATCAGAGCCTGATAGGTTAAAACTTGATCTGGGGATCTCAGAGTTACTTTTAAAGAATTTATCAGATTTTCAAATGTTCTGAAATACTAAGAGTTCACGTTAGTTATAATTAGATATGTCTGAGTTTCATTTAGGTAGAGTTTATTTGAACAGTCAGATCCATTTTCTCCCCCTTTTTTGTCATAATCAAAAAGTAAAACTTTTAAAGACAAATAAAAGGAAATACATAAAAGATACATTTATGTAGAGAAAACAGCAGAGTCATTCATTCATATTAAAAATAGACAAATCATCAGATCAGAAAATCAAATACATGTGCACAAACATCAAATACAAAAAAACATAAAGCTAGGTTTGCTTGGAAAGAATCATCTTCAGAAGTTGAGTGATCTCAGATGAAGATTCTTCTTGTTTTGTCATCCATTTTTCCATGTTCTCATTCTTCTGATCTTGCTTAGACATCCATTGTGCCATGTTTTTAGTCTTTTGGTCTTGCTTGGCCATCCATGACTTGATCTCGGATTGCCCAACTTCTAATACTGCAATCTTATCTTATAGATCTGGATTTTCTTTCTTGATCTCAGATGAAGAAGGTGGGGCAGATACTGAAGTAGGAGCAGAGTCAATTTCCATTGGGGATGCAGAGTCATGAGCAATAGATCCATAGGGATTTTCCACAATTATCATAGCCAGTGGATTTTCTTTAGAAGCAGATTCTGCAAAAACTTTTGTAGCAGATACTCTAGAGGATGAAGGTACATCTTCAAGAAGCAAAGGTTCATATCTTTTCATGTTCTATATCATGCTTCTGGCAGTTTCAGCAAATCTGAGCTTCGCATCATCAGAACAGACATTCTTCAGATTTGAGGCTACAGTATTGAATTTGGTAATGAAGCTATTCCATATAGCATCAGATTCATTTGCATCCATTGTTGACAAGCATCTTTTCTGAACAGAGCCTAAATTCATCTTTATTTCTTTCAAAAAATTTGCAAATAGTATATCAACATTAAGTCTTTGTTTTGGTTTGAGAAGGGTTTCCAAAGTGAATGGCTTGGGTTGAGGTGGAGGTGGTATGGTAAATTTTATAATGATGATCAGAGGACGAGGGTAGAAAGAAAAAGATGGGTTGTCAGATTTAATAGCAGTTTTGGATCTGGATAAGGCATTAACCAGTAATGGTTTTACACGTGATGCATAAGAAACGACATCAAATGTATTGGAAGAGTAAGGAATGAAAACAGATTTATCAGACAATAGAGGTTCTGATGAAATCATATCTGGTAATGGTTCAAATAGGATTTGAAGGTTAGATGGAAGAATGGTTGAAGGAATGGGTTTGAATGGAGTGATTGTGTCAGTTGGTTCTATTCTGGTATAAACATGTTTAAACTTGAAACCAGAAGGAAGTGGGTCAGAGGGGAGTGGTTTAAAGGAAGCAACTGAAATAGACTCAGATGTCCTGGGTTTTGGAATGGGTTCAGGAATGAGAGTTTCAGATGAAACAGGTGGTTCTGATTGTTTCGATTCAAATTCTCTGAGAGAAGAAGGTGAAATGACATCTGGATGGACATCAGATTCAGACGAATCAGATGAGGTGGTTGGGGTACAAGATGTAGAAGATACTTCAAATATAGTCTTGAGAGGTTTAATGTTTAGAACCTCAGAATCAGGTATATTTGATTCAAAAGGATTGGATGGTTCTGGTTGAGGATCAGAAGGTTTGGATGTTGGTGGTTCAGGTACAACTGGTTCAGATGCAAAAGTTTCAGATGCAAAAGCTTCAGATGCAATTGGGTCAGATTGTATGGGTTCAGATGCAGATGGTTGTTGAACTTCGGGTTGTTGTTGTGTGGTAGGTTGTTCTGTTGGTTTTGTTTGTGGTTCTGATTGGGGAATGTCAGATGATTTCAGTGGTGTTGTGGGAATAGGATTAGATGTTGTAGGTGGTTCAGATGTTTTAGAAGGAAGGGGATTAGGAATAGAGCTAATAATTGATATATCTACTGCAATTTTAGAAAGAGAAGGTAAAGATGATTTAGTACCTTTAGTCTTGATGCGCTTGGTAGGAACAGGGGGAACTTCTCCAGAAGCTTTTCTCTTCTTTTTCTTCTTTTGAGGCTCTTCAGAAGGTTCTTCCTTTTTCTGAATCTCTTCAGAAATTTTATGCTTCTTCTGTGGTGAACCTGTAGCTTCTTCCTCTCCTAACTCTTGCTTCCTCTGTCTCTTATGTTCAGCATAAACATCTAGCATGGGTTCGCGATTTAGAAATCCTTATGGAAGAGGAATTCCTTGTTCTATACATGATCCAACAAATTTGATCAGAACCTCCTTTGGTTCTTCTGCATAGAATGTTGGAAAGTTTTCCACCAGAATTCTTCTTTTGCTCACTTCTTCTGTATTTAGCTTGTTGGGAGCAGAAGCAAGTTCATCAATGACTTTCAGCCTTTGTAAAATTTTGGCGTTCATAACTTTTCCCAAAACAGATGTAAGTTCCTCTTTTAATTCAGTCACATGCAGATACTCCACTAGACCATTCTCTGTCAGAATGTCTGAGGTCAACCTTCCACATGGAATCCAATTTCTTCCCTTAGTATTCTTTGTCTTCATGTCTTCTCTAGATGCCTTGATATGATTCCAAATATGAGAGAAGAGCAGATGAGGCAGGTCTACCTTTGTGCTCTTACTAAGGCAATACATGAAGTAAATTTGATCGTTGTTCACATAATCTGGTGAGTTTGTGGACTTTCTATGGTGAATACAACCCATGAAGATTTTAGCCCAGATCTTGTACTTGGGTTTCAAATCTTTAAACTTGTTAAAGGGTTCTCCAGAAACAATCACCTCTTCATACACAACATCCATGTTGACACGTCTAGTCAGATGAGAAACTCCATCAGTTTCCTCATATCCAATGAGTTTCCTTATTAGATCTTCTGTAATCACTATTTATTTTCCCAGAACAGACGACACTATGAACTTGGCAAACGCATGAGAATGAATCCAGAACTCCTTCACTAAAATTGGAAACACTGGCCCAAACAATCTATCAAAGTATTTTGTCCATCCTTGAGCATCAATGATGGAACGCAAATTAAACCCATTTGCAGCCAGAGAAGCAAAATCCACCAACGATTCACACAACACTTCAAGCTTATCAACTGGTGTGAGATTCATTATGTAATACCCCAAATTTTACCCTTACATTTAGTCAGTCATTTTGCATAGTATAGCATCCACTAATCACTAACCAGTCATGGAGTGTTGATTTGTTTTGCAGGAATCCAGTTCAAGGGCGTTTTGGTCATTTTACACTATTTTGGTTAATTCTGAAGAAAATCGGTCTTTAAGCCTCGAGGCGTTCAGAGCATGATACGTGGGACATTTGTCTACCATAGAAGTTGATTTCCTTCAAGGCATCAAGCTGGTTCGTTTTATTATTGGAAAATACCGGGAGTGTATCCAATGCTGGGTCGTTCATTTGTTCAGGGAGGAGTTTCGTTTCAGTTAATAACACGTTCTTTCGATATACATAACAGAGAGGATTTAGTTGAATTCACTTAGTTTTTGTTCAGGACTATGAAGAGAATAAGCATATGAGTCAGAACTTAAGTATCTTTGAATGTCATTCGTGAGTATTTATAATTTATAATTAGAAATAAATTTAAATGTTTGTGGATTTTTTATTCACGAATGTTTATAATTTGTAGCTAAGAAATAAATATAAATAAATTCAGGTTTGTATGTTCATAGATATTTAAGAAGTAAATGAGTACTTTTTGAATTTTTATATCATAAAGTATTTAATTTACAAAAGAGTGACTCAAATAAACTTTGAATTCTAATTCATGAATCATTGTTCGAGTTTACAAGGAATTACATTCACAGAGGAGTATCTCTATTCTAAAAAGTCCTAAGTCCTAAAGAATCCTAAGTGTTCTTCATGATGCTCCCTCGATCTTCTCCGCAAATCTCCGATTAACCTGCACAAAGAGAAACAAAACAAAACAGAAGCAGAAAATGCTAGAAGTTATCTTCGACACTCTCAGAACATCGTCATCATCGAGTGCCGGGAGTGGCACAACCGAAGCTGCGTCCTACCCCCGTTTACCGATCCGCGCCGTTGGCGTCAGATCAGGTAACATCTGTTCTTATCATACGGGACAGCCGAGAGATAAAAGAGATAGAAGAAGCGAGACTGATTCGTTTTTGCCGTTTCAAAGTCAAGCAAATCCCATTTGATTCCTAAAACCAATACCGAGGTAAACACTAGCCAACTCAGGTTCAAACCCGGATGCCGACGGGTCTGAACCATTTTTTTCGTCACCTGAAGTACATGGTATCAGCTCACAACAGAATCCATAAGCTGCACAAAAACATGAGCAGATAATTCAATTCAAAATGCAGTTCAGAAGGCAATCAGTTCAGACCCGAAGGTTATCATCGCTAAAGCAATACAACCAAAACCAAATGGCAGCAGTATTTCTCGACGGTTCAGACTAATAGTCATCATCACCGTGTAACCTTCTCGGCGGCGTTGATCTGTACGAAGTATTAGTTCTGCAAGAAGAAGAAGAAAAGTAAGCTTATACTCCAAGACTGATAACCCAAACTGAATAAAAACATAAGACTGAACCAGCTTTGTTGTTTCACAATCAAACAAACGGTTGCAGAATTCAGAGACTGCTCGAGTTAAGCTGAGTTCAGACAAGACGGCATCAAGTCCGACATCACGGAGGGCCAAACTGCATCAAACTTGAACAAACATCATAAATGCAAAGCTGGCCCAAATTCAGAAAGGAAAAGAGGGACTAATGAGTTGTAAGTATCAAACTCAACTCATGCGCAAGAACAAGAAAAACCAAGTCAAACAAATCTGCCACAAAAGGCTCAGAATACAAACCACACTGCATCAGATAAAACACAAAATCATAGCACAAATCATACCAGAAAGAGCAAAGATAAGCTCACGTAATCACATCAGTTCAGGGCAAGCCTCAATCAAAGGTGCAAGTCACAATGAAAAGCCAACAAAGCAGTTCATATCAGTGAAATCCCACGGCCAAATTACCACAAGTCGTTATGAGCATGAGGGCTCAGTTCAGAACATCATTGCCCCAAGTTATAATGGAATCGGTTGAGACAAACCATCTGCAAACAGAGGAAATACCAGAAAACCAGAAGGATAGATAAACTGATCAACAGCAACAATGCAGTAAATCGAAAGATAGGTTCAATGTGAAACAAACGGTGCACCAACAACACCAAGCTGATATGTTTAATCATGCCCTCAGTAAACTCATCATTGGGCAGAGATTCGAGCTGCCGGAAGAGAAACAACTAGAGTGTCTCCAGCTCCCAACCAAGCGTCGAAAACAAGGGAAATTCGAACAAAACAACCAATCTCGAAGGCTCCCAACAATCATCGAGAGTAGAAACAAGAATGGATGCCCTGGTAGCTCAGACTGTGATGTCGTCATCGCCGCGTAACCTTCTCGGCAACTTTGACTCAACCAAAGCAGCAGCATCCATACCTGTTCTGAAAGAAAAAGAGGAAAAGTTAATCCAAACTGCAACAAAACCAGAAACCCACATCAGTTCAGATTATCTAAATCACATCAAGAAATCAAAGCAAAATCCAAAGTAAGAGAAGCAGATTATCCAAAACGAAATCCAAATCGAAAATCTGGAATTACATCAGAAAAATCCGAGTGAGTTCTGAAAATGGAAAGAATCCCCAATCAAATCCTAAAAAGGGAAACAAGATTCAATCAGTATCAGAAAGATCCAATCAGTTTATCAGAAAAATGATCGAGCAAGAGTGAATCCGAAAAGGCGAGATCAAATCATATCAGAAGAGCGATCCAATCTCAGAAAATAACGCAAATCCATTGTTAACAAAGGCCCAAAAGAGAAATCAGAGAGATATAAAAAGGGAACGATATCACCTCGTTGAAACCCTAGACAACAACGGCGGAGAACACCAGAAGCGACGAAGCGAGCAAGATCGCAAACAAAACCCTAGCGCTAGTGGCCGCGAGAGGGAGAGAGATCGAAACAAGAGCCTTCACCGTGAAACACCGACGGAGAAGATTCACCAGCGCCTATTCCTAGACGAGCAAATCCTCTGGGCCTCATAAGATTCATCATCGGCCGTCGGAAATCACCAACAATCGCCGTTTCCAACCCTTAAACGTAAGCAAGGAACATAATACCGTCATTCTAACATTGTTCGGTTTAATTTCAGGGTTTTAACATGATTGAAGAAAGAATCACAGAGAGAGAGACGATGAGGAAGACGATGGCATAACGGCGCCGCGAGGGATAGGGTTTCTGAAACCCTATTTTTTTCTTCCTTTTCTATATCTCACCAACCGGGTTGGGTCCGGGAGTGATGACCGGCCCAACCCCTTTTATTTCTTTTTACCCTTTTTTCTTTTTTTTATATATTTAGTTTAAACTTTATTAATTTTTTTTTTAAACTAATATTGACATTATTTTTTTTATAAGATAATAATTAGAAAAAACTTTTTATAATAAAATTAAAAAACCTTTTTTTAAAACAAATAACTTAAAATTCTTTTTTTTTATAATAAAATAAAAAACCTTTTTCCAAATAAATAACTTAAAAATCATTTTAAAATATGTAAATTAAAACTTTTTTTTAGATTAAATTTAAAATATTTTTAAAATTAACATTACTCTTTCTTTTATAAATTTAATTAACACCTTTTCTTTAAAAACAACAAAAACCTTCAATATTGCATTCTTGTCCAATTACCGTCTGACTTTGCCCATTAACGCGTGTGTTCATTTTGCAGCTTATTACATTGTGTTTTATTTAAGTTTCATCATTATTGTAATCGCTTCTCGGTTGTAACCTCGCGAATCCTAATAATCGCGCTTTAATTCCTGCCTTTAAATTCCTGCTTGCATGGTCAAATTAGGACATTATTCTCTGTTTGCATAATTCAATTATTTCACACATTTATCAATACTCCTGTCACACTATACACATCTGAAGGTTAGGTCTAGCTTTTGGTCGCCGCGCCAATAGTCCTCAAAACTTCAAACCCTACAAAATTACAAACCCTAATTTTCATAAATGTCTCGCAGGCAAAATTACCATTTTACCCCTAGCATTAGGTCAAAGAGCCGCCGCGCTCATTTTAGGGTTTCCCGCCGTGGAATCCCTAACCTAACCCTAATTCACTTAACAATTTTCAACGTAGAGATTTGGAGTTTCTACACTCCAAGTAAGCGTGTCCTTAAGACATGTTTATTCCCCTTGAGACCTTGACCACAGTCAAGAAGTCTCTAACCTCCCTTTTGAGGGGAACTACGATTACTCTGATTCCACTCCCGTAAGGATACGTAGGCACAAGATGCGACGTCTTGCCGAGTAAACTTAGAATTAACCCCTTAGGTCTCTTTTCTCACTTTTAATCCCTTTGTACATATACCTTAAGCAAATAAATAAAGCAAATAATAAACAACTGAACAAAAGGTTCCCGTAGAGTACTACGGAAGTTTAGGGTGCTAATACCTTCCCTAAATTTAACCAACCCCCGAACCCTAGATCTTTCCCCGCATTGTGTTTACGATGCAAAAATAGGTTTTCCCTCTTTTGACCTTTTCCTTCGGATAAATCAAAGAGCGGTTGTGAATTGAATTGCGATTCAAACTCATTAATAGTTTGTGATCCTATTTCCACCGCAACAAAAAATGGCGACTTCACTGGGGACTCCTAAACTTTTGAGGGTTATCCCTAACTTGTTCATATTTATTACTATCTGTTTTACTATTCATTTGCATGTATATATTTGTGCTCTGATTTGGGACTGTTCCTTGTGTTGTGAGATAAGTCCTACGCCCGGACTAGTGACATTATTATAGGATGGGGATATATTCGATGAGGCTTATAGGGAGTTGAATCCCGACCAAGTTGATTCGAGAATCACCGCTCAGTTGAGACCTTTTCGAAAATGGTTCGGTTGATCGAGTATAATCGTGAAAACTTTTTCCATGGTCGATTGGAGTCTGTGATATTGAGTGCCGTAGTACCTTAACACCACTTTGGCCTTATTTAGGACGTAGTGCGGGAGCTATGTGGGAGTAATCCTACAACGGTTGCTACGCGATACTACACTCAAAAGAGGTTCTCTTGAGAATATTATTAACCCCCGAGTCAATCAGAAGGTTGATAATATCCGAAAGATGGGCTGATGACTTTGGGCACTTTTTAGAACCTTGTTCTGCAGGTACAACTAACCTATAGTACACTCCTCTTTGGGATGGGTAGACCTTAACTCCGCTCATGTACCTTTTAACCTAGGACTTTGTGTGTTTTCGTGCATTGCGTCCATAAAGCATCCCATTGCATTGTATTCCATGGAAGTCAAACATCATTTACAGATATCACGGGATACCATAAATAAAGAAAAATAAAAATTTTCTTGGTACCCCACGACATTCGTAAGTGTTTGAATTCCATGAAATCTTCATTTGCATTTGCATCATAGCGCCATATGTTTCTTGCATTGCATGTGTCTTCCGTTTTCTCATGTTCGGTCCTCTCGCCTTCCAGTTTTGTCACCCTGAGTTCTTTGCATCAATACGACCCTTCATAAGGATGGAAGATCAAAACCAAGAGGTCAACCGTGTCAGCCATGAATTCGAAGATCTTCGAGGAAGTGTAGGGCAGATTTTGGAGATGTTACGAGCTCTTAGTGTGAAGGTGGATGCTCAGTCTACTGTTGTTTCTGAAACTACTAATACCGTTATGGAATCTCAACCAGCTGTTACTGTCGAGAATGTACCTCCTCACGGTCTTCAATCCGGTTTGGTGCCTCCTAGTGCTCAACCAGTTCGACGAGCTACCCCTCCGAAGTACCAAACTCCTAACTCCGACCATGGTAAAGGACCTGCACGTTCGAGGAACCGCAAAATGGCTACTCCTCAACCTTGGCAACCTCAGCAGAGTTATGTTCAAGGTTATCCGATTCAATATGGCCAGCAACCCTATGTAGCTACTGTTGCACCTCCTTTCGATCAGCAGTTTCCTATATACCAGCCTGTGTAGTCAGCTCCGGTATATCAAGCACCGGTCTATCAACAGCCTTCCGGTTATCCGCCTATGCAAGTTCCTATCGACAGTCAACGAGTGCCCAACGCTCCTGTTCACCAGCAATCACAGGATCAGGTTCCTTATCCCCGTAAGAGGCAGTATAAGCCTTGTCCTCCAATTCCGATGGCTTTCACTGAGTTATACCCCCATTTGGTACAACAGGGTCTGATTACCACCCGTGCTTTGGGTCCTCCGCCTAATCCGTTACCTGCAGGTTACAACGCCGCCGCTCATTGTTTATTTCATGAGGGTGCGCCCGACCATGATCTAGAGAGTTGCTATGCCCTTAAGAAGGTTGTCAGAAATTTGCTAGAAATGAAGAAGTTGTCTTTTAGCGATGCTCAGATGAAAATCGAGACTCCTCTCGGGGTCCCTCACTTGTCAAGCTCGAATTCTGCAAAGCATGCTACTCCTGTGGCAAATCAGCCGGATCCAGTAATTATTCAAAGGCCTAGCTCGTTTCATTTCAGTAACCATCAAGATGATATGACCGGGATCAACCAAGAATCTGGGAAAGTTATTTTGAAGCAACGACTGAAAACTGTTGAAGATGTGACCAGCATAACTGGGGCAAGCCATGACGACTCACAGTGATCATCCCATTGAGGCTCCGCCGAAGGAAACTGTTGCTTTTGAATTTCATCAACCATTTAGAAGGATTTTTCCGACAGTTCATTTGTTTATTTATATGTATTTCTCTCTGATTAAGCATATTTAGCATGTACGAACTTGTTTATCTTTGATTAATGCAACGCATATGTTCGTCTTGAATAAGTCCATTCGTTTCACTCATTCAAAATATATTTTTTCATAAATTATAATGCCAACTTTACCCGATCTCTTGTTCTGACGGAGAATTGGGAGGAGGATGACGAACCCAAAACGGCAGATTTTCTTGTCGTATGCTTTCGATTGAAACCCGCTGATGATGTAAGGCATTGTTTCAAATCCCAAACACTGGAGATATAAGGATGATAATCCCTCGTTAACCTCTTTGAGCCTTGAAGTAGGAGTTTTTTTTTAAGGACCCTCATCTTAACCTGGGGCAGGGTAGGTTCCAGTTAAACCGATTGAGCGCTTAGACTCTAAAAAAGGAAGAGCAAACCTTCGAGAATTTATCCTTAGCATCTTAAGAAGTCCAATACAATGACTATCCCTCGGTTACCTCAGGAGTGGGGCAGTCACGAGCCTTTCAAAAGACTTACACGACTTGTGCCTAAAAGAATATTCAAAAAAATAAAAGCCCGCTAAGTCAAAACCTATGAAGGAGACTTAGGCAAAACTGGGGCATCCCGCTGGACTCCAAAGTCAGATCAAAAGACCTTGTCCAGGCAAAAGTTAGGGAATAAGAACAACAAACCAGTAGTTTTTAGAACCCCTATAAAGAACAAGGTCGTGTGACCAATTGCCATTAAAAACAGGTGAGTGACTGCCATGTCCAAAGCCTTGATAAGTTCTCGACCATAGCAAATCTGCTTGAGATATGAGCGTTCGTATCCGATTAACTGAATTAGAATTGGAGAACATCACGAAGAAGGGGTGGGTACAAATCTAACTTTGAGCCTATATCCTTTGTTTCTTAAACCGTGAACCGAGCCACGATACAACCTTTGAAAGACCTAATTAAAGTAGGACTTCGGTTGAAAGCATACTCGACAAGATCACGTTTCCTGACTCCTACGAGCTATGCTCAGAAAAAATTCATGTTGGCATTATAATTAAAACTTATATCCTGACTAGTGATTTCGGTCACAAGTCATTGCGATATCTTTTTCAAAACAAAAATTCAAGACGAATATATGTGTACATTGACAAGCTCAGGATAGGCATTTCAGGCATGACGACTTTGCTTGATGTCTTAGAGATTTACATATGAACATAACCCGTGGAACTTGAAGATCCTGCTAAACAGGGGCAGGCAGTTTCCTAGTTCGCTTACCAACGCGAGTCTGACGTTCTTAGGAGCTACTTCTCAAAGATTTCGTCGTAACACGATTAATTTGTGCCAGTTACGTCGAGACCTGACTAATCTCTCAAAGAGTTTGAAAACAGTGGGGCAACCAGACTCCGTGTTCTCTATAAAATCCTCTTGAGATGACCATACCTCATAACGCAAGTATCCTGGGGCACCGTGTCTTTTAAAAAGGAAACAAATGGCGACTACTACAAGGGCCTTCAAGATCAAAACCATGTGGTTTCACAACTTTTCTTCATGCACCCGATGGATTTTACTCACAGCGGCCTTCATTCCCCAGTAAATCTCAGTGTTGCGACAGGCTCCTAAACTATTGCCTCATCACAGTCCCCAGCGAGACTATAAGCTGACAACTTTTTCTTGGGTAACTCGAAAGTGTCCCTTAGGTTTTCTTCCCCCCATGTGAAGACGTGATACTGTGCACCCCAAGCAGATTACTTTCTCCCCAGAGAATTCAGAACTTTAAAACCAGATTTGGTTCTACCATTGATCCTTCTTACCCATGATTGACGTATTGGTTGCAGAGAACGCAGGGTATCTCCGTCGAGATGTTTATTTCATCTCTCGTCCCGTCTCTAGTCTGTTTCGTCAGCATACGCAGGGGCATAAGCATCACATGCCCATTTCATGTATTCATTTCGCATACTCATTGCATACTCTTTTCATAACATCTTGCATACATAGACATTAACATACATAGACATTAACATACATAAACATTAACATACATTCATATTAACATACGCAGTAACATATGCATTAAGCGTTCACAGGTTCATTGTGTCTCTCCATCATTGGTTGTTACCGCCGAGTAACTGGGCTGGTCCATTCTCTCCAGATAGATTGTCAGCCATAAGCATAAAATACTTACTTGTTTCCGGTTTCCCCATAGAGCTCGATCCTCATGGATGACGGTTACTTCAGCTATCTTTCCCCACCAGGATAAGATATTCACCCTTCGAGATCATTCCCTCGATAGAGTCTTGATTACCAGTCTTCTTTCTAGCTCGATCCTAGATTGAATCTCATTATTGTCGGTCGTCGAGCCCAACCGGACGTGCATTTATTTTGCACCATCTAAAGATTTTCACCATGCCATGGCAGATATGCGACTGTTCTCGCCTGAGAAGCTTATCACTGTACCCGGATGTGCATTCATTTTGCACTATCTTTTGAAGAAACTCAATCACAATCCTTTACAGATACACGCCAGTTCACGCCTGGAAAATCTATCAGTACAACACTCTACAATCCTACATGTTACAGCATCGGTATGCGACATTTCTCGCCTGAGAAGCCTATCGATATAACAACCTTACACAATCAGATACGCGCCTGTTCTCGCCTGAGAAGCTTATCATCGATCAGCACCTGTTCTCCGCCAGAGAGGCTCATCATCATCTGTTATCACCTTTACAAGCAGTTCTTACATGAGAAGCTTATTATTGCTACTCTTGCAAATAAGCGACATTTCTCGCCTGAGAAGCCAATCCTATCTTCGTTATGACTCGCAGCAAATGGCCATCTCCATTGAGCAGTTGGGCTTCCATTTTCCCTGTCGTCTTGAAGTATGGGGAGGTTTGAACCAAATCGTATTCAGGAGAGCACGATCTTGAAGCACGGGGAGGTTTGAGCGGAATCATATTCAGGAGAGCACGATCTTGAAGTATGAAGAAGTTCATTTACCCTTTAGTAAAAGAAGGAGCGGAATCATATTCAGGAGAGCACGATCTTGAAGTATGAAGAAGTTCATTTACCCTTTAGTAAAAGAAGGAGCGGAATCATATTTAGGAGAGCATGATCTTGAAGTATGAAGAAGCTCATTTACCCTTTAGTAAAAGAAGGAGCGGAATCATATTCAGGAGAGCACGATCTTGAAGTATGAAGAAGTTCATTTACCCTTTAGTAAAAGAAGGAGCAGAATCATATTCAGGAGAGCACAATCTTGAAGTATGAAGAAGTTCATTTACCCTTTAGTAAAAGAAGGAGCGGAATCATATTCAGGAGAGCACGATCTTGAAGTATGAAGAAGTTCATTTACCCTTTAGTAAAAGAAGGAGCGGAATCATATTCAGGAGAGCACGATCTTGAAGTATGAAGAAGTTCATTTACCCTTTAGTAAAAGAAGGAGCGGAATCATATTCAGGAGAGCACGATCTTGAAGTATGAAGAAGTTCAGTTTATCCTTTAGTAAAAGAAGAATCAAAATTGTATTCCAGGCGCCGACCTTAAATATGAGAAGATTTATATATCAGATAAGCAGCAGCCTCTTTATTTGAGTGCTTATCCATTTTGGGCATGTAAGTCCCTTCCAACGATAAGTGACAGTTTATCCCTCGAGAAGCTTATCAGGGCATTTCCCATTAAAGTCCATTTATTTTGGCATACAGTCGGTCTTTACCCTGTATATTTGATACGGATTCCCGAAAAGTCCGTCCGATCCTATCACGAAGGATAGCTTATAGAAGCTTGGATGTTATTCTTTGCTCAATGCTCCAGCGTTCTGTAATCGATCTTGCAACCGTGTAGATCCAGTTGTCATTAGACATTCCCAAGTGGAGGTCATCTCATAGGTGCCATCTCCATTTAAGGATCTTATTCTTAAAGTCCATTTATTTTGGCATACAACCGGTTTTTACCCTGTATATCTGCTACGGATTCCCGAAAAATCCGTTTGATCCTGTCACGAGGGATAGTTTACAGAAGCTTGGATGTTATTCTTTGCTCAATGCTCCATGCATTCTGTGATCGATCTTGCAATCGTACGTGATCCAGTTTTATTTTTAGATTCCCTAGTGGAGGCCGTCTCATAGGTGCCATCTCCACTTGAGGATCCCGTTCTGGTTCTAAAAATGACAATTGGTCGTGTTCGCACCAGTCGACCGTCATTTTAGAATTCTCCCCAGGGTTGTACTGTGTCCCAGCGCGTCGTTTTCCCAGTGTGTTCTTCTCGTAGCGTCTGTCTCGTCGTGTTCGTCAGCATTTTTCGCATTCATCATTCCAGCATACGCATCATATCATATTCATGGCATCATCTGCATTAATCTGTTCTCGCTTTATCCATAGCATTGCATATCGCCGCATATAAGGGCAAAATTTTCGGTTATCAATATTTAAATCCCTCCACCATGATTCCTCGAGTCTCCGTCACTCAAATCATCTGGTGTAGCTATTTAAATAGGGGCAACTGTAATACCCCAAATTTTACCCTTACATTTAGTCAGTCATTTCGCATAGTATAGCATCCACTAATCACTAACCAGTCATGGAGTGTTGATTTGTTTTGCAGGAATCCAGTTCAAGGGCGTTTTGGTCATTTTACACTATTTTGGTTAATTCTGAAGAAAATCGGTCTTTAAGCCTCGAGGCGTTCAGAGCATGATACGTGGGACATTTGTCTACCATAGAAGTTGATTTCCTTCAAGGCATCAAGCTGGTTCGTTTTATTATTGGAAAATACCGGGAGTGTATCCAATGTTGGGTCGTTCATTTGTTCAGGGAGGAGTTTCGTTTCAGTTAATAACACGTTCTTTCGATATACATAACAGAGAGGATTTAGTTGAATTCACTTAGTTTTTGATCAGGACTATGAAGAGAATAAGCATATGAGTCAGAACTTAAGTATCTTTGAATGTCATTCGTGAGTATTTATAATTTATAATTAGAAATAAATTTAAATGTTTGTGGATTTTTTATTCACGAATGTTTATAATTTGTAGCTAAGAAATAAATATAAATAAATTCAGGTTTGTATGTTCATAGATATTTAAGAAGTAAATGAGTACTTTTTGAATTTTTATATCATAAAGTATTTAATTTACAAAAGAGTGACTCAAATAAACTTTGAATTCTAATTCATGAATCATTGTTCGAGTTTACAAGGAATTACATTCACAGAGGAGTATCTCTAATCTAAAAAGTCCTAAGTCCTAAAGAATCCTAAGTGTTCTTCATGATGCTCCCTCGATCTTCTCCGCAAATCTCCGATTAACCTGCACAAAGAGAAACAAAACAAAACAGAAGCAGAAAATGTTAGAAGTTATCTTCGACACTCTCAGAACATCGTCATCATCGAGTGCCGGGAGTGGCACAACCGAAGCTGCGTCCTACCCCAGTTTACCGATCCGCGCTGTTGGCGTCAGATCAGGTAACATCTGTTCTTATCATACGAGACAGCCGAGAGATAAAAGAGATAGAAGAAGCGGGACTGATTCTTTTTTGCCGTTTCAAAGTCAAGCAAATCCCATTTGATTCCTAAAACTGATATCGAGGTAAACACTAGCCAACTCAGGTTCAAACCCGGATGCCGACGGGTCTGAACCATTTTTACACGTGATGCATAAGAAACGACATCAAATGTATTGGAAGAGTAAGGAATGAAAACAGATTTATCAGACAATAGAGGTTCTGATGAAATCATATCTGGTAATGGTTCAAATAGGATTTGAAGGTTAGATGGAAGAATGGTTGAAGGAATGGGTTTGAATGGAGTGATTGTGTCAGTTGGTTCTATTCTGGTATAAACATGTTTAAACTTGAAACCAGAAGGAAGTGGGTCAGAGGGGAGTGGTTTAAAGGAAGCAACTGAAATAGACTCAGATGTCCTGGGTTTTGGAATGGGTTCAGGAATGAGAGTTTCAGATGAAACAGGTGGTTCTGATTGTTTCGATTCAAATTCTCTGAGAGAAGAAGGTGAAATGACATCTGGATGGACATCAGATTCAGACGAATCAGATGAGGTGGTTGGGGTACAAGATGCAGAAGATACTTCAAATATAGTCTTGAGAGGTTTAATGTTTAGAACCTCAGAATCAGGTATATTTGATTCAAAAGGATTGGATGGTTCTGGTTGAGGATCAGAAGGTTTGGATGTTGGTGGTTCAGGTACAACTGGTTCAGATGCAAAAGTTTCAGATGCAAAAGCTTCAGATGCAATTGGGTCAGATTGTATGGGTTCAGATGCAGATGGTTGTTGAACTTCGGGTTGTTGTTGTGTGGTAGGTTGTTCTGTTGGTTTTGTTTGTGGTTCTGATTGGGGAATGTCAGATGATTTCAGTGGTGTTGTGGGAATAGGATTAGATGTTGTAGGTGGTTCAGATGTTTTAGAAGGAAGGGGATTAGGAATAGAGCTAATAATTGATATATCTACTGCAATTTTAGAAAGAGAAGGTAAAGATGATTTAGTACCTTTAGTCTTGATGCGCTTGGTAGGAACAGGGGGAACTTCTCCAGAAGCTTTTCTCTTCTTTTTCTTCTTTTGAGGCTCTTCAGAAGGTTCTTCCTTTTTCTGAATCTCTTCAGAAATTTTATGCTTCTTCTGTGGTGAACCTGTAGCTTCTTCCTCTCCTAACTCTTGCTTCCTCTGTCTCTTATGTTCAGCATAAACATCTAGCATGGGTTCGCGATTTAAAAATCCTTATGGAAGAGGAATTCCTTGTTCTATACATGATCCAACAAATTTGATCAGAACCTCCTTTGGTTCTTCTGCATAGAATGTTGGAAAGTTTTCCACCAGAATTCTTCTTTTGCTCACTTCTTCTGTATTTAGCTTGTTGGGAGCAGAAGCAAGTTCATCAATGACTTTCAGCCTTTGTAAACTTTTGGCGTTCAGAACTTTTCCCAAAACAGATGTAAGTTCCTCTTTTAATTCAGTCACATGCAGATACTCCACTAGACCATTCTCTGTCAGAATGTCTGAGGTCAACCTTCCACATGGAATCCAATTTCTTCCCTTAGTATTCTCTGTCTTCATGTCTTCTCTAGATGCCTTGATATGATTCCAAATATGAGAGAAGAGCAGATGAGGCAGGTCTACCTTTGTGCTCTTACTAAGGCAATACATGAAGTAAATTTGATCGTTGTTCACATAATCTGGTGAGTTTGTGGACTTTCTATGGTGAATACAACCCATGAAGATTTTAGCCCAGATCTTGTACTTGGGTTTCAAATCTTTAAACTTGTTAAAGGGTTCTCCAGAAACAATCACCTCTTCATACACAACATCCATGTTGACACGTCTAGTCAGATGAGAAACTCCATCAGTTTCCTCATATCCAATGAGTTTCCTTATTAGATCTTCTGTAATCACTATTTATTTTCCCAGAACAGACGACACTATGAACTTGGCAAACGCATGAGAATGAATCCAGAACTCCTTCACTAAAATTGGAAACACTGGCCCAAACAATCTATCAAAGTATTTTGTCCATCCTTGAGCATCAATGATGGAACGCAAATTAAACCCATTTGCAGCCAGAGAAGCAAAATCCACCAACGATTCACACAACACTTCAAGCTTATCAACTGGTGTGAGATTCATTCTGTAATACCCCAAATTTTACCCTTACATTTAGTCAGTCATTTTGCATAGTATAGCATCCACTAATCACTAACCAGTCATGGAGTGTTGATTTGTTTTGCAGGAATCCAGTTCAAGGGCGTTTTGGTCATTTTACACTATTTTGGTTAATTCTGAAGAAAATCGGTCTTTAAGCCTCGAGGCGTTCAGAGCATGATACGTGGGACATTTGTCTACCATAGAAGTTGATTTCCTTCAAGGCATCAAGCTGGTTCGTTTTATTATTGGAAAATACCGGGAGTGTATCCAATGCTGGGTCGTTCATTTGTTCAGGGAGGAGTTTCGTTTCAGTTAATAACACGTTCTTTCGATATACATAACAGAGAGGATTTAGTTGAATTCACTTAGTTTTTGTTCAGGACTATGAAGAGAATAAGCATATGAGTCAGAACTTAAGTATCTTTGAATGTCATTCGTGAGTATTTATAATTTATAATTAGAAATAAATTTAAATGTTTGTGGATTTTTTATTCACGAATGTTTATAATTTGTAGCTAAGAAATAAATATAAATAAATTCAGGTTTGTATGTTCATAGATATTTAAGAAGTAAATGAGTACTTTTTGAATTTTTATATCATAAAGTATTTAATTTACAAAAGAGTGACTCAAATAAACTTTGAATTCTAATTCATGAATCATTGTTCGAGTTTACAAGGAATTACATTCACAGAGGAGTATCTCTATTCTAAAAAGTCCTAAGTCCTAAAGAATCCTAAGTGTTCTTCATGATGCTCCCTCGATCTTCTCCGCAAATCTCCGATTAACCTGCACAAAGAGAAACAAAACAAAACAGAAGCAGAAAATGCTAGAAGTTATCTTCGACACTCTCAGAACATCGTCATCATCGAGTGCCGGGAGTGGCACAACCGAAGCTGCGTCCTACCCCCGTTTACCGATCCGCGCCGTTGGCGTCAGATCAGGTAACATTTGTTCTTATCATACGGGACAGCCGAGAGATAAAAGAGATAGAAGAAGCGAGACTGATTCGTTTTTGCCGTTTCAAAGTCAAGCAAATCCCATTTGATTCCTAAAACCAATACCGAGGTAAACACTAGCCAACTCAGGTTCAAACCCGGATGCCGACGGGTCTGAACCATTTTTTTCGTCACCTGAAGTACATGGTATCAGCTCACAACAGAATCCATAAGCTGCACAAAAACATGAGCAGATAATTCAATTCAAAATGCAGTTCAGAAGGCAATCAGTTCAGACCCGAAGGTTATCATCGCTAAAGCAATACAACCAAAACCAAATGGCAGCAGTATTTCTCGACGGTTCAGACTAATAGTCATCATCACCGTGTAACCTTCTTGGCGGCGTTGATCTGTACGAAGTATTAGTTCTGCAAGAAGAAGAAGAAAAGTAAGCTTATACTCCAAGACTGATAACCCAAACTGAATAAAAACATAAGACTGAACCAGCTTTGTTGTTTCACAATCAAACAAACGGTTGCAGAATTCAGAGACTGCTCGAGTTAGGCTGAGTTCAGACAAGACGGCATCAAGTCCGACATCACGGAGGGCCAAACTGCATCAAACTTGAACAAACATCATAAATGCAAAGCTGGCCCAAATTCAGAAAGGAAAAGAGGGACTAATGAGTTGTAAGTATCAAACTCAACTCATGCGCAAGAACAAGAAAAACCAAGTCAAACAAATCTGCCACAAAAGGCTCAGAATACAAACCACACTGCATCAGATAAAACACAAAATCATAGCACAAATCATACCAGAAAGAGCAAAGATAAGCTCACGTAATCACATCAGTTTAGGGCAAGCCTCAATCAAAGGTGCAAGTCACAATGAAAAGCCAACAAAGCAGTTCATATCAGTGAAATCCCACGGCCAAATTACCACAAGTCGTTATGAGCATGAGGGCTCAGTTCAGAACATCATTGCCCCAAGTTATAATGGAATCGGTTGAGACAAACCATCTGCAAACAGAGGAAATACCAGAAAACCAGAAGGATAGATAAACTGATCAACAGCAACAATGCAGTAAATCGAAAGATAGGTTCAATGTGAAACAAACGGTGCACCAACAACACCAAGCTGATATGTTTAATCATGCCCTCAGTAAACTCATCACTGGGCAGAGATTCGAGCTGCCGGAAGAGAAACAACTAGAGTGTCTCCAGCTCCCAACCAAGCGTCGAAAACAAGGGAAATTCGAACAAAACAACCAATCTCGAAGGCTCCCAACAATCATCGAGAGTAGAAACAAGAATGGATGCCCTGGTAGCTCAGACTGTGATGTCGTCATCGCCGCGTAACCTTCTCGGCAACTTTGACTCAACCAAAGCAGCAGCATCCATACCTGTTCTGAAAGAAAAAGAGGAAAAGTTAATCCAAACTGCAACAAAACCAGAAACCCACATCAGTTCAGATTATCTAAATCACATCAAGAAATCAAAGCAAAATCCAAAGTAAGAGAAGCAGATTATCCAAAACGAAATCCAAATCGAAAATCTGGAATTACATCAGAAAAATCCGAGTGAGTTCTGAAAATGGAAAGAATCCCCAATCAAATCCTAAAAAGGGAAACAAGATTCAATCAGTATCAGAAAGATCCAATCAGTTTATCAGAAAAATGATCGAGCAAGAGTGAATCCGAAAAGGCGAGATCAAATCATATCAGAAGAGCGATCCAATCTCAGAAAATAACGCAAATCCATTGTTAACAAAGGCCCAAAAGAGAAATCAGAGAGATATAAAAAGGGAACGATATCACCTCGTTGAAACCCTAGACAACAACGGCGGAGAACACCAGAAGCGACGAAGCGAGCAAGATCGCAAACAAAACCCTAGCGCTAGTGGCCGCGAGAGGGAGAGAGATCGAAACAAGAGCCTTCACCGTGAAACACCGACGGAGAAGATTCACCAGCGCCTATTCCTAGACGAGCAAATCCTCTGGGCCTCATAAGATTCATCATCGGCCGCCGGAAATCACCAACAATCGCCGTTTCCAACCCTTAAACGTAAGCAAGGAACATAATACCGTCATTCTAACATTGTTCGGTTTAATTTCAGGGTTTTAACATGATTGAAGAAAGAATCACAGAGAGAGAGACGATGAGGAAGACGATGGCATAACGGCGCCGCGAGGGATAGGGTTTCTGAAACCCTATTTTTTTCTTCCTTTTCTATATCTCACCAACCGGGTTGGGTCCGGGAGTGATGACCGGCCCAACCCCTTTTATTTCTTTTTACCCTTTTTTCTTTTTTTTATATATTTAGTTTAAACTTTATTAATTTTTTTTTAAACTAATATTGACATTATTTTTTTTATAAGATAATAATTAGAAAAAACTTTTTATAATAAAATTAAAAAACCTTTTTTTAAAACAAATAACTTAAAATTCTTTTTTTTTATAATAAAATAAAAAACCTTTTTCCAAATAAATAACTTAAAAATCATTTTAAAATATGTAAATTAAAACTTTTTTTTAGATTAAATTTAAAATATTTTTAAAATTAACATTACTCTTTCTTTTATAAATTTAATTAACACCTTTTCTTTAAAAACAACAAAAACCTTCAATATTGCATTCTTGTCCAATTACCGTCTGACTTTGCCCA
Source organism: Lathyrus sativus (assembly GCA_963859935.3). Taxonomy (NCBI): domain Eukaryota; kingdom Viridiplantae; phylum Streptophyta; class Magnoliopsida; order Fabales; family Fabaceae; genus Lathyrus; species Lathyrus sativus. The sequence continues at coordinate 702,027,021 of OZ012735.1, read as the reverse complement.
TTAACGCGTGTGTTCATTTTGCAGCTTATTACATTGTGTTTTATTTAAGTTTCATCATTATTGTAATCGCTTCTCGGTTGTAACCTCGCGAATCCTAATAATCGCGCTTTAATTCCTGCCTTTAAATTCTTGCTTGCATGGTCAAATTAGGACATTATTCTCTGTTTGCATAATTCAATTATTTCACACATTTATCAATACTCCTGTCACACTATACACATCTGAAGGTTAGGTCTAGCTTTTGGTCGCCGCGCCAATAGTCCTCAAAACTTCAAACCCTACAAAATTACAAACCCTAATTTTCATAAATGTCTCGCAGGCAAAATTACCATTTTACCCCTAGCATTAGGTCAAAGAGCCGCCGCGCTCATTTCAGGGTTTCCCACCGTGGAATCCCTAACCTAACCCTAATTCACTTAACAATTTTCAACGTAGAGATTTGGAGTTTCTACACTCCAAGTAAGCGTGTCCTTAAGACATGTTTATTCCCCTTGAGACCTTGACCACAGTCAAGAAGTCTCTAACCTCCCTTTTGAGGGGAACTACGATTACTCTGATTCCACTCCCGTAAGGATACGTAGGCACAAGATGCGACGTCTTGCCGAGTAAACTTAGAATTAACCCCTTAGGTATCTTTTCTCACTTTTAATCCCTTTGTACATATACCTTAAGCAAATAAATAAAGCAAATAATAAACAACTGAACAAAAGGTTCCCGTAGAGTACTACGGAAGTTTAGGGTGCTAATACCTTCCCTAAATTTAACCAACCCCCGAACCCTAGATCTTTCCCCGCATTGTGTTTACGATGCAAAAATAGGTTTTCCCTCTTTTGACCTTTTCCTTCGGATAAATCAAAGAGCGGTTGTGAATTGAATTGCGATTCAAACTCATTAATAGTTTGTGATCCTATTTCCACCGCAACACATTCTAACAGGATCTTTGAATGGAACAGCATCCAGATTTGAAGAAGTAACTGAAGCCATTGTTGATTGAAACTGAGCTGATGTTGAGGATGATGTTGTCATTGTTGAAGATGAAGAAGATTTAGACGAAGGTTTAGGGTTTTGATGAAGAGCAAATAGCAAACAGAAATGCATAAATTGTTGGTGAAGTGAAAAGTGTGAAATGGTGTGATTTGTGGTATTTATAGAGAGAAGCTAGGGCACACAAACAGACACATTTAGCACGTATTCACTTAGCATTAAATGGAATTTAATGAAAAGAATAAAAATCATTTCAAAGCATTAATTGATTCTGACAATTTGGAGGGAAAACCAAGATTTTCACTATTCAAACAATACCTCAAATGTCTCTTCAGTAATGTGCACGTCATCTTTTCAGATTCAGAGTGACACATGTTTGCTTGCATGTGCTTCTGAATTCTCTTGAGAAATGAAACGTTAGCCAACGTTCAGATCCTCTAAGATTGGTTAGTTCAGATACACACAAATAATAATAATAATTCAATAAATCAAATAATTGACAAATGAAATAATTCAGAGTTTTAAACATTTTGCATCTGAGAAGTTTTGCTTCTGATAAATATCATTCTGGACAAAAATCCTTACCAACATTTTTCAGAATAAACTTAAACCTATCTTCAGCAAGGGATTTTGTGAAAATATCAGCCCACTGATGATCTGTATCAACAAAGGCTAAGTTTATAATACCCTTCTGAACATAGTCTCTGATGAAGTGATGTTTAATTTCTATATGTTTTTCCTTAGAGTGTAAAATAGGGTTTTTAGACAAATATATAGCAGAAGTATTATCACAGAATATAGAAATTGTACTCTTAAAGATCTGATAGTTTTCTAGTTGACTTTTCATCCAGAGCATCTGCGTGCTACATCTAGCAGCAGCAATATATTCTGCCTCTGTAGTTGATAACACAATTGTAGGTTGCTTCTTGCTATACCAGGAGATTAAATTTCTTCCTAGAAATTGACAACTTTCAGAAGTACTTTTTCTTTCCACTCTGTCTCCAGCGTAGTCAGCATCACAGAATCCAACTAATTCGAAATCATCAGATTTTCTGTAACACAAACCCACATTAGAAGTACCTTTCAGATACCTTAGAATCCTCTTAACAGCTGTTAAGTGTGATTCTCTAGGATCTGATTGGAATCTTGCACACAAGCATACACTAAATAAAATATCATGTCTAGAAGCAGTTAAGTAGAGAAGAGATCCTATCATACCTCTGTAGAGTTTCTGATCTACTTTATTACTTACCTCTTCCTTACAAAGAGTACTTGTTGGATGCATATGAGTCTTTGCCATCTTACTATCAGTCATGTTAAAATTCTTCAGAAGCTCTTTAACATATTTGGTCTCATGAATGTAAGTGCAATCTGGATTTTGGTTGACTTGAATTCCCAAAAAGAATCTCAATTCTCCCATCATGCTCATCTCAAATTCTGCCTGGCTACAGGAGCATAAGTCTCTGTATAATCAATTCCTTCTTGCTGGCTATAACCTTGAGCAACAAGCCTTGCTTTATTTCTTTCAACTTCTCCTTTTTCATTTAACTTGTTTTTGAAGACCCATTTAGTTCCAATTATGTTGAATCCTTTTGGTCTTGGAACCAAATCCCAAACATCATTTCTTATGAACTGATTGAGCTCTTCTTGCATGACAATTATCCAGTCATTGTCTTGCAGAGCTTCATCCACAGAAGTTGGTTCAATAACTGACACCAACCCAAATAATGATGCTTCAGATGATCTGAGGAAGGATCTCTTTCTTATGGGGTCATCCTTCTTTCCAATGATCACGTCCTCTGGGTGAGAGGCCTTGATTCTGGAAGATGATCCTCAAACATTTGATTCTTCAGAAATGTTCAAGTTGTTCATTTTAGAAGCTAAAGGAATTGCATCTGGCGTTGCTTCTGGTTCCTTCACTTGAGCTTTTTCTGCCTTTGAGCCTTCAGAGTCTGTGAGAATTACTTCTCTATCTACAGAACTTTCAAACTGCTTTGACTTTTCAATGCCAAGCTTATCATCAAATCTAACATGTATAGATTCTTCCACAATCTGTGTTTCAGTATTGTATACTCTGTAGCCTTTAGAGCGTTTAGAATACCCAAGCATGAAACACTTCTGTGCTTTAGAATCAAACTTGTTAAGATTCTCTTTAGTGTTCAACATATAACAAATACATCCAAAAGGATGAAAATATGAAATGTTTGGCTTTCTGTTCCTCCACAATTCATAGGGAGTCTTTTCCAGAAGAGGTCTTACAGACACTCTGTTCTGAATATAACAAGCTGTGTTTATTGCTTCTGCCCAAAAATGCTTTTCCAGATTAGTCTCGTTGATCATGATTCTGGCCATTTCTTGCAAAGTTCTATTTTTTCTCTCTACAACTCCATTTTGTTGTGGAGTTCTAGGGCAGGAGAAATCATGAGCAATGTCATTTTCATTAAAATATTTGTTTTCAAATTCACCACCATGATCACTTCTGATTTTAATAATTTTAAAATCTTTTTCATTCTGGACTTGTTTGCAGAAGTCAAAGAACACAAAATGTGACTCATCCTTGTGTTTTAGAAACTTTACCCATGTCCATCTGCTATAGTCATCAACAATGACTAATCCATACTTCTTGCCTCTGATAGATGCAGTTTCCACTGGTCCAAACAGATCAATGTGAAGTAATTATAACGGTCTTGAAGTTGAAACAACATTTTTTGATTTAAAAGAAGATTTAGAAAATTTTCCTTTTTGACATGCTTCACAAAGAGCATCTGAGTTGAACTTTAACTTAGGAAGTCCTATGACCAGATTGAGTTTATAAATCTGAGATATACGTCTCATATTAATATGTCCCAATCTTCTGTGCCAGACCCATTGCTCTTTATTAACAGACAAAAGGCATTTAACATTTTGAACCTTAAGTTCTGAAAGATTGATTTTGTAAATGTTGTTCTTCCTCTTTCCATTAAATAGGATTGAGCCATCCTTATGACTAACAGCTTTACAACATTGTTGATTAAAGATTATGTCATAACCATTGTCACTTAATTGACTTATGGATAATAAATTATGCTTTAATCCTTCTACAAGTAAAACATTAGATATAGAGGGAAGGTTACCATTGCCAATAGTACCAGAGCCAATAATCTTGCCCTTCTGATTCCCTCCAAACTTCACTTCTCCTCCAGATTTAAGCTTCAGGCTTTGGAACATAAACCTTTCTCCCGTCATGTGACGTGAGCAGCCAGAGTCCAGGTACCATGATTGGCGTCTTGACTTTTCTGCTAAATACATCTGCAATAGGGATTATCTTATCCTTAGGTACCCAGATCTTTTTGGGTCCTTTTGGGTTAGTTGCCTTGAAAGTCTGTCTGAATTTCTGTCTTTTTATAACAGTTCTGTTCTGATTGACTTTTGGCTTAAACACAGGAACGTTCTGATCAGAACGTGTGTGTTTAATATCATTTAGATGACCAAACTTGAAATGAGAGTATAGGGGAGTCTTCTTAATAATTAGTTTATCAACATGCATTGGATTTAAATCCTTTCCAGAGGAAGATTCATATCCAATTCCTTTCCTGTTGTTTCTGCTAACTCCATAGATCATTGAAGCCATCTTGCTTCTATCTATGCTTTTAGCTAGAAACTTCTGAAAGCTGAAGTCATATTCTTCTAAAATGTTTTTGCATCTAGACTTGCTTTCAGATTCAGAGTTTTGTTGAGCTTTTTCAAAATTGGCTTTCATTTTCAAATTATTTTCTTTTAGCTCAGCAACTTCTGACCTTAACAGATTATTCTCAGATCCAAGATTGCATTTAAGCTTCTTGCGTTTGAGCTTAATCTGGTTATAATTTTTCGGGACTTCTGATAAGACTTTAATAAGCTCTTCCCTAGTGAGATCAGAAAGTACCTCTTCTGAGTCAGATTCAGAATCAGACTCAGATCCAGATGATCCTTCATTCTGATCTTCAATGCCTGCCATCAGAGCCATGTTGGCGCATTCATCTTCAGATTCTGATGAGGATCCAGATTCATCTGAATCATCCCATGTTGCCATCAGAACCTTCTTCTTATGCTCAGGCTTTCTTATGGGCTTTTCTTTCTGAAGCTTTGGACATTCATTTTTGTAATGACTAGGTTGTTTGCATTCAAAACAAATAACTTCCTTCTTTCCAGATCTTTTTGGTCCAGAGGACTCCTTGCGCTGATCTGGCTTCTTGAAGTTCTTGAACTTCCTCTGTTTGTGCTTCCAGAGTCTGTTGATTCTTCTGGACAACAAGGACAGTTCATCTTCTTCTTCAGAAGAAGACTCTTCAGAACTCTCTTCTAATACCTGCAAAGCTTTCACAGATTTGTTAGATTTTAAGGCAATTGACTTACCTTTCTTTTGAGGCTCATCTTCCTCAAGTTCAATTTCATGGCTCCTTAGTGAGCTAATTATCTCCTCCAAAGTGATCTTGTTCAGATCCTTAGCAAGCTTCAGAGTAGTGACCATAGGTCTCCATCTGATAGGAAAGCTTCTGATGATCTTCTTCACATGATCAGCAGTTGAGTAGCCTTTGTCCAGCACTTTTAGACTAGTTGTGAGGATCTGGAATCTAGAGAACATTGTTTCTATAGACTCCGATTCTTCCATTTTGAACGCTTCATACTTCTGTATTAGCGCCAGAGCCTTGGTATCTTTAACTTGAAGGTTTCCTTCATGTGTCATCTTCAAAGACTCAAACAAGTCAAATGCAGTTTCTCTGTTTGTGATCTTCTCATACTCAGTATGAGATATTGCATTTAACAAGATTGTTCTAGCTTTGTGATGATTTATGAACTCCTTCTTTTGAGTTTCAGTCATTGATTTTCTATCAACTTTCTTGCCATCCCCATCAGTGGGATGAACATACCCATCAATGACCAAGTCCCATAAATCAGCATCATAACCAAGGAAGAAACTTTCTATCCTGTCCTTCCAATAATCAAATTTCTCCCCATCAAACATAGGGGGTTTTGTGCTGATTCTTTCCCTTTCTTCATATCTGTTGTTGCTGTTAGATGTTGAAGTTTCAGCCATAATAACAACCAAATGTATATCAAATTTTTCTCACTGGATCTTTTTTGTCACGGTGAAGTGGTAGCACACACAGAACCGAAGCTCTGATGCCAATTGAAGGTGAGAAAATACTTAGAAAGGGGGGGGGGGGGGTTGAATAAGTATATAGAAAAACTTATGGCAATAAAAACTCAAAGAATTTTATCCTGGTTCGTTGAACTCAACTACTCCAGTCCACCCTATCAAGAGTGATTTGCCTTTCTCAACAAGGACTTAATCCATAATTTAATCAACTGATTACAATATCAAGCACTAAGAACAATTATTCTTAGTCTTCTCAAGAACTATTGATCCCAACTGGATCTTCTTAAGGATCTTTTACAATCAAATGTAATAATAAAACAAGTGTTTAAATGCTTCTAATTAAGCTATATCACAACTGTGATTTTACACTTAAGATTTAAGAACTATGAAATAAATTCAGCAAATGAGAATAAGTTGTATGAGAGCTTTCTTTGAATTCTTTCAATATTTCGTCAACTGAAGAAGAGAGATGGAGTCTTGCTTTTATAGGCACAGAGGTCCAAGTAGTTTTCACGTTGAAGGTTGTGTACTGAAAAGGGATGAGCCTTTTTGTCTTCACATCACATGACCTTTCCTAGAACTAGAACACACAGAGAAATCCTTTTTGTCTGTGTTCTTGTGTCTAGCATAAATGAGGAAAGAGTCGTTTGGCCATTCCAACGGACATAACTTTGAATTCTTCTTCAACAAGTTTCAGTAAATAACATCAGAGCCTTGAGTGATTAGAGTCTTCTGATGTTCATCAGAGTTTGCTGAATCAGAGCAATGCAGCAAGTATGCTTTCAGCGTGTAATACTTCAGAGCAGAGTTTGGGATCAGATCCTCAGTACTGGCAGCGTAGTACTATCAGAGTCTTCTGAAATAAACTAAGCTTGAAACTCTTCATACAAAAATCTTCAATGCTTCAGATGCTTCTGGCTTCTGCTTCAAATTCTTTTGTAGACAACGCTCAGATTCTTCTAAGAGATGCTTCTGACGCTTCAGAGCCTTGCATATTTTTCATGTTCAGATCTAATTTGCTTCCAGAATAATATTCACTTTAATATCTGCAGCAAACATACTTGAACAAATTTTAGAGTATATAATTCTTTAATACAAAATTTCATAAGAGTTATCATCAAAACATAGAGATATAATTAAGAACCAATCTGTGTTCTAACACTGTAAACCCAAAAAGAAATCACAATAATCAGTCCCAAAAACAAATCAAATCATCAAAATAAAACGAAAATCAAACTAATAAGCCCAGAATCACCGAAAACCCAGCAACAATAGTTCAGTCAAAACTCATCAGTAATCCATTCCGAAAAATCTGCAAAAATCAACATAAAAATCTCCACCGAAGTGAGAAGTATGAAGACCCAAAATTAAGTCACAACAAGATATAAATATCACCAGAAAAGGGATTCAAACCCTAAGTTCAGTGCACAAGAAAAATAGCGACCGTCAAGATCCAGAGGTTCAGAAGAGCTTCGTAGCTCATCACCATTACCTCGAAGGCGTCAAAGAGAAGAGAGAAAGAAGTCCGGTTCGAAAAAACCCCGAACGTTACCGGAGCCCCACCGCGACCAGAATCAGAGAGAGGATTTTCTTCCTCATCTTCATCGTCGTCCAACATCTCAACCAAATGTGAACAACAGTTATATACCGTCGTCGTCGCATCACTAAAGATCCAGAAAAGTTGAAAAATGTAAGATTCATTGACGGATTTTGGTTAATATTGTTTTTCAGGAAAAATAGGAACATGACATGGCTGGATGTAAGAAGACGAAGAGAATTGCTGCAGAAAAAGCTCCAAGAAGGGAGTCCGCCGCCGCCGCGGGAAAAGGGGTTTAGAACCCTAGCTTTCTTCGGTCTTCTGTTTATATATGAGCCTGACCCTATTCATTGTTTTGGGGTTTAATTTGTTTCTTGTTTTCGTTCTTTAAATTTTTGTTTTAATTAACTAAAAATTTGACCAATAATAAAATCAATCCACTTTTTTGCTTTTAAAAATCAACTAGCTTTTAATCCAAAAACTAATGTTGGTAATTAAATAAAAGAATGAAAAAAAATAAAATTCACTCTTTTGTATAGATAGAAAAAAACGTACTTTCTTATAGAAAATAAAAGTAACTCTTTTCAGGTAAAAATGCCACTTCTTTTAAAGTTGAAAATTTTGGGTTCTAAGGACTTTGACGCAAACCATTTATTTTAAAAATAAAAATAAAAAATTTCTATCATCTTTACAATTAAACTTAATATTTTTTCCTTTAATAAAATCTCTTTTTATAATTAACCCTAACTATTTTTTTAAAAAATAATGAAAACTAAAAACCTTTTGATATTAACATTAAAATTCCTCTTTTTTTTTTCAAAAATTAAAATTAAGATCTTTTTTTCAAAAATTATTAAAAACAATAACAATTGTTAGACTATGGCACGGATTTAGAAGGGGGGGTTGAATAGATCCCCAATTAAAAATTTGAGTAGGCGCTACCAATCTAAAATTAGTTTTAAAATGTTTTAAGTGCGGAAGCGGCCGAGGAAAATTATAGTCTAAAACGAACGGTTATTGGAAAACCGGATATACATAAGCCTATGGATTTATGACAATTCGGAAAAATAGAATCATAACACAAACTATGCTTATCAATTATTTACTTCAGCTGTAAGGTTAACTAGTTCCAATTATTCGAAATCAAACCAAAATTAGATACACAAGATAATTTTGGTTCAAGCAATATGTCAAACACTTGGTGTGCAAAGACACTCCAAGTGATGTTTATGTTGAGTAAGTGATTTCAATCAGCCTAGTACAATGTTTTGTTGTACGTTAGAGTTAAAAACAACGTTTTAATCTCTTACTCAATTGATATCACAATTTTGACAATAGAGCTTACACAAAAATTACTTATTTGAGCTGTAACGAAAATGCTGAAAATAAAGAAGACAAGTAATTTGGTGAGGCAGTTCCCCCGTCGTCCTCGCTTCGGGGTACGTCTGCCCTCAATTCTAAAATTAGAATTGAGATATATTAAATAGATATCACCTGTTTGAATGTACAGTTTATACAAGGATTGAGCAGCAAAAATTACAACAAAATCTCAATGTGTTGAAAGTTGCCTTCACTCCTTGCCCCTTGATTCAAGCTGAATCAAGTTCTTCGATTTGTGTTGATGGACCTCCGACTCCAGCCACCTTATTGAAGAACACGTTGTTGTTCAAACCTTTGGCTCCGGCTGATCTCAACAACACCAAATCGAACCCGAGATCTTCCCTTCAAAATCACCGAATCCGCTACTAGACTTGTGAAGACCACCTCTTCACAATCACCTTCGCTCGATTGATCGTTGATGAAGAATCTCGTCCAAAAACCCCCAAAATTCGAACCAATCTTGGAGGGCAAAACCCCAATGGTTTTATTCAAGAAAGAACCTGTCACAATCTTCAACCCGAGCTTGATTCTCCAATCTAAGCCTCGAACCTTATCACCTTGAATCTCTCATAAATGCATTTCAAAAATGATTGTGTGTAATTGAAATGTTGTGAGATGTTGAAGATGAAGATGATGAATCTTGGACACCTATTTCACTCTTTCTTGTTTTTGAACACATGAATCAAAAGAATATCAAATGTTGTTAGACACAAGTGTTTAAGCAAGTATATATAGTGCCCACAAAATTCAAGACATAACAGTATTTCAAATATGAGAGGGAACAAAGTTAAAACAGTTTTTCCGCGCGAACGGTCGACCATAACAGGTCTGTGCGTCGACGCATGGCCTGTGATGTTTTGAATTTCTAGAAATTTCATCAGTATGTGTCGACCATACAGTCGGCGTGCGCTGACCCGTTGAAATTCTTTTCCTTTGTGCGCCGACCCTATGGTCGACCAAAGCTTTTATGCGTTGACCCGCTGGAATATCATTCCTTCATGCGCTGACCCAATGGTCGACGCATGCTTTGTACGCTGACTGTTCTTCCCTTGTTTCTGATGGATACGCCGACCCTATGGTCGACCCATGTCCTGCAAGCCTGCAAAGTATCGTTAGTTTGAAGTTTTTCATGCCTTTAGTCATGATTTCATTTTGTCAACTCAAGGTATATTTATTTTAGAAAATTTAAGACAAGCAAAAGGAGAATATGATGAGTGATATGCTGCATCTGGTTTAGTGGATCTGGAACTCATACTTTCCAGTCTATCCTGGGAATTCGTCATCATCGAAACCTGCATTTACCAATGTCTTGCAGATTTGTGTGATATGTGGCGACTTGCCTCCACAATCTCCCCCTTTTTGATGATGACAACCTGTATACATCTAAAACACCAAATATGCAACATATACACACGCACACAAGTATACACAAGCTCCCCCTTTCTTTTGCATTATGAGGCTGTAGAACAACAATCATCAAATGTTGTTAATATCCTGAACTATTGGCTTTGGCTTTGGTGTTTTCTTGCAACATTGTCTTCTCCCCCTTTGACACCATCAAAAAGAGAAGAGGAACGCATCAAATAACATAGTACAGACAATAGGTGATAGTTGATTACCAAACTTCACACACAAGCATGATAATGAACAAGAATCTTGAATTAATAGATAATGACGGACACATGTAATGAAAGTTCAGGCACAGAGAATACAAAACAAATGAAAAGTACACAGACTAAAACATATAAGCAAATATGAAATATGCAACTATGAATCTAATAACCACGCCCCCGTCCTGGTCCTCTCCCTCGGTATGGAGCATCTGGATTGTGGTAAGGATCCGAGAAGTCCAAAAAGGCTTCGACGGACATGTTGAGATGACTAAGAGCATTGGTGATTTCCCAATCTTGCCGCTCATGTGATTCAACCAGAGAGTCAATACGGGCGTCCATCCGAGTTGAAAAAAATAGAACCTTTCATTTTGGGCATGAAGGTCAGCTCTAATCTGCTCCATCTGAGTGTCTTGACGCCTTATGAAGTTTTATTGTTCTAACTGCATTGACTACATCATAGTAATGACCTCGGAGTTATCTGAAGGCGGAGGAGGTGATGAGTGCTCAGAGGGTTGGTAGTCTTGAGGGTAGCCGTGATATGGGTCATAGAATCTACCCAAGGTAGTCCAGCCTGTATATTGCCAATCGCCCCAGCCTTGATTTGTAGAATCGCCTTCTTGGTCTTCTGATCGATATGAGTACTGGACCCAATCGGTATTTGTAGCCGTATCATGGACTGGAGATTGATGATAATCTTGAGTCCCATGGATAGGTTCTGGGATCTCTGCATTTGTGTTGTCTTCTGCATAGTCTTCTCCACTTTCCTCTTCACTTTCTTCTTCACCTTGTTCGTCGCTTTCTTCTTCACCCTGCTCTTCACTTTCTTCTTCATCGGAATCGTTATCAGGAACCGGAGGGATATTAGCCCGTCGGACAAATCTGTATGAACGACGTTCAGCACACCAAAAATACCCCATCATTGCAAGGGTTTTGGTGCTAAATTCTTTATCTGGGGAAATGGATACACATGGAAATGTTGGATACACAACATTCGCAGCAGCAAGAATTTCTGAGATGAATGACCCATAGGCTAAAGCAGTGCCTCTACTTGAGTCTCTCAGAGCAAACATCCTGCTAGAAATATAGTAAGGCCAATTTATTTTGATCCTGTTTTGCAGAATGTAGATAAGATGTACCTCAGCTTGTTCTATACGCGACAGACCACCCTTCTTCGGTCGTAGAATACGAGCGACAATCCACTGAAGGATGCGCTCCCCTGTATTGAGTTTCCCGGCAGTGACTGATCGAGGAAAAGCATCGCTGTTGACAATTGCCTCTGGATACGGTCGTTTGAGCATTCCATTCAGAGTCCTCTTATATTCATAACCCGACACCGTACGAGTGTCAGTTACCTCATGGAGAGGGGGTGCATCAACATCAACAGTCATATCAAAATATTTGTTCCATACTTCAGAATTGATATTAACCAGTCTATTTCCTATAGATGTGTGAAAGTGCTAGTCTTGAAAGTTACCTCTCATATTTGTGTAAAACACTCTGACCAGATCTTCACTGTACTTTGTATTGCACTCCATGACATTTACGAGCCCTTGAAAGTCTAATAGGGACAGAAGCCGAGTGAGATGCAAGCGCTCACTTTTTGCATGGTAGAAGGCATGCTGTGGAACTATGGCCCTCTTGTTGAGACTTTTGTTGAAGTTTTCAACCGCAGGAGGATGAACAAGCGAGACAGCAGTTACCGGAACTGAAGCAGAGGATGAAGATGCTCTTGATCTCTTACCGGTAGTTTTACGGAGAGAGGCAGCCATTGATGAAAAGTGTTGGAGTAGTTGGAAGAGAAACTTTGAAGACAATGATTTAGGAATAATGTTGGAGAAGAGGAATGCTTGGGTCTTTAATAGATGAAGAGGTTAGGGTTTTTGGGAAGAGGGAGGAGACGAGGAGACAATATAGGTGACTAGATGCAATTCACACGAAGAATGTCATGTCAAAGCATCACAACATAATTAATACAGGGAAGAGGGAAAGTGGAACGGTTTTCAAACGAGAAAATTTCTGGGTTTTCAAGAGAGCCGTCGACCATAGCCCTGCATGCGTCGACGCATACTGTTCAGTTTTTGATTATTTTGAAAAATTTACAGCATGCGTCGACCATTGTCCTGTTTAGGTCGACTCAAACCTTCAAAAACCTCAAAATTTTTAATTTCAAGTTATGCAGAATGTCACACTTGCTTATTTATCATGCCTATTCATCTTTTCACAATATGACATGCATTCAACACACATAGTATCAACCAGCAACAGTCATATCTATATATAAGTACCATGATTGTAGAACGATATAGATTTTTCAAGTCATGAATGCTAAGAGAGAAAAACAAGGAAGAAAGGAGCAATATCACCTTTATACGAACTACTCTAGTTAATCACTGATTTGTACTTGCAGTAAACTCAAAGCGATTGTTAGTGGTACAAAAACATAGTTGTTAGTCGTACAAAAACGTAGTTGTTAGTGGTACAAAAACGTGGCAATATTTAAACCCGATCAGAAATATCGAGAATACCAAGTTTTCGACGGATATGAAAGAAGGGCTCATTGGCTAGCGGCTTTGTGAAAATGTCCGCTAGTTGGTTTTTAGTATCGACGTGCTCAAAGACAACGTCACCCTTCTCTACATGGTCCCTAAGAAAATGGTGTCGAATTTCTATGTGTTTAGTACGCGAGTGTAACACTGGATTCTTGGTAAGATTTATAGCATTGGTGTTGTCACAAAATATTGGAATACGTTCTAGTTTCAAGTTAAAGTCCAATAGTTGTTGTTTAAGCCATAAGACTTGCGCACAACAACTACCGGCGGCTACGTATTCCGCTTCGGCGGTTGACAGAGCAACAAACACTTGTTTCTTGCTGTGCTAACTAACCAGAGAGTTTGAAAATAGGTGACATGTACCACTGGTGCTTTTCCTATCTGATTTGCAACCGGCAAAATCAGAATCAGAGAAGCCTACCAATGAGCAATCATTACCCTTAGAATACCACAATCCATACTTTGGAGTACCAGATAGGTATCGGAGTATGCGTTTGACAGATTTTAGGTGGGATTCCTTAGGACATGATTGGTATCTGGTGCACATACACACGCTAAACATAATGTCGGGACGCGAAGCAGTGAGATAGAGAAGCGAGCCAATCATACCTCTGTACCTTTTTACCTCAACATCTTTGCCACTTTCATCTTTACTCATGTTTGCACAAGTTGGCATAGGGGTGTCTATGGCTTTTGCATTTGCCATGTCAAATCTCTTGAGAAGATCCAAACAATATTTTTTTTGGCTCACGAATGTTCCTTCCTTCAGTTGCTTGATTTGTAACCCGAGAAAATATGTGAGTTTACCCATCATACTCATCTCGAATTCACCCTGCATAAGCTTAGCAAACTCTCTTACGAGATTCATGTTAGTGGATCCAAATATGATATCGTCAACATAAATTTGTACAAGAATTAAGTGTTTTCCTTGACGTTTAATGAAGAGAGTAGTATCAACCTTTCCTCTTGAGTAGCCTTGATCAAGTAAGAATTTGCTTAGTCTCTCATACCAAGCTCTAGGAGCTTGTTTAAGACCGTACAACGCTCTTTTCAATTTATAGACATGATCAGGATACTCATGAGACTCAAAACCAGGTGGTTGAGCAACATAGACTTCTTCATTTATAAACCCGTTAAGGAAAGCACTTTTGACGTCCATTTGAAATAACTTAAAATCTTTCACACAAGCGAAAGCAAGTAGAAGGCGTATAGCCTCGAGTCGGGCAACCGGCGCATAAGTTTCCTCATAGTCGATGCCTTCCTCTTGGTTATACCCTTGCGCGACTAAACGCGTTTTGTTACGAGTTATTACTCCGTTCTCGTCCAGTTTATTTCTAAACACCCATCGGGTGCCGATTACTCGATGACCTCGTGGAGGAGGGACAAGGTCCCAAACCTCATTTCTAGTAAATTGATTCAGTTCCTCCTGCATTGACAAATACCAATGTTCATCGAGTAGGGCTTCCTTAGGGTTTTTAGGTTCCATTTGTGACACGAAAGCGAAGTAATAACAGAAATTACTTAGCTTAGCACGAGTTGTTACACCCTTTGTGATGTCTCCAATAATGTTTTCAATAGGATGGTCTTTAGATGACTTCCATTCATGAGGAAGATCGTCGTTTGAAGGCGGATGAACTTCCTCTGTTGCATCACGGTGTGCATCCTTATCCTCCTCAATTTTGGCTTTGTCTGGTTGATCAATCCCTATCTCGCCACTTTTGAGTATGTCTTTAGTGGATGTACCTGCACCATGAACAACATTATCCTTTTCGACATTTCTCGGGTAGGACTCATCAAAGGTAACATGCACAGACTCTTCTACAGCAAGTAATCGTTTATTATATATTCTATATGCTTTACTCGAGTGAGAGTATCCGAGAAAGATACCTTCATCGGCTTTGGAATCAAATTTGCCCAAGTTTTCCTTTCCATTGTTTAATACAAAACATTTACATCCAAACACGTGCAAGTGAGAAACATTTGGCTTTCGCCCTTTTAAGAGTTCGTACGGTGTTTTGTTTAGAATGGGGCGAATAAGTACCCTATTCAAAACATAGCATGCCGTACTAATGGCGTCGGCCCAAAAATATTTAGGTAAACCACTTTCGTTAATCATTGTTCTTCCCAATTCTTCTAAAATACGGTTTTTGCGCTCCACAACCCCGTTTTGTTGAGGAGTGCGTGGAGCGGAGAAGTTATGATCAATACCATGGTTACCGCAATATTCTTCAAATAAGTGATTTTCAAACTCACCTCCATGGTCGCTCCTAATGGACACTATGTTTGTATTTAACTTATTTTGGGAAAGCTTAGCAAACTTTTCAAAAGCGGCGAATGTATCACTTTTACTTACTAAGAAGATGGTCCAACAAAACCTAGAAAAGTCGTCCACTATTACGAACCCGTAATAGTTTCCTCCTAGACTTTTGATCCTAGACGGCCCAAACAAGTCCATGTGTAGAAGTTCAAGAGGTCTCGTTGTTGAAATTATCTTTTTGGATTTAAATGAAATCCTCGTTTGCTTCCCTTTTTGACAAGCATCACAAAGGTGATCCTTGGTGAACTTTATTTTGGGAAGTCCTAAGACTAGGTCTTTTGAGACTACCTTATTGAGTAAGTCAAAATTAACATGCGCTAAACGCCTATGCCATAGCCATGAGTCTTCACTCATAGTTATGAGGCATTTGTCGCTTGTTAATGATACTTTATTTAAGTCAAGCATATATACATTGTTTACTCTAAAACCATTAAACATATTCTTCTTATCATTTTCATGCACTATTTTGCAACAATCTTTTGAAAAGGATACATTGTATCCTTTGTTGCACAGTTGGCTAATGCTAAGCAGATTATGTTTAAGGTTTTCGACAAGCAATACGTCGGAAATCATAGTAGAGGCGGGATTACCTACACTACCTTTACCTAGAATTGCTCCGCGGTTGTTATCACCATAAGTTACATACCCTTTCTTCTTAGCCACAAAGTCTATGAATAAGGATATGTCTCCATACATGTGTCTTAAGCACCCACTATCGAGAACCCATCTTCTCTCGGTGGTCTCGACACATTTCACCTGTCAAAACATAATTAGCACAAGGAGGTACCCAATGGCATATTGGGTCCTAATAGGTTAGCGATAAAATGGTTGCGTTTGGGAAACCATTGGTAGATGCCTTTAGGAACAAGAAATCTCCTAAAACGGCATTTACCAATGGAGTGGCCTTTCCTGCAACAATATAAGCAAGCAAAATCAACTTTAGAGACACTTTCACTTGCTTGATCCCTAATTACATATGCATATTTTTGGTATGGGTTAATCATACTTTTTCTAAAATCCTTTTTATCAATAGCAAATGTAACTTTAGGCTCAAGTGCCTTGTTTAATTTGGCCTTGAGGTTTCTAACCTCACCTTGCCAAATATGACAAGTACCACACCCGAAGTTGAAAGGATTTCTATCGTCTTTACAATCTGATTCATTGCCTTTCACAATGGAAGCCTTAAGGTCCTCTAATTTCTTTTCGGACTCTTTAACTTTATGCTCTAAATACGTAAAGATTTTCTTATTAGAAGAAAGTTTCTTGAAGGCTTCAACTGCTTCATTATGTAAGACATGAAATGCGGTTTGTAATTCTGAATGCGACATATTTGAGGATTTATCATATTTAGAGTGACGTACCTATTTTTTCTTATTTTTCTGATTGGCGGAGAGGCATAGGTTCACGGACTCTTCTTCATCACTAGAACTTTCATCAGAGGAGGAAGAGTCGCTGTCACTTTCCCATGCTATGTACGCTCTCCTAGGCTTTGATGATTTCTTGTGTGATTTTGATGATTCCTTGTCCTTTCCCTTTTTATTCATTGGACAGTCCGGTTTGTAGTGACCGGGCTTTCCACACTTGTAGTACGTCCCTCTAGTCTTTTTACCTTTCGAGTTATCATCCTTGGAGTGTCTCGATTGTTTCCGGAAGTTTACCAAGTTCTTCTCAGAATGTTGGATGTCGTTCTTTCTCACGTAACGATTATACCGTTTAACAAACAACCCCATATCTTCGCTTGTGTCCTCTTCTTCTTCGTCGCTCGAGGAATAATCATTTTGCTCTTTTGCTTGAGACTTCGAGGAGGAAGTCTTGAGAGCTATCGATTTCTTTTCACTCACCTCTGTTTTGTCTTTCTTTTTCATCTTTTCGCGTTGGTCTAAGCTCAAGAGTACCTGTTCATGCTCTTGTAATTTGCCAAACAATGTTGTTAAATCTAATAAGGTAAGATCATGTGCTTCTTTGATGGCGGTCACTTTAGTCTGCCATTCCCTGTTTAAACATCTTAAGATCTTATTAGTAGCAATATCATTGGAAACAGGCCTACCTAATGAATGTAAACGATTGATGAGATGTGTAAATCTCTTTTGCATGTCAACAATGGTTTCCCCTTGCTCCATGAAAAAGAGATCGAACTCTTGAGTTAATGTATTGATTCTAGCCAACTTAACATCGTTTGTCCCCTCATGGGCTATTTGTAGTGAATCCCACATGGCCTTAGCAGTAGGACAATGGGATACACGATAGTATTCATCTACACCTAATGAAGAGATTAAGATGTTTTTAGCTTTCCAATCATAATTGTATTTTTTCTCATCGTCATCGGTCCATTGTGCTTCAGGCTTTGGCACAACTACATTATCCGCATTGGTCATAGTAATTTCTATTGGGCCATTAAGGATAACGTTCCATATTTTTCTGTCTATGGAGTTTATATGCACACGCTGTCGCTACTGCAAAAATCGGCGCCGGCTGAACAGAAGAGTCGCCACCGTGCGTTATTTATCCCAAAGGAGGGAAAGGAAACGCTCGAAGTAAACCTACCGAAAAGACGGGAAAGGAATGGTCATCGCAACCAAATCCTGGATTCGGGAGTCGGTTACGCAAGGGGAAGGTATTAGCACCCCTCACGTCCGTCGTACTCGACGGGATCCACGCTTGTTGGTTTGTCTAAAGGATGCAAAAACAATCTATCTACGGTTGCTAAATCTAAACGGAAGGGAATTGACTCGATAGAGCATAGCACTCTAGGCCTACGTATTCTCAAGAGAGAAAGTCAGAGTCAATGTAGTTCGGGAAACTACAGGGAATTGGCTCGCCAAGACCTCGCGTCTTGTGCCTACGTACTTCCACACAGCATGGAAGATCAGAGCTTTCGTAGTTCAGGCTAACTACGGGTATACAGAGGTGTTCTCGATCACACAGGAAGTGAGAGATTTAAATTGTTTTGAGAGGTACGGGAACCTACGGGAACTAGAGCTACGGTCTGGTCTCACATGCGCAAGGGCAAGAGAAGGGGAAAACGATCAGTCGTCAGCGGGAAAGTCTCGATCGCACAACAGCGAGAGAACAGAAGAGTTAGTTGTTAGTGTGCTCGCTAGGATATCGCATCCTATGCCTACATATTCTCGCTCAGTACGAGAAATCAGAGCAGTTGTAGTTCGGCTGACTACGGGTAGAACGGGGACCACAGCACAAATCTCATTTTATTAACATTCTGAAAAGGATTACAATGATTGAATACGGGAAATAAACTCCTAGAAAATACTATCCTATCCATCTATAATGGAAAATCAAGTGGAAAATAGTCCCCTAACAAGTGGACATTTAAATATACTCTAAAAAGTGTAAAAAGTCCCCTAACAAATGGACATTTAAAACTATTTCTAAAAGGAAAATATAAACTCTATGAAAATATATCCTAAAAAGAAAATATTAAAAATACTATTATAATATTTCACTATTTTTATATTTTTCATTATTTTTTATATTCACTATATTGCATATTCTTTTTCTATTACATATTTTTCCTTTTTTTTTTAAAAATCTAGACAAAAGAAAATAAAAGGAAAGTAAAGAAAAAAAAACCAAGGGGGTGCAAGACTGCTGCTAGGGGTGCAGCAGCAAAAATAGTGCCAGGACCTGGGCCCAGCCCAATAATTGCAGTCAGAAAAAGAAACAAAAACAGTGGGGGTTTGAGTGTAAAAACGGGGGGTGTTGATAGTATTCGCTGGGCCCAGCCCAGTTTACACACGGAGGAGGGGGTGCAGAAGGGAAACAGAGGGGTATATGCCCAGAAATGCTATTGGGCTTGGCCCATGTCCATCAAACCATACAAAAAAAAAACAGAAATGGAGGGGTATGAAGAAAACGGAGGGGTATGGATTGAATGAAGCCAATGGGCCCAAGGCCCAATCCAACACCGTCCTCTCCCTTCTCGTTCATCTTCTCAGAAAAACCTAGATCCCCTTGTATCACTGTTCACGGCCGTTTCTTATTGCTCTCAGCCTCTCCCGTCTCCTTCACTCGACCCTCACCAAACCTTCACAACAATCTCAGATTTTTCTCTCACTCAAACAAAACTTCACTAATCTTCTTTGATTCTTCAATCCTAAATCAGCTTCGTTTCAATACAATAAACATACCGAGAACCACCAAAATCATCGCCAATCTTCCATTTTAACCCTTCGCTTGCTCTGTTCATGGTGTTTATCTATCCTCGATCTGATGAAGACGGAGCTCAGTGACGAAGTTCCTGTAGGTGTTGGAAGCATCGGGATGATCTTGCATGTTCAAAGATCTGGAAACAACCTGATGAAGGATGAAGTTGATGAATCTTGATGATTCGCTGGAAAGATGATATGAAGGTTCTTAGTTTTCTGGTGATTTCTGGAAAAAAAATCAGAAGAACATTTGATGTTGATGAACGAATGCTTGCTCGTTGTGGATGAAGATTGGACGAAAACGTTGATGATGAACATGTGGCGAATTCTGGAGAATGTTGAAGATTAATGAAGGAGTTGTTGAACGTTGTTGATGAATAATCATCTTGTTGATCATTGTTGAAAGATCTTGAAGTTGAATGAGTGCTCCGATGAAGATTCTTTTTTGCATTTTTGGATATTTAGATGAAGACTTGATGATCTGATGGAAAAATGATGTGAAGGTTCTTGGTTTTCTGATAATCGGTTGATGAATCTGATGAACTTCAGATGAGGATTTCTGGAAAAATGATTATTGATGATGAAGATTGGATCGGAGAAGATGAAGATGCGATGAATTCTGGGGATTTTGGTGTTTCCGGCGGGTTGTTGCGGTGGTCGGAGGGAGTTAGGGTGGTCGGAGGTGAGCGGTTAGGGTGGCCGGAAGAAGTTGGTGGCGGTGGTTGCATGGCCGCCGGCCATGCAACCGGTGAAGCTCCGGTGAGGACAAGTGGTGGCGTGGGTCAGAGTGAGGTCTGCATGCGTGCCAAGTGGGAAGCATGCGTGAGAGAGAGAATAGAAGGGTGAAAACGTGGCAACTGATGGAGTGTACACGCGTGAAAAATGGAGAGTGAAGTGGAGAAAAAACTGAAGTGGGACCTAGTGGGTGAGACGCGTGAATGGCTTTATAGCTGACATGTGGCAAGGGATTTGGGCCTCCAAGACAATGACACACGGCCCAGCGAAAATGGATCTGATTAATGATTGATACTTAATTAAAACATTAAACGCTAACAGCTATTAAATCCTAATTAACTAGACTCAATTAACTAATCTGAAGATTAAAACTACAATTAATGAACTAATTGAAAATTAAAACTAATATAATTCCTAATTGAAACTGATTAGCTCAATTAAAATCTAAACAAAAGATTAAACTCTAATTAAACCTAAAAAAGATAATTAACACCTAATAACCTCTAAAAATCCTATTTACTATTAATTTCTATACTAATAACAATGGAAAGAAAACTCTAATAATTCCACTAATTGCTATAGAAAAAGACTATATTAACTTCTACTTAAAAAACCTATTAAAAGAATATTCTATTAAAACTATTAAAAATTCTATTACTATCTATATTAATTCTTATTTAAAATCTAGAACAACTATATTAAAATATATAAAATCTATACTAATATCTATATTAAAATCTAGAAAAATGTTAAAAGAAACCCATTAATTCTAAAAAAGATTTAAAACAATTTAAAATCTATTAGCAGCCATCAGAAACCTATATTAAAATCTATTTAAAAAAATCCAGAAAAAAGGTTATTAAATCCTATAAATGCAAACAAAGGCAAATAACCAACATAAAAGAGAGCGTGAGACCAGATCGAAGCAAACAGTAAACCCCGACACCAAGAACCTCCAAAGTCACTGCATAAGCTGAAAACACCCAGGAAGCGCGTGACTTCTCAAAATAACCTCTGATTATCTGAATCGGTCTGAAACCTCTGATATGTGAAAAATAGGGCTGTAATCCCGATAAAATCACCATATGATTGGAGAAATGCACTGTATACAGTATGCAAATGCGAATGCGAAAATGCGTCGAAACATCGAGCCAGATACGGGACCCGCTTGGTCAAATTTTAGGGTGCAACAGCTGCCCCTATTCAAGCGGCTTGGACCTGAATGGTTGAAGAGCGTCCAGCCTTTAATCATTCAAAGGTAGAAGATGGTTGAATATAAATGAACCCTGAAATTTTCCAACCGCAAAATAAACTGCAAAACTGCTTGACAAATAGCGTCTAATAAACTGAAGTCTGGTTGTTACAACAACAACTGGTCAATCATCTGATAAAATTTCTGTTTTCTATTTTTTTCAACATCAATCACCTGTGTGACGCCACAGATTCTTGAATCTTCGGAATAATGCTTCAAAAAAGCAAACACCTTCCCATCTACTATGGGATCTTTTCTGTCGACTCATGGTTCCAGCGAACCTGAGGAAACTTTCCTGGGGAATTCTGAATTGAACTGCCTGACACCTATTTCGACGAAGGCGGCAGCTTCAGAAGTTTGATATATGTCAATCTTTCTTTCTTTTTTCGATGCTGACGTAACAACCAAATATGAAGAAGTACTCCGCTGGGGGAGTAGAGAAGCTTAACCAAACGACTCTGCAGGTGAACAAATTCGAAAGCCAATAGGTAACCACCTTGGTCTATGTTTTGACATGCGTATGTCTGAAATGATGCAATGCCCTATATGACATGTAAATGTTATGCGTTTGTAACTGCAATACCCTATACGGCATGAATATGCTATGTATTTGTAAATGCAATGTCCCATACGGCATGAATATGCTATGCATTTTGATAGCTGCAAACATGACGATATATGCAAATGCTAATGTAAGCTCTAGCTGCCAGAGAACACCAGGTCTACAAACCGTTTGGCAAAATAAATGCCGGAGGCAAAGTCAAATCCACTGGATGTAACCCGGTTGTCACATAATCATCTCGACGATATTCTTTCTAACCACTGTCAAAATGTATTCTGTGGGGATTAACCCAATAGGGGTTGATTGTGAATGGCTCTCTGCTAGAGAATGCCCCTTCTATCAAGGATATCAATCTTAATCGGCTGGGGATACTCCTGATCCTACTCTGATGCGGGGTAAAATAAAATCTCAACTCTTCCGGGCATAATACACAACTTTCATCTGCTGAAGAGGAGTACATCTGATTTAACAACGTCCACACGGTATTGGCATCCATTAAGCTTCGTATCGGGGAACCAGACAAATTATTGTATCGGGTATTTACACATTTTTTTTTGGTTTAAAAGATAAAAACGGGTTATTAACAAGATGGAAAATACTAGACGAGAACTAGCATTCAAAGGTAGACTACCAAGCGAGAACTGATAGCAAAATAGATTAGGAAAATTGAACGAAAATTGGTTTTTATGTTTTGAGCGTCAGACGGGGCTGACTGGATAATAGGTAAAGAAAAAGACAACCAGGCGAGAACTGATTGAAAGCTGACATGTACCAGACGAGAACTGATACAACAATAGGTTAAAGAAAAGAAAACAACCAGACGAGAACTGGTTGGAAGTTGACATGCATCAGGCGAGAACTGATGCAACAATAGGTTAAAGAAAAGGTGACTAGACGAGAATTGGTACCAATAACATACACCAGACGAGAACTGATGTAACAAACAGGTTAGAGAATTGATGACCAAACAGGGACTGGTTAAAAGGTAACATGCACCAGACGAGAACTGATGCCACAATAAACCACACCAGACGAGAACTGATGTTTACGGAAAGGTTGACCATACGATAATGGGTTAAACGAAAACATGTACCAGGCGAGAACTGGTATTTACAGAAATGTGGGCCAGACGAGAACTGGTTACCGGTTTGCCAGGCGAGACCTGGGCTTTGGAAACGACTTGGTTATGAAGTTCTGACACGTAACGAATTTAAACTATAGGATAACAATCCACCGACAACACGACTCTTTTTCAGGTTTTTTTTTAATAAAGGTAACGACACGATTCCCCGATACTCAACTCCTGCTGGGGATAAACAGACTTGCTCAAATAACTTGCTCCAGTACGACTCAACTTGCCCCAATCCAACTTTTGGGAATACTAGCTCTGAATAGCTTGCTACGAGATGACCTCGAGATTACTTGCCTCGGTATCTGTACGACAAAAGAATTCAATCTCCATTAAACACCTATCACCATGACTGGTTTCAACATTTCTGAACTGACTTGCCCCGGAATGAGCGTATAAGCGACATAACCTGATCTGATTATCCACCTGAAGTATCTGTTTTCAAATCTCAGCATTCTGTATAACTGCCCCTGATTGGCTCTCGAGAAGACTCTCTTCTGGTCAACTGCCTCTCAAATGAACTGCCCCATAATCAACTGATGCTTCGGGCCTTGTCCTCAGACTAACTAATTCTGAACTTACTGGAAATTAATGCCCCTGATTCACAGGGCTTCACAACATACACCATTCTGATCCAGACGGCTGAATTATTCAGTCCTGTTTGATTATTCCCTGTTGGAATTTCCTTCGTGTCAACTACTGACCTGCAAGTAAAATTGTTTAATCCCGAATGATAATTTTAATGCAGTGTTTATGCAGATTTTGAAAATTTTTGTGCTGTCACTCATTTATGTGTCATGATTGTGAGTGACGAATGAAACTAAGTTCAAACGTAGTACTGATTTGATCAGTGAAAAATACAACAAGGAAATGACTAGCAAATCAAGAAGGAGTCAGGTTACTCAACCTTATCGTAATGCGCTTTCAGAATAAACCCTACCTCAATTAGGTCTTTTAAGGGTTGTATCGTGGTCGGGTTCACGGGTCGTGAAACAAAGGATATTTGGCTCAAATTTTGATTTGTACCCACCCCTTCTACGTGATGATCTCCGATCCTAAAGTTCAGTTAACTTAGCACGAGCGTTCGCCTCTTCGAGAGGTATGTTGAATTGTAAGAACCATAACTAAGAAATTCACACAAGGTTTTTTCGGAGTGACAGTTACTCCTTCTTCGTTTTCGGTGTCTGTATACATGATTTTGTCTTTCACTGGGGATCTATATTTTTTCTATCCCTTCTTTTTCATTCTTTTTGATTCCCTAATTTTTGCCTGGACTGACTCCTTTTGAGTTCTTTTCGATTTTTTTCTCTTTTTTTTTTTTTGAAGTCCAGCGGGATGCCCCGATTTTTGCCTAAGTATTAGCTTTCCAGCTTTTTCGTTTCTTTTTACTTAGCGGGCTTTCTTATTATTTCTTGTTCTTTTTGGAACAAAGTCATGTGACACTGGTTGTCTTGATTGCTCCGAAAGGTTTATGACTGTCTCACTCTTGATTGGTGAGATTTAACCATTGTGGTTGACGAGATACGACCTCTTGAGAGGCATAATATTGATTGTTGGTCCTCGAATGGAAACACTCCTCTGTAAGACTTGAACCCTCGGTCAAGCTAACTGACAACTACCCTGCCCCGGGTTAAGATGTGAGGGTTAAAAAGTCCGAAAAACTTCTACTTCCTGGCTCGAAGTGGTTAACAAGGGACTAAATCCTTATATCTCCAGTGTTTGGGGATTTGAAACAAATGCCTTGTACGTCATCGACAAGGTTTTATCTGAAAGCATACGATCATCGGTCATGAGTTTAGTTTCGTCATCCTCCCTCCAATCTTTGTTAATCATGTGACAAAGTGGAGTGAATAAAATGCGAGTGTTAGTGCAATGCAATAAATGAGCGACATCGACATGATTAATTCAGAAAAATGCATAGTCACCTTATTAATATCACCATTCGAGTCATACAATATTTACAGCAAATAGTAACTGACAGAAAGAAAACTACAAATGCAAATGATATAAAAGTCTGAGGATTGCCAATGTCGAGGTGCCCGCCTGTCTGAATCACTGGCTTCTTTGAAAACAACCTTCTGAATCTACGAGCTTAGACAGCTGAGCGGTTGGTATGAACAAACAGAAATCCTTCTCGAAAGGAAATGCGATCTTGGTCGATCAACTGTTGTACTTTTGCCTGAAACGCTTTACAATCTTCCGTCGAATGTCCGGGGGAGCCACCATGGTAACCACACTGAACGTGGGGATTGTACCCAGGAGGGTAAGGTTCTGGAACTGGCTTAAGAGCTTTAGGTTCCACCAAAGAACTCTGGATCAAAGATGGTAGCAGCTGGCTATACGGCATAGGCACTGGGTGAGAAGGAGCTTTCCTTTGTTCCAAATTGTTGCGAGGTCGATTCTGATTCTGACGCTGATTCTGATAACCTCGACCACGAGTTCGCTGCTTTGCAATGGAAGCGACATAAGGTTCCTGATAGGGTTCCTGAGGCACAGTTGTCTGTTCAGTATAACAAGTCACCGGAGGTACTGGCCTCTGATAAGATGAAGAACCAACAAAATTCACTGATTCGTCTCGAGGATATTCAACATCTGGCATGGCTGCATTGATCACAACTTCTTCTTTGTTCTGATAGTCACAATGAAATTCAGTTTCACTAGCCTGATCGTTCGGGATAATCTGAATTTTCCCAATTCTTATGGCATACTCAAGGCGTTCTCCTAATATTACCAAGTCAGAGAAACTTAACGGAAGTCCAAGCAATCTTTCGAAGTACGGATCTTGTAGGGAATCTACAAACATGCTCGTTAACTCTCGGTCCAAAAGTGGTGGGTGCACTCTAGCAGCGAATTCTCTCCATCTCTGAGCATACTTCCTGATAGGTTCATTGTTCTCTTGAGACAATTCTTGCAACTGCATGCGATGGGGAGCTATGTCTAAATTATAATCGTACTGCTTCAGAACAGCTCTGGCTAAATCCACCCATGATCGAATCTGATTTTTCTCTAACTGCATATACCACCTCAAAGATGCTCCAGTCAGACTATCTTGAAAGCAATGGATCATTAATTTGTCGTTTTGCACACATGAAGTCATTCTTCGATAGAACATCACCAAATGTTGCTTCGGACAGCTATCTCCTTGGTACTTTTCAAATTTCGGCACTTTGAACTTATAAGGCAACACCAGGCCAGGAACCAAACACATGTCTGCAGCATTCAGGTTAACAGCATCTTTCATTTTCAAAGCTTTAACTCCTTCTTCCAATGCTCGGAGTTTTCTATCCCTCTCAAGAGCTCTTGGATCTACAGTCCTGGCTATTGGAATATCTCTTCGTGGATTTATCTTAGGGAAAACAACACCTTGATTGTTAACAGGAGGAGGACGCTCATTCCGGACACCAAACTGCTCGGGTCGATCTCGGTTCTCAACAGAAGGCTGTACAACTTGGTCTGCAGTAACATTGTTCGCTTGCGGAAAGTCTTCCATAGAATCATACAGAGGGTTGGGCGTCATAGTGAACCCTGCCAAGGTGTTAGGAGACTGGAAATTGCCTTCAGACATAGCTACCAATAATCTTCAGCTGACTTTGCTGCTCGATTCTGCTCAAATCTACTCAAATCTACTCAAATCTGTCCAAATCTACTCAAATCTACTCAACCCCTTGGTCGTCTTCTAACAATCAACAGTCGCTCAATCCGAACTCCGGGTAATCACCTTCAAGAAACAAAGGCTGGATCAGAATTCTGGCTAGCTGGAGTACGATATGCAATACGATGCGACACGTTTATGCACATGGTATGCAAGATGCAGCAAACAACGGGATCACAGCCCCCACACAATCTGAATACTGTTGCACTGCTGACGGAGTACGTTCGCTCTGAAGAGAGATGCCAAGATAACGGGTAGGCTGGAAGCCAAGGTTCCTGCAAAAACCCTCCCACTCACGGGTAATGGACCTAGATCTGTCACGGTACGACATCCTATGCGATCGTCAGCGTCACAGACTTTCAAAACTGACGATACGATTCCCAGAAGGAGTGGCATCATCAAGTCCTGAAGAGGCCTCACTTAGCTAACTTCCAATTGATCGGTTCCCGGAGTCGACAATTCAACTAACCAGCAACCCATGCCACCCAAAGGGTGGGACAAGAGGCCAACCAGAAGAACCTCGTCCGAGTGTGAATTTCGCGGGACACTAGGACATGCAAAGCATGCACGCGTCCACTACTTTCCACTCTAATTCTAATGTACACTCAAGCCTGGGTCTGGCTTCTCACTCAAAGGAACATCCCCACCCAACAACATAACAACAACAAATAATATCAAAATGCGAAACTTGTAAATACAGTAAAAATACAACATACAACGTACGAAAGTAAACATCCAAAAGACAAGCAAACAAGCGCTAGGATAGACTCTCTTAAGGGACGTTGGATCCCAAGTGCATAAGGAACTATCACAGTCCTTAGCAGCCAGGGGACGTTGAATCCCCAGCAGAGTCGCCAGTTGTCGCTACTGCGAAAATCGGCGCCGGCTGAACAGAAGAGTCGCCACCGTGCGTTATTTATCCCAAAGGAGGGAAAGGAAACGCTCGAAGTAAACCTACCGCAAAGACGAGAAAGGAATGGTCATCGCAACCAAATCCTGGATTCGGGAGTCGGTTACGCAAGGGGAAGGTATTAGCACCCCTCACGTCCGTCGTACTCGACGGGATCCACGCTTGTTGGTTTGTCTAAAGGATGCAAAAACAATCTATCTACGGTTGCTAAATCTAAACGGAAGGGAATTGACTCGATAGGGCATAGCACTCTAGGCCTACGTATTCTCAAGAGAGAAAGTCAGAGTCAATGTAGTTCGGGAAACTACAGGGAATTGGCTCGCCAAGACCTCGCGTCTTGTGCCTACGTACTTCCACACAGCATGGAAGATCAGAGCTTTCGTAGTTCAGGCTAACTACGGGTATACAGAGGTGTTCTCGATCACACAGGAAGTGAGAGATTTAAATTGTTTTGAGAGGTACGGGAACCTACGGGAACTAGAGCTACGGTCTGGTCTCACATGCGCAAGGGCAAGAGAAGGGGAAAACGATCAGTCGTCAGCGGGAAAGTCTCGATCGCACAGCAGCGAGAGAACAGAAGAGTTAGTTGTTAGTGTGCTCGCTAGGATATCGCATCCTATGCCTACATATTCTCGCTCAGTACGAGAAATCAGAGCAGCTGTAGTTCAGCTGACTACGGGTAGAACGGGGACCACAACACAAATCTCATTTTATTAACATTCTGAAAAGGATTACAATGATTGAATACAGGAAATAAACTCCTAGAAAATACTATCCTATCCATCTATAATGGAAAATCAAGTGGAAAATAGTCCCCTAACAAGTGGACATTTAAATCTACTCTAAAAAGTGTAAAAAGTCCCCTAACAAATGGACATTTAAAACTATTTCTAAAAGGAAAATGTAAACTCTATGAAAATATATCCTAAAAAGAAAATATTAAAAATACTATTATAATATTTCACTATTTTTATATTTTCCATTATTTTTTATATTCACTATATTGCATATTCTTTTTCTATTACATATTTTTCCTTTTTTTTTTTTAAATCTAGACAAAAGAAAATAAAAGGAAAGTAAAGAAAAAAAAACCAAAGGGGTGCAAGACTGCTGCTAGGGGTGCAGCAACAAAAATAGTGCCAGGACCTGGGCCCAGCCCAATAATTGCAATCAGAAAAAGAAACAAAAATAGTGGGGGTTTGAGTGTAAAAACGGGGGGTGTTGATAGTATTCGCTGGGCCCAGCCCAGTTTACACACGGAGGAGGGGGTGCAGAAGGGAAACGGGGGGTATATGCCCAGAAATGCTATTGGGCTTGGCCCATGTCCATCAAACCATACAAAAAAAAAACAGAAATGGAGGGGTGTGAAGAAAACGGAGGGGTATGGATTGAACGAAGCCAATGGGCCCAAGGCCCAATCCAACACCGTCCTCTCCCTTCTCGTTCATCTTCTCAGAAAAACCTAGATCCCCTTGTATCACTGTTCACGGTCGTTTCTTCTTGCTCTCAGCCTCTCCCGTCTCCTTCACTCGACCCTCACCAAACCTTCACAACAATCTCAGATTTTTTTCTCACTCAAACAAAACTTCACTAATCTTCTTTGATTCTTCAATCCTAAATCAGCTTCGTTTCAATACAATAAACATACCGAGAACCACCAAAATCATCGCCAATCTTCCATTTTAATCCTTCGCTTGCTCTATTCGCGGTGTTTGTCTATCCTCGATCTGATGAAGACGGAGCTCAATGACGAAGTTCCTGTAGGCGTTGGAAGCATCGGGATGATCTTGCATGTTCAAAGATCTGGAAACAACCTGATGAAGGATGAAGTTGATGAATCTTGATGATTCGCTGGAAAGATGATATGAAGGTTCTTAGTTTTCTGGGGATTTCTGGAAAAAAAAATCAGAAGAACATTTGATGTTGATGAACGAATGCTTGCTCGTTGTGGATGAAGATTGGACGAAAACGTTGATGATGAACATGTGGCGAATTCTGGAGAATGTTGAAGATTGATGAAGGAGTTGTTGATGAATAATCATCTTGTTGATCATTGTTGAAAGATCTTGAAGTTGAATGAGTGCTCCGATGAAGATTCTTTTTTGCATTTTTGGATATTTAGATGAAGACTTGATGATCTGATGGAAAAATGATGTGAAGGTTCTTGGTTTTCTGATAATCGGTTGATGAATCTGATGAACTTCAGATGAGGATTTCTGGAAAAATGATTATTGATGATGAAGATTGGATCGAAGAAGATGAAGATGCGATAAATTCTGGGGATTTTGGTGTTTCCGGCGGGTTGTTGCGGTGGTCGGAGGGAGTTAGGGTGGTCGGAGGTGAGCGGTTAGGGTGGCCGGAAGAAGTTTGTGGCGGTGGTTGCATGGCCGCCGGCCATGCAACCGGTGAAGCTCCGGTGAGGACAAGTGGTGGTGTGGGTCAGAGTGAGGTCTGCATGCGTGCCAAGTGGGAAGCATGCGTGAGAGAGAGAATGGAAGGGTGAAAACGTGGCAACTGATGGAGTGTACACGCGTGAAAAATGGAGAGTGAAGTGGAGAAAAAACTGAAGTGGGACCTAGTGGGTGAGACGCGTGGATGGCTTTATAGCTGACATGTGGCAAGGGATTTGGGCCTCCAAGACAATGACACACGGCCCAGCGAAAATGGATCTGATTAATAATTGATACTTAATTAAAACATTAAACGCTAACAGCTATTAAATCCTAATTAACTAGACTCAATTAACTAATCTGAAGATTAAAACTACAATTAATGAACTAACTGAAAATTAAAACTAATATAATTCCTAATTAAAACTGATTAGCTCAATTAAAATCTAAACAAAAGATTAAACTCTAATTAAACCTAAAAAAGAGAATTAACACCTAATAACCTCTAAAAATCCTATTTACTATTAATTTCTATACTAATAACAATGGAAAGAAAACTCTAATAATTCCACTAATTGCTATAGAAAAAGACTATATTAACTTCTACTTAAAAAACCTATTAAAAGAATATTCTATTAAAACTATTAAAAATTCTATTACTATCTATATTAATTCTTATTTAAAATCTAGAACAACTATATTAAAATCTATAAAATCTATACTAATATCTATATTAAAATCTAGAAAAATGTTAAAAGAAACCCGTTAATTCTAAAAAAGATTTAAAACAATTTAAAATCTATTAGCAGCCATCAGAAACCTATATTAAAATCTATTTAAAAAAATCCAGAAAAAAGGTTATTAAATCCTATAAATGCAAACAAAGGCAAATAACCAACATAAAAGAGAGCGTGAGACCAGATCGAAGCAAACAGTAAACCCCGACACCAAGAACCTCCAAAGTCACTGCATAAGCTGAAAACACCCAGGAAGCGCGTGACTTCTCAAAATAACCTCTGATTATCTGAATCGGTCTGAAACCTCTGATATGTGAAAAATAGGGCTGTAATCCCGATAAAATCACCATATGATTGGAGAAATGCACTGTATGCAGTATGCAAATGCGAATGCGAAAATGCGTCGAAACATCGAGCCAGATACGGGACCCGGTTGGTCAAATTTCAGGGTGCAACACACGCATAGAGTCTTTCCAATAACTATAATTTTCACCGTTGAAAACAGGAGCCCTATTGTACGCCCCTTTAGGTTCGTTTGCCATTTTCTATCTCATTGTATTTGAAGCACCGAATAACCGGAGCTCTAGATACCACTTGTTAGACTATGGCACGGATCTAGAAGGGGGGGTTGAATAGATCCCCAATTAAAAATTTGAGTAGGCTCTACCAATCTAAAATTGGTTTTAAAAATGTTTTAAGTGCGGAAGCGGTCGAGGAAAATTATAGTCTAAAATGAACGGTTATTGGAAAACCGGATATACGTAAGCCTATGGATTTATGACAATTCGGAAAAATAGAATCACAACACAAACTATGCTTATCAATTATTTACTTCAGTTGTAAGGTTACCTAGTTCCAATGATTCGAAATCAAACCAAAACTAGATACACAAGTAAGATAATTTTGGTTCAAGCAATATGTCAAACACTTGGTGTGCAAAGACACTCCAAGTGATGTTTATGTTGAGTAAGTGATTTTAATCAGCCTAGTACAACGT
This sequence comes from Lathyrus sativus, assembly GCA_963859935.3. Taxonomy (NCBI): domain Eukaryota; kingdom Viridiplantae; phylum Streptophyta; class Magnoliopsida; order Fabales; family Fabaceae; genus Lathyrus; species Lathyrus sativus. Next base: position 701,994,995 of record OZ012735.1, on the reverse strand, counting down.
TTTGTTGTACGTTAGAGTTAAAAACAACGTTTTAATCTCTTACTCAATTGATATCACAATTTTGACAATAGAGCTTACACAAAAATTACTTATTTGAGCTGTAACGAAAATGCTGAAAATAAAGAAGACAAGTAATTTGGTGAGGCAGTTCCCCCGTCGTCCTCGCTTCGGGGTACGTCTGCCCTCAATTCTAAAACTAGAATTGAGATATATTGAATAAATATCACCTGTTTGAATATACAGTTTATACAAGGATTGAGCAGCAAAAATTACAACAAAATCTGAATGTGTTGAAAGTTGCCTTCACTCCTTGCCCCTTGATTCAAGCTGAATCAAGTTCTTCGATTTGTGTTGATGGACCTCCGACTTCAGCCACCTTATTGAAGAACACGTTATTGTTCAAACCTTTGGCTCCGGCTGATCTCAACAGCACCAAATCAAACCCGAGATCTTCCCTTCAAAATCACCGAATCCGCTACTAGACTTGTGAAGACCACCTCTTCACAATCACCTTCGCTCGATTGATCGTTGATGAAGAATCTCGTCCAAAAACCCCCAAAATTCGAACCAATCTTGGAGGGCAAAACCCCAATGGTTTTATTCAAGAAAGAACCTGTCACAATCTTCAACCCGAGCTTGATTCTCCAATCTAAGCCTCGAACCTTATCACCTTGAATCTCTCACAAATGCATTTCAAAAATGATTGTATGTAATTGAAATGTTGTGAGATGTTGAAGATGAAGATGATGAATCTTGGACACCTATTTCACTCTTTCTTGTTTTTGAACACATGAATCAAAAGAATATCAAATGTTGTTAGACACAAGTGTTTAAGCAAGTATATATAGTGCCCACAAAATTCAGGACATAACAGTATTTCAAATATGAGAGGAAACAAAGTTAAAACAGTTTTTCCGCACGAATGGTCGACCATAACAGGTCTGTGCGTCGACACATGGCCTATGATGTTTTAAATTTCTAGAAATTTCATCAGTATGCGTCGATCATACAGTCGGCGTGCGCTGACCCGTTGAAATTCTTTTCCTTTGTGCGCCGACCCTATGGTCGACCAAAGCTTTTATGCGTTGACCCGCTGGAATATCATTCCTTCATGCGCTGACCCAATGGTCAACGCATGCTTTGTGCGCTGACTGTTCTTCCCTTGTTTCTGATGGATACGCCGACCCTATGGTCGACCCATGTCCTGCAAGCCTGCAAAATATAGTTAGTTTGAAGTTTTTCATGCCTTTAGTCATGATTTCATTTTGTCAACTCAAGGTATATTTATTTTAGAAAATTTAAGACAAGCAAAAGGAGAATATGATGAGTGATATGCTGCATCTGGTTTAGTGGATCTGGAACTCATACTTTCCAGTCTATCCTGGGAATTTGTCATCATCGAAACCTGCATTTACCAATGTCTTGCAGATTTGTGTGATATGTGGCGACTTGCCTCCACAACAATGTCCAAATTCGTAATTTTTCTTTGTTATTCCCCATTTTATTATTGGCCATGCATTTCTGACTAACTTTTCACTAATGTTCTCTGTTTCTCTCCTCCGATTATACTTAAATTCCTATTCATATTCATTCAATTTATGTTGTTCCATGGATGTAATTTACACGAGGCCATGGTCGCAGTTTATTTTATTTTTTTCTCTGGGGATTTGTAATTTACGCGAGTGATCATCGCGACACTTTCTTTACTTTCCGCGCTTTATTTCTGCCATATAATATTTTGCCATGTTTGCATGTTTTACTGTTATTTTCCCCTTCGAAGGAATTAGTTCTAGCCGTTTGACCGCCGAGTCAATAGCCCTCTTCTTTGACTATTTCCAAACCCTATTTAGCCTAAGCGTCCCGCCGTGGACAAAAATACCCTTTACCCTAGTATTAGGTCAAAGAGTCGTCGTACTCTATTTAGGGTTTCCCGCTGTGGAATCCCTAATTTCACCCTAATTTCAATTCAACATTTCAACGTTGAAATAGGAGTTTCAAAACTCCACATAAGCGTGTCCTTACGAAGCTCTTACTCCCCTTGAAGCCTTGACCATAGTCAAGAAGTTTCTAACCTCCCTTTCAAGGGGAACTACGATTACTCTGATTCCATTCCCTATCCAGGATACGTAGGCACAAGATGTGAATCTTGCCGAGTAAACTTAGGACTAACTCTTAGGTCTTTTAGGTCACTCCATCCCTTAGCTCAACATATACATCAAACAGATAATAAAATTAAAAAGCATACAATAAACAAAAGGTTCCTGTAGAGTACTACAGAAGTTTAGGGTGCTAGTACCTTCCCTAAATTTAACTAACCCCTTACCTAGGTCTCTCCCCGCGTTGTGTTTACGATGTAAAAATAGGTTTTCCCTCTTTTGACCTTTTCCTTCGGATAAATCAAAGAGCGGTTGTGAATCAAGAATTGTGATTCAAACTAATTAATAGTTTGATATCCTATTTCCACCGCAACAGAAAGTGACGACTTCATTGGGGACCCCCCATAACTTTTAAGGGTTACCCCTATTTTGTTTATTGTATGATATTTTCCATTATTTATTCTCTTGTATATATTATTATGGTGCCTTGCTTGGGGGGTACCCTGTTATTGTGAGATAAGTCCTAACCCGGACTTGAGTGACCTTATTATAGGATGGTGATATATTCAATGAGACTTATAGGGAGTGAGTCCCGACCAAGTTGACTTGAGAATCACCGCTCAATTGAGACCCTTCCATAAGATAGTTCGGTTGAACGAGTAGTCGTGAAAACTTTTACTATTTTTGGAAAGGAGTCTATGATATTGAGGACCGTAGTACCTTAACACCACCGTTGGCCTTATATAGGACGTAGTGCGGGAACTATGTGGGAGTAGTCCTACAATGGTTGCAACACGATGCTACACTCAAAAAAGGTTCTCTTGAGAATATCATCGACCCCCGAGTCAGTCATAAGGTTGGTAATATCCGAAGGAAGGGCTAATGACTTTGGGCACTTCTTTAGAACCTTGTTCTGTAGGTACAACTAACCTTAGTACATACCCTATGGGGATGGGTAGACCCTAACTCCTTTCACATACCTTTAACCTAGGACTTGTGAATATATGTGCATTGCATACATAAAGCATCGCATTGTATTACATTTCATGGAATTCAAACCTTATTTATGAATACTGCAGGATTATGGATTACAATCGAAGGAAAACTTTGAAATATACTTTTAAAAGTCCTAAGCTAGATGACCTAAGGAAGCTAGGATCTTTAGTCAAAGATCAAGACGAATTTTGAAATCGGTATGGAAGGTTGTTATCTCTATTGGAATATAAAGTGAACGAAGGATGTCTTTCGGTTTTGCTACAGTTCTACGATCTTGACTACCATTGCTTCACATTTCCTGACTATCAGCTATTACCTACTTTGGAAGAATATTCTCAGCTTGTAGGGCCGTCTATTTTGGATAAGACTCTGTTCCCTTTCTTGGAGAAGGACCCTAAAGAATAGGATATTGCTAAAGCCACATGTTTGAAGGTATCTGACATTAAGGAGAATATGACTCATAAGGGTGAAATTTTTGGGTTACCTACGAAGTTCCTAATGGAGAAAGCCCAATATTATGCCGATCATCTAAGCATGCCTACCTTTGAGACGATCCTTGCCTTGCTTATCTATAGAGTGTTGCTTTTCCCTAATTTTGAAGGATTTGTGGACCTTAACGCCATCAAGATCTTCATGCAAAGGAATCCAGTACCAACCTTATTGGGTAATACTTATCATTCAGTCCATCTCCGAAACCTCTGTGGTGGAGGGTTGATTACCTGTTGTGTGTCGTTACTATACAAGTGGTTTATTTCGCACTTGCCTAAGTCCGGTCCTTTTTGGAGTCCCCCTCAAGGACGTTGGTCATAAAAGGTTATGGCCTTAACTCACTCCGATATTGATTGGTACAACCGTATGTATGATGGAATATTACTCATTGATGGTTGTGGAGCTTTCGCTAACATGCCTTTACTCGGTTTTAATAGAGGAATCAACTACAATCCAGTCCTAGATCGCCGACAGTTAGGGTATCCCTTGAAAGAACCGCCTAAAAGTATCTATGTGGAGAAGATCTTCTTCGAAGACAACAAAGAACTTCAAGGTCAAATTATATCCTCTTAGAAACATTTTCATAGGAAAGGTCGAGAAAGTCTGGGAAAGCCGAATTGTATGCCCATGGAGCCGTACCTTCAGTGGGTCTGAGAAAGAGCTATCAAATTAAAGATGCCCTATCCTCTCCAAGATCCTTTACCTCCAAGAGAGGAGCCTGTCCAATATTTCATGTCCGAGGCTGAAACGTTGAACATCGCTTTGAAGAAAGCTCAACATGAAGCAGAAACATGGAAGAACAAATACCATGTGATGGTCAGTGAGTACGAGGAACTTCAAAAACAGCTTCAGTCAAGGAACGAGAAGGCACTTTCTGACAAGAGGAGAAGACTCTACAAGGATTTATTTTCCTCCGATTCTCCACCTACTCGTCAAAGTTGTGGATAATGCTTCCTTAGGGCCATTATTAGCTTTTGTTTAGTGGTTTCCATTAAAAACTTTATATTTGATTGTAATCCATTTATTTTCAATTAATAAAAATTTCTTCGTTATTCAGCAATATTTGTAAATATTTGAATTCCATGAAGTTATTTCATTCGCATCTTGCATCATATTTTGCATTTCACGTGTCTCCCGATTTTCTCATACTCGATTCTTTCGCCTTCCAGTTTCGTCACCCTGAGTCGATACAACACTAGAGCCCAAGCTCGAAGAAGGATGGAAGAGCACGCTCAAGAGATGGATCGCATTAACAACGAGCTAACAGACCTTTGAGGGAATGTAGGGACGATTATGGAATTACTCCAGGTTATTAATGCAAAGATGGATACTCAAACTACTGTGGTTTCTGAGATTAACGCTACTGCTGCCGTAGATCCTCCGGTTGTTTCTGTTGAGAATCCGTTTCCTTATGGTCTTTCGCAGAGTTTCATACATCCGCCTGTTGTTACGTCAGTTCAACAAACTATGCCTGTTGCATAAAGTGGTCAACAAGCCATGCCCGTTATACAGAACATTCAACAAACTGTGCCTTTGGTTCCCGAGCCTCCAAAGGTGGTCCCTACCTTCACACAAGCTAATGTCCATACTCGGGTGCAACCTTATCTTAATGAGCTTGTTTATGAAATTCTGGATGATAATGATGAAGGGTACCAGCCGCGTGATAGGCTCCGCGAGGAGGTTGTTATTATTGATAAAAGATTGAGAAAGACAGAAGGGTACCAGATCTTTGGCGCTGCTGCTAGAGACATCTGTTTGGTTTCCGGCTTAGTTATTTCGCCAAAATTCAAGACTCCGAACTTTGACTGCTATGAAGGGACCACTTGTCCAAAAAGCCATCTGATAATGTACTACCGTAGGATGGCTGCCCATGTGGAAAATGACAAATTGATGATTCACTGCTTTCAAGACAGTCTGAAAGGTGCCTCGTCGAAGTGGTATTTGACATTGGACCAATCTCGCATCAAGTCTTTTCAGGATTTGTCTAACGCTTTTATTAAGCACTATAAGTACAACATGGACTTGGCTCCTGACAGGAAGACAACTTTTGAGTATGACGCAGAAAAGTTCTGAGACCTTTAAGGAATATGCCTAGCGATGGAGGGAAATTGCTTCCCAGGTGGAACCTCCATTGACTGATAAAGAATTAGCTGACTGGTTTGTTGACACCGTTCGTCCTGAGTTCTATGAAAGGATGGTGGGTAGTGTAACCACGAATTTCGCTGATATTGTTGCTGTTGGGGTAAAGGTTGAATTAGCTATGAAGAGTGGAAAGATGTCCAGTTGTTCTAGCAGTACGAGTTCGAAGGACCAAGCTATGAAGAGTGGGTAGTGACATCAATTTTTTCTCGAAGCTGCCACAAAAGTAAGGGCAATCTTCTCAACCCTCTCATAACGGATTTCAGGACCTGCTAATGCCTTAGAGATGAAGTATATTGTGCTATGGTTGGTGCCTACCTCTTTCACAAGGACGACACTGTCTGCTTTTGCTGAGACCACCAAGTATATGAATAAGGTCACCCTAACAATGGGTCTCGAAAGGATCAAGGGTTTGGAGATAGCGTGCTTTAGATGTGTGAAGGATTTTTTGCATTCTGGTGTCCATTTAAATTATACATTCTTTCATAAGAGTTTAGGAGTTTGTAGAGCAAAAGGGCATACTAAGCGAACATGGAAATGAATATGTTAAGGGTTGTGAGCATACTGATCAATTTCCTTATTCTTTCTTTGGTGGGAGGAGTCTCCATCTTGGCGATGAGGTCTCACTTGTCTGGATTTGCTTAAACTCTTTCTTTGGTGAGGCAGAATGAAAGAAATTTATCAAAATTTCTCAAAACATGCACTTCTATGGGTTCAACCTTGTGTTGAATCGGTGTACACAATTGAATATAATAAGATGATCTTCATATAACTCTTTATCCTCAAATTTGACTATCATGTCATCCATGTATGCTTTTAGCATGTCACTATTTTCTTGTTAAAAAGGTGTCACATTCTACTTTTAGTTGGCGCGCCATGTCATAAACGTTGTCTTATTTTTGTTCTTCTCGTATATTGGAATCTGACATCTTTTGCACCACCTTTAATCATCAACATATTTCATATCTTGTTCCTCGCTCACTCGAAGATTGAACAAAATTCCATCAACTATAATTCTATTAAATTCTGTATAATATGCCCATTCTCGGCAAGTATAAAACCAAATATTACCCATAATTTGCATTAAGTTATCCCACAATCACAAATACTATGATAGTAGATAAAACTAAAACGCTTTCCCTTCACATGAAAATATCGATCAAAATAGCACACAAAATAAAACCCTCACTAAGCACAACATGAGATATATCTTTAGGAATATCCACAAATTAAAACGTTTACACCCCATCTAACTTGATTGCTACATGTCCTCCTTATTCTCTTCTTATATGGACCTGTACGAGATTTTATTTTGCCACCCCAAAAATCTGATCTAACACCCCCACAGAAACATTGCTATTAGTGTTATGCCTTTACTTAATAATTTTGAATTTTCAAAAATACTGTAAAATACCGTATTTTTTAAAAGAATACCAATTTTTTTACACTTATATGAAAAAATATCGGATATTGTAAAAAAATACTGGTAAAAATGCATATCTAACTTTTTAAATACACTATCAAATTTTTTAATTTTTACAATTTTTTTACTTGTTCTACTAAAATTTTTTGTACACACTATTTTGCTAAAATTGTTTATAAGATAATAGTAATATTCTCAAAACTTGAAGGAATGTCCAAATCAAATTTTAGGAGTGGCAAAATAAATTCTCCTCAATCAATCTTACCCATACCATGCTTTTCAAGTCCATCTCTATAATACCACTTAAACATATAGTTGTCAAAATTGCTTTGCCTATATGGGTCGGTCCACCAAGTTTGAAAAGATATAGCCTTAAAATTAGAACCCATATTTTTAGGGTTTTTTTAGCCCATGCCTAAAAAATCTAATACTCATTAGGACTAGCTTGTTAAACCCGCATAGTTATAAATTTATAAAAAAATTATATTAATACTAATATTTTCTTACTTTAAAATAAAACATTAATTTTTCTCACCTCACTAAATCTTATATCTATTCTATTAAATCTCTCTCTTTTAAATTTTATACATTAATATAATCAACACCATTTCCTCATATTCTATTAATTTCTCGTAGGTTAAATATTCGAATAATATTTTATACAATTTAGACATGTGTTGTATTTAAAAATATATTATAGTATTTATAAAAAAAAAATATATTACTTAAAAATATATTGTATTTAAAATACTATAATTTTTAATTTTATTTAAGATAAATATTATAGAATTTTTAATTTAATTTTTATTAAAAAATCCGTTTAATTTCAAATAGTCCAATACCTATCTAGAATCAGATTCAAATAGTAACTTTCAAACTCATATTATAATAGAGTTTTTTTTAGCACAATCCTAAAAAAACTAAAAACCCACAAAAACCGGTCAGTTAAAAATCAGATAGCTCATTTTAAAAAGTCTATTTAAATTGTCTTTGGCTTGAGATAAATTTATAAAATTTAAAATATTAAAAAGAAATAAAATTAGTATAAAATAATTGGAAGTTGTTTTATAAGAAAAACAAATAGTATTACCCTATTTAAACCTATCATAGATTTCCTAACCGTGGTTGCAAAATTTAAGCTGTTATTATTCGTTCTTTTCGTTTAACCTAGCAAAGCTTTCTGCGGCAACTGTAACTCAAGCTCGCCCTGTCCCTCCTCCTCCTTCTCCTTTTTCTGTGCAGAAAAAATCACAACAAAGCTATGTCGTACGATGACGTAGAAATCGAAGACATGGAGTGGAACGAGGAGTTGCAGTCATACACGTATCCTTGTCCATGCGGGGACCTGTTCCAGATCACAAAGGAAGATCTCAAGCTTGGCGAGGAGATCGCTCGCTGCCCTAGTTGTTCCCTCTACATCACTGTTATCTACAACATGGAAGATTTTCTAGGCGATTCTGATCAAAATAGAACAAACAAGGGTCTTCAGCCCTCCAAACAACAACCTGTCACCGTTGCTTGAATTTCAGGTTTTTCACAACTTCTTAGGAAGATATTCAATTATTACGACTTAGTTTTAGACTTGTTGTTTTCATCGATGTAGATTTTGTTTAGTTCGTTTTCCAATTTGGGTTGATATATGTGATTTGTTTTATTGCAACTGTGTCCTTTGTTTGATTTGTTTTACACGTCTATTTATTGGATTATACAGATACACAGATACAATCAGGGATAATTGCATTTGTTCTGTTTCTCTATCAAATTAGATGTGTAGTTAAATTAAGGAGAGAATGAAAAACATTAATCATTAGTTGATTTTTGGGTATCCGTATATGCTCAACAGTTTGAGTTTAGTATAAATAAAAGTTGAACCTCTGAACTGTGAAAATTAAGTGGAATTGTCTGCGTACATGCAAGTTCAGCGGATGTGTATGGTTTATTGCTTGAAGCAGATAGTGTGAGTGTCTCTAAACTATTCAACTTTTTAGGACGTCTCTATGGTTGAAATTCAAGTCATCTAGGCATTTATGTTTTAGCATTTTTACACTTCATCAATCAAAGCTGAGTGTGCCTATATAATTTGAAAGTGAAAGGCAAGAGTAAAATGGTTCATAAGTATGAAGTACGCTCTACTTAACAGTCATTATGTAGTGCGTATCAGTGTTTATTTGATATACAAAACACTAGTCTCTGACAAAATTTCTTATCAAGTTATCAATACAAGTATGTTGGCACTAGTACACCTGTCAATGAAGATCCAAGCCCCAAAGACCCAAACCACTGTCCCTTACTAAAATTGAAAACACTTAATTATGGCCCCCCTGTTGAAGGGGCCTCTTTTGGCCTCAACCCATTAAAGTAGTATTTTTGTGGAATTGGTTGGGGGCTTTGGGCCCCCAGCACATATTGCAGTACACATACTACAACACAACCCTTGAAAAACTAGGTAAGTGCTCCACTTTTGGATAGCATAAACAACAGCTAACAATTCCCGCTAATAGATGGATGTGGTTTGTTGTTTAGAGCCCAAAGATTTACTGATATAAGCAATAGGATGTCCATTTTTCATCAGTACGGCGCCTACTCAAAATGACCGGCATGTGTCTTGAAAACGGTCTTATACTTTTCAACCTTTTGCATATGGACACGGTGATAACCAGAATAGAAGTCCAATTTAGAGAAAATAGTGGCACCACATAATTCATCCATAAGGTCCTTTAATAAGAGGAATTGGGAACAATCCTTGATAGTATTTTGATTAAGCCGTGTGTAATCAACACAAGGCGCCATGAACCACTCTTTTTCCGGACTAAGATAGCTGGGAATTGTAAGGGACTGTTGTGCTGTATAATTCCCTGCTGCAACATTTCCTCCGCAATGTTATGACAATATCTTTTTGCAAAATATTATATCTGTAAGGACGCAAACTAAAAAGCATCAGTGTCATCTTTTAAAGTAATGCAACGATCAAAGTCCGGCCTTGGAGGAGGCAGCAGTTTAGGTTCCTAAAAGATATCAAAAAAATTGGGTAGCTAATTCATCAATAGTTTCAGGTATAGATGTTTGCTCTGCTGATACAGCCAGCAACTGATACAGATCAGCCGGAGGTGATGTGGTGAGCAGGTTCAAATAGATAAGGCACAATTAGACACCATGTTGCACAGCATGAGAGATTTATTATTAATAAGCTTGATACTAGGAGTTTTAGCTTCTCTTAAAACAAACTTCTTGCCTTTAGTAGTAAATTCCATCTGCATCTTAGAGAAGTTAAGAAGGTAATTTGGAATCAGAAGACAAAGGCTTATACGGATTCCTAAACTAGGCAGCAAACAAGTTGTCTATAGATCACCGTGTTGATTTTGATAACTTCGTGTGCAACACAATTTACTCTGATTTGTTTTGTTGCGTTTAATGCTAAATTTTCCACCTAGTTTTTCTATTTTGCAATTCCCTCCCATGCTGTTGTAAATCATATAATTGTCTATTGGTCTGCTAGTAGTTCTCTGCGTAATCAGATTCGTTAATGTTTATTATTGCTTGTGCAATGTGAGTTTAAATCTTTACTCATTATATATATTGTAAATATCTTACTTTATTAACCCCTATCATGCAGATGTCCTAAAATGGTGGGAGCAATATATTTAACCAAGATTTTGCAATAGGAATTGAATTTCTGGTATTCTGGTGGATAATAGGAGAGTTTATAGTATAGTACAACAAGAATACCAGTGTCCATTGTTAGTTAGTTAACTTTCTTTTAGTCTTCAGATGAAGGTGGTCAAGAAATTTGCTATTGAACTCAATCATGAATTGATGTGACACTGTTAAATTTTGAAACAAACCAATGTGATATACTTCATAATAGCTCATATTACAAATTTATAGAAACTGCTATGATATTTTTTTTCCCTTTTGGATAAGTTTTTACTTTCACGATTCTTTATTTTCTTTGAAGTATGGGTTATTATTTTACTCCATAAGCTCAAATTCAGACTATGATAAAGACCCCACAATTTATCAACCCTCTTAGCAACCATAACCGAACCATCATTGTTCAGTTTGATCCAATCTACGATTGGAAATCTCCATATGATGAAAGTTGTTTCCCTTCAAATGTTTGTATCATTCTCCTTATTTTGAAATACATTCTCCACATCCTTAGAAAAATGAAGAATGAACTTGTTTGTAATATAAGAATAAACATGAGTCTTGACGCTCCGATTACCTATTAATAATTAGTGTGGTTGTGCTTTATAACATTTACTATTAATCATTTGAATTTAGACAGAGGTTCCATCTACTGTCATTGGTATGCATAAAGATCACAAACTCTTGAAACAACACATCTGTTGTGAGGATGGTTTTAAAGCTAAGACTCTTTTCATATATTGTTAAGAGGATATTGAAGGATATGGATTATACACCCAAAACAACAAAATTCCATGCCTAAATCATATCTGTTGTGAGGATGCTTTCTATTGATGGAAACATTTTTTTTAATATAAATTATTTTGTCATTTTCACATATATTAAAAATTTTAATTAATTTTTTATGAAAAAGAAGTTATGAATTATTTTGTAAAGTTATCTTTTATATTTTATGGAAAACAAATTAAAAATTAAAAAGTTTAGTTGATTACAAGTTATCTTTTATATTTTCCCCCCAAAAGTAACGTGCAATAAGAAATGAGTGAGTGTCTTGTAAATATCAGCGGTTAATTCAAGTATACCTACAATGTAAAGAAATTTTATAAGGTTAATTAATTACACAGGTTGAATTATTAAAAACTTTTGATTTGTATTATACCTATTTTCAAAATAACATCTATAAATGATTGTGGTAGATTAATAGTATAAAATCTTGTACACCTACTATACATAAAAAATTAAACTATAAATTTAAAAAAAAAACAGGTATATACACAAAATTAAATACACTTTAGCATCCTTAAACTATAATTATTATCTAAGCTGCACACTTTTATATTCGAAACTTTGTAGAATTTTTTAATTTCAAAGACTATAACAAAAGAAGTGAAGACATGTCGAGCGCCACTTATCTTGTTTTAGGAGAAAGACTATTGGAGGCTGTTATTTCGATTCAATATAAATAAGAGGTCTTAGTGATAGGATTTCGTGCGTGATCAAGTTTTGTACAAGTCACTCAAATTACTTAAAGTACCCAGTTTGTAGAGAAAAGAGTTATTGAGAAATGTACGTTTGATGAAACACCATTTTCTTACAATTTAATCAAATTCAGTCTATGCTTTTGTCCATAAATTTATCTTCTTTATTGCACAAGTTTCTTTTGACGCGTTTTATAACACTTTTGATTACTTTCTACAACATATTTTTTTTTTATCGAATTAAACTATTTTTTCAATCATGAATACTGCCGAAGTGTTCATTGTCTCTCAAACTTTAGTTTAAAAAAGCATTAGCACAATACCTAGGATTCACTGGTTGATCCTGTAAGTTAACTAGTATTTGGAGACCATCGGTTGTTTATCAATTTTCACAGTAAAGAAATTGGGTGCTAGTGACATTTTTAACAGTTTTTCTTTTTGAAAAATTCTTCTAAGTTCTTCACGTTTGTTATCTCTCTCTGGCTAAACTTCGTTGTATGTTATTGAGAAGTGGGAAAGTAGCCGCCACTAATGAAGATAGACCAAAGAGAAGATACACGAGGAAAATGGCAAATCAAAATCAGCCAAACAACCAAAATCCTCAAAACACATTAAACAATGGAGAACCTACCCCATCATCTTCGACGGGGGGAACCACGATCTCAATACCTATTTCTGAACCGATACCATCCATGGCAAGTTCGATGCCTACGCAGTCGATTGCCCATTTTAACTTACATTGGGCCACGTGATCCTCTAGTAACCCCCCCCCCCCCCCCCCCCACCCCCCCACCCCACCCCACCCACCAATAGGAAATGCTTCGAACAAACCCTTTATGCCTCTAGGTTTCTCTATGCCTTTAGGCAGTTAAGAACAACCTTACGGAATGCCAACATCCGTGATGGTGAACTTACATAACATGGGGTCAACATTTCCAAAACCTATAATAAATGTAAATTCTCCATTGAAGGAGTCATGGTCTGGGATTAATAATATGGGTCGAAATGGCCAACCCTTAGGGATAGGTTTTTCCACCCAAATGTCAGGCCTAACCAATAGTTCTGCAGCGGTTATTAGGAAGCAAATGGATGAGAGTAACCATGAAATGGTCTAGATGCTCGCCTAAACAATAGGGACAATTTTTAATCCTCTAATACAAAACACTACCCAAGCCAACCAACAAATGGTCGCGCAAATGACGCACATTGTGGACTTTTTTGGTGTACCATAACCTCATCGACATCCACAGAGGGAGTATATGGTAGAAAATCAAGGGGTAGCCTTTTGAGAGGATGTCCTTATTAACCAAGTCCAACAAAACCAAAGGAACACACCTCGAGCGAACACTATGAACCAGGGAGAGGTTTTCGAACAGCCTAGAGTCAAACCCCCTAGAACTCAACCACAAATTCTGATCTTACCGGTTGATTAGAACCCGAGGTGGGCCAAAGACAATCGTCTGTGATGCTGGGTGTGAAAGAGGATGAGGGGGTGTACCTGCAAGGCACTCCGATGCTAAATTAAGAATCGGGAAAAAGAGAGAGCAAATATAGAATATAAGTATATCAGGGTGAATATTGGATACCTGACCCTCTCGAATGAAAGGGTTTTATAGTGCCTTCAGTGCTTGGACATTGGTCCCTATTTTCGGGGCAAGATAACCATTTCTCGATGAATAAGTAACTTCCAGAACGTGCCAATAACTAGTCGTTGCTACGGACATGAGCATAGTTACGGGCACAAACGTCTTGGCTATTTCTGGATGGTGGAACCATGCGTGACGGGCAGAAACTGACGAGGAGAAGTGTTGTTGTAACACCCCAAATTCTTGGAATATTTATTTAATTTGTTTAAATATTAATATTCGTAATTTTGGTGATTTTCGGTGGTTCATGTGAATATTGGGAATTATGGAGTTTTGAATTATTTATTTAAATAATAGTATATAATATGAATATATTTGGTATTATTATTAATTTAAATAAATATAAGTTAATTTAAGGGTAAACTGGACATTTGAGGAGAAGTTAGTGAGGGTGAAATTGGAAAGTCCATTTTAAAGGCCCAAAGTTAGGTTTAACAAAAAGGAATTTTGAGGGAATTATGATTCTTTCCTGTTAGACCGTGAAAAGGGAAGAAATAGAGGCCATAGCTCCGAGGAAGAGGATTGAGGCAAAAGCTTCGTGAGGTTTCCAAGAATCAAGGAGAAAGGCTTAGAGTCGGCAATTAAGGTATGAGGAGTATTGCCTTCATTGTTTTGAATATATAATTTAATGTATTTAAAGCCGATTTAAGGATTTAAGAAGTTTTGAGTTTGAGGAAATTAGGCCTTCGTGGCCAAATCTGTTTTTGAGGTTGTTTAAGTATGGGGAGTATTACCTTCATTGTTTTTAATATATGATTCAATGTATTTAAAGCCGATTTAAGGATTTAAGAGGTTTTGAGTTTGAGGAAATTAGGCCTTCGTGGCCAAATATGTTTTTGAGGTTGTTTAAGTATGGGGAGTATTGCTTTCATTGTTTGCAATATATGATTCAATGTATTTAAAGCCGATTTAAAGGTTTAGGAATTTTTGAGTATCAGATTTTTTTTGCCTTTCTGGTGATGATTTCAATGAGTTTGAGGGATTTGAACTGATGTTCTGATAGGTTTGAGGTTGATTTGAGAATAAGGGAAATTAGGCCTTTGTGGCCAAAATTTGTTGAGATTGTTTAACCCTGTAGGGTAAGTGATTTGTGAGAACTTTAATGACTGTGGCAAATTTGTAAAAATTTATGAGAATTAGAGGCGTAAATAGGATACGAGATTGGACTAATAAGTCATAGATTTTGTGCCTTTATCGCCGTAATACCTTAGGAATGATTTGGGGATGTTTTTGGGGCATTGGGGAAGGAAATCGTATGGACCTTTGGACTGATTTTGCTACTGTTGCATAGTAGCGATTTGCTGTAATCGCGAGTTCGCACGGCGAACTGTCTAGCGAACGTAGTAAAGTTTCGTGAATTGTGTTCTTGTACAGTGTTGTCTTGATGCTTTGATGTTGTGATTTTCTTGATGAATTACCTTGAGTATGACTGTGATTCATATGTGATTAATACATGATTGTATGATGATTCCTATGAGTAATGATGATGAGTTATGAATTGATTCCATGAGTTTTTGATGATTATATGATGACATGATTATTATGATGATTTTGATGAATGATGATGCACCTAATGAGTTTATTATGAGGATGATATTGACGTGTTCCTCATACATTCATATGCATTTCAGACTTCGGTCTAGTGTTTGATTCTTGTGGCTTCAGTCCCATTGTGTGGATGTGAAGTATTTTGTTATGCTCCGGTTCTTGTGTAGAATCGATCCTATTGATGGGGATCTATGGAGGGTTGATGGCCCAGTGTCCATCAAACTTTAATGAATTGGTACCACATGCATGAGTCTTGTTGCATTTGCATTTATGTGACAATTTGGTGTAATTTATGATAGTATGGCTTTTTGATGTTTCCTTGATGATTATGATGATGTTGAATACGAAAATGACGTTATTTTATATATTGATTTCCATATTGATTATTATGAATCGTTTTACTCACCCTGCCTGTTTGAATGTTGCCTCCACGTGGGTAACGTGCAGATGAACAGGTTTAGCCGTGGATGCCGTCGAAGACTTTTTGGAGTTTTTGACTTTTGGTTGACGTAGAGGGTCTTGCTCTGATAGTGTAACATCGGGTTGGGGTTTTGAGTTAAACCATGTTTTATTGATTATTGTTATTTTGATTATGTTGCTGCGCAAGAAAAACTTTGGATTTTGCCTTTTTGAGTTTCAATGCCTTTTGAGCAATTTTTGAGTAATTTTGGGAAAACCTGTTGTTTACGGAGCATTGACTTTTATTTGAGTTATTGAGAAATGTATGCCCTGTGAGGTGATTTTTATTGTGTTTAATATTTTACTCTCATAAATGTGATTGATTTTCCATTATATTTGTGGGATAGAAAAGGGTACATTAGTGGTATCGGAGCAGGTCGGTCCGTCCGGCCAAGTTTTTGTGTTGTTAGTCCCCTGTCAGTCAATAGTGTGAGAATACTATTGGATGAGTTGTTTTCTTCTGACCCTGTTGTTGGATACAGATGGCTGGAAGAAATGATCGTGCTTTTGCTGATGCGCTGGAATCGCTTGCCCAAGTGATGACCCAGAATGGTGGACCTCCTGATGAGTTTCGTGCTTTGGGGAAGTTCCTGAGGAACAACCCGCCGACTTTTGTGGGCACTCATGATCCTGATGGTATGCAGAAGTGGCTAAGAGTGATTAAGAAGATTTTCCAGGTTATGGCGTGCAATGATGCTCAGCAGGTGCAGTTTGGTACGCATATGCTAGCAGAGGAAGCTGAGGACTGGTGGGATAACACTCGCCAGAGAATGGGAGGTGTTGGCATTGCAATAACTTGGACTATGTTTAAGGAAGAATTCTTGAGGAAGTATTTTCCTGAAGATGTTCGGGGCAAGAAAGAGGTGGAATTCCTTGAGCTGAAGCAAGGGAATATGACTGTGGTTGAGTATACTGCAAAGTTTGAGGCTTTAGTGAAGTTTTGTCCGCATTACAATCATGCTGACGTGGATATGTCGAAGTGTCTCAAGTTCGAGAATGGATTGAGACCAGAGATTAAGCAGGGAATTGGGTATCCGTAGATTCGTCAGTTTGCAGAGTTGATGGACAAGAGCAGAATTTATGATGAGGATAGTCGAGCTCGATCTACTCACTATAAGTAGCTGAGTGAGAAGAA
Source organism: Lathyrus sativus (assembly GCA_963859935.3). Lineage (NCBI taxonomy): Eukaryota > Viridiplantae > Streptophyta > Magnoliopsida > Fabales > Fabaceae > Lathyrus > Lathyrus sativus. The sequence goes on along the minus strand of OZ012735.1, from coordinate 701,977,938 downwards.
AGAGAAATGTCAGTATAGAGGGAAACTGTATGTGACTTCTGGTGATAAAGGGAAGCATAAGGCTTCAGATGGGAAAAATTTAAGTGGAGGAGCGACTACTGCTCTAAGCAAGTGTTATAAGTGTGGCGAGCAAGGTCACCGTACTGAGGGTTGTACTAATAAGGCGCTGAGGTGTCATCGTTGTGATAGGAGAGGCCACAAAGCTACTGACTGTAAAGATGAAGCTCAAACTTGCTTCAACTGTGGAGAGAAAGGTCATATCAGTACCTAGTGCCAGAAGCCGAAGAAGACTGCTACTGCTGCTCAGACGAATGACAAAGTGTTTGCTTTGAACGACGTGGAAGAACCTAGGATAGATAACTTGATTAGAGGTACTTGCTTTATTAATGAGGTTGAGTTGATTGCTATGATTGATAATGGTGCTACTCATTCGTTTATTTCTCTTGAATGTGCTACGAGGTTGAATTTAAAATCATCTTCTATGGTTTGGGGTATGGTTATCGATACCCCGACTAATGGTTCTATGACTACTGCATTAGTCTGCTTGAGCTGCCCTTTGAGCATTTATAATAAGAATTTCGTGATGGACTTGGTCTGTCTACCTTTGCATCAAAATGATGTTATTCTTGGAAAGAACTGGTTGGAGTTCAACTATGTTCATATCGATTGCTACAACAAGATTGTGAGGTTCCCAGAGTTTGGTGATTATGGAGAGCTGATGTTTGTATCGGCTAAGCAAGTAGAAGAACTCTTAGAAGATGAGGCTCAGATGTTTGCATTATTTGCATCACTTCAAGTTGATTATGAAGCAGTGAGCGTGGAGCTACCAGTTGTTCGGGAATTTCCAGAAGTGTTTCCAGACGACGTAAGTGACTTACCTCCTAAGCGTGAGGTATAGTTTACTGTGGACTTGATACCGGGCACTAGTCCTATGTCGACGACTCCTTATCGGATATCTGCATTTGAGTTGGGAGAATTGAAGAAACAATTAGAAGAGTTGCTTGAGAAAAAGTTTATTCGACCAAGTGTTTCTCCGTGGGGTGCTCCTGTGTTGTTGGTGAGGAACAAAGATGGTAGCATGAGATTGTGTATGGATTATCGACAGTTGAATAAAGTGACGATCAAGAATAAGTATCCACTTCCGAGGATTGACGATCTGATGGATCAATTGGTGGGTGCTTGTGTGTTCAGCAAGATAGATTTAAGGTCAGGTTATCACCAGATCCGTGTGAAGGAAGACGATATTTCAAAAACTGCATTCAAGACAAGGTATGGTCATTATGAGTATACGGTGATGCCGTTTGGAGTGTCTAACACACCGTGTGTGTTCATGGAGTATATGAAATGGATTTTTCATCCTTATTTGGATCAATTTGTGGTAGTATTTATTGACGACATCTTAATATGTTCTAAGTCTGACGAAGAACATGCGCAACATCTAAGAGTTGTATTGCAGGTTTTGAGGGACAATAAGCTTTATGCCAAGTTGTCCAAGTGTGAGTTTTGGTTGGAGGAAGTGAGTTTCCTTGGCCATGTGATTTCTAGTGGAGGAATTGTTGTTGGTCCGTCAAAAGTTGATGTTGTGTTGCAGTGGGACACTCCGAAGTCTGCTACTGAGATTCTAAGTTTCCTTGGATTAGCTGGTTATTATCATAGGTTTATAGAAGGCTTTTCGAAGTTGGCGTTGTCATTGACTCAGTTGACTTGAAAATATCAAGCTTATGTGTGGGATGTTGCATATGAGAGGAGTTTTTTAGAACTCAAGAAGAAGTTTATGACTGCTCCAGTACTGATCTTGCCAAATTCGAGTGAGTCTTTTGTGGTATATTATGATGCGTCGAAAATGGGTCTTGGTGGTGTACTGATGTAGAATGGTTAGGTTGTTGCTTATGCTTCCAGATAACTGAAGGTTCATGAAAGGAATTATCCTACGCATGACTTAGAGTTGGCCGCTGTGGTGTTCGTGTTGAAAGTTTGGAGACATTATCTTTTTGGGTCCAGGTTCGAAGTGTTCAGTGATCACAAGAGCCCGAAGTATTTGTTTGATCAGAAAGAGTTGAATATGAGGCAGAGGAGATGGCTTGAACTTCTGAAGGATTATGATTTTGAATTGAGTTACCACCCTGGTAAGGCTAATGTTATAGCTGATGCATTAAGTAGGAAGTCCTTACATATGTCGATGCTTATGGTTCGAGAGTTAGGACTGATTGAATAATTCAGAGATATGAGTCTAGTGTGTGAAGAGACTCCTAACAGTGTGAAGTTGGGTATGCTAAAGTTGACTAGTGGTATTCTCCAAGAAATCAGAGAAGGTCAAAAATCTGATTTGAGTTTGGTAGATCGTCTCACGTTAATCAACCAAGGTAACAGGGGTGATTTTCGGGTCGATGAGAATGATGTGATGAGGTTCAGAGATAGGGTGTGTGTTCCAGATGTGCCAGAAATTAAGAAGAGCATTCTTGAGGAGGGTCACAAAAGTGGGTTGAGTATTCATATAGGTGCCACAAAAATGTATCAAGACTTGAAGAAATTATTTTGGTGGCCAGGGATGAAGAAGGAAGTGGCTGAGTTTGTGTATGCATGTTTGACTTGTCAGAAGTCGAAGATTGAACATCAAAGCCCGTTGGGTCTGATGCAACCGTTGAATATTCCATAATGGAAATGTGATAGCATTTATATGGATTTTATGACAGGTCTACCGAAGACTTTGAAGGGATATGATTCAATTTGGGTGATTGTTGATAGATTGACCAAATCGGCTCATTTTATACCGATGAGGATCAATTATTCGTTACAGAGTCTGGCCAAATTGTATATTGATGAGATTGTGAGACTGCATGGTATTCCTTCAAGTATTGTGTCTGATAGAGATCCTAGATTCACATCGAGGTTCTGGGAGAGTTTGCAGACAACTTTGGATACTAAGCTGAGGTTGAGTTCTGCCTATCACCCGCAGACAGATGCACAAACAGAGAGAACTATCCAGTCTTTATAGGATTTCTTGAGAGCTTGTGTGTTGGATCAAGGTGGATCATGGGATAGTCATTTTCTGTTGATTGAGTTTACCTACAACAACAATTACCATTCTAGTATCGGAATGGCACCGTATGAGGTATTGTATGGTAGGAGATGTATGACTCCTTTGTGTTGGTATGAGTAAGGCGAAAGTGTTATGCTCGGACCTGAGATTGTGCAAGAGACGACTGAAAAAATATCAAGATGATCCGAGAAAAGATGAAAGCATCGTAGAGTCATCAGAAAAGTTATCATGACAAGAGGAGGAAAGCACTTGAGTTCTAGGAGGGAGATCACATGTTTTTGAGAGTTATGTCGGTAACTGGTGTTGGCCAAGCTTTAAAGTCTCGAAAGCTCACACCGTGTTTTGTTGGTTCGTATCAGATTTCGCAAAGGGTAGGAGAAGTAGCATATCAGATTGCTTTACGGTTGTCGCTTGCGAATTTGCATGATGTGTTTCATGTGTCACAGTTGAGGAAGTACATTCCAGATCCATCACATGGGTTTCAGATGGATGATATACAAGTGAGAGATAATTTTACTATTGGGGCATTGCCAGTACGAATTGATGAACGAGAAGTGAAGCAACAACGAGGTAAAGAGATTTCCTTGGTAAAGGTAGTTTGGGGAGGACCAGCTGGAGGGAGCATGACTTAGGAGTGTGAGGATCAGATGAGGGAGTCGTATCCAACTCTATTTTCTTGAGGTAATTTTCGAGGGCGAAAATTCTTTTAAGTGGGGGAGAGTTGTAACACCCCAAATTCTTGGAATATTTATTTAATTTATTTAAATATGAATATTCGTAATTTTGGTGATTTTTGGTGGTTGGTGTGAATATTGGGAACTATGGAGTTTTGAGTTATTTATTTAAATAATAGTATATAATATGAATATATTTGGTATTATTATTAATTTAAATAAATATAAGTTAATTTAAGGGTAAAGTGGACATTTGAGGAGGAGTTAATGAGGGTGAAATTGAAAAGTCCATTTTAAAGGCCCAAAGTTAGGCTTAACAAAAAGGAATTTTGAGGGAATTAGGATTAATTCCTGTTAGACCGTGAAAAGGGAAGAAATAGAGGTGAGAGCTCTGAGAAAGAGGATTAAGGAAAAAGCTTCGCGAGGTTTCCAAGAATCAAGGAGAAAGGCTTAGAGTTGGAAATTAAGATATGAGGAGTATTGCCTTCATTGTTTTCAATATATGATTCAATGTATTTAAAGTCGATTTAAGGATTTAAGAGGTTTTGAGTTTGAGGAAATTAGGCCTTCATGGCCAAATCTGTTTTTGAGGTTGTTTAAGTATGGTGAGTATTACCTTCATTGTTTTCAATATATGATTCAATGTATTTAAAGCCGACTTAAGGATTTAAGAGGTTTTGAGTTTGAGAAAATTAGGCCTTCATGGCCAAATCTGTTTTTGAGGTTGTTTAAGTATGGGAGTATTGCCTTCATTGTTTGCAATATATGGTTCAATGTATTTAAAACCAATTTAAAGGTTTAGGAATTTTTGAGTATTGGATTGTTGTTTCCTTTCTGGTGATGAGTTCAATGAGTTTGAGGGATTTGAACTGATGTTTTGATAGGTTTGAGGTTGATTTGAGAATAAGGGATATTAGGCCTTCGTGGCCAAAATCTTTTGGGATTATTTAACCCTGTAGGGTAAGTGATTTGTGAGAACTTTAATGATTGTGGCAAATTTATAAGAATTTATGGGAATTGGAGGCGTAAATAGGATACGAGATTGGCCTAATAAGTCGTAGATTTTGTGCCTTTATTGCTGTAATACCTTATGAATGATTTGGGGATGTTTTTGGGGCATTGGGGAAAGAAATCGTATAGACTTTTGGACTGATTTTACTACTATTGTGTTGCAGCGATTTGCTGTAATCGCGAGTTCGCACGGCGAACGCTCGCCCCAGACTCGCATGGCGGTCCAGCGAACGTAGCAGAGTTTCATGAATTGTGTTCTTGTGCAGTGTTGTCTTGATGCTTTGATGTTGTGATTTTTTGGATGAATTACCTTGAATATGACTGTGATTCATATGTGATTAATACATGATTGTATGATAATTCCTATGAGTAATGACGATGAGTTATGATGTTGATTCCATGAGTTTTTGATGATTATGTGATGACATGATTATTATGATGATTTTGATGAATGATGATGCACCTAATGAGTTTATTATGAGGATTATATTGATGTGTGCATCATGCATTCATATGCATTCTGTACTTCGGTCTAGTGTTTGATTCTTGTGGCTTCAGTCCCATTGTGCGGATGTGAAGTATTTTGTTGTGCTCCAGTTCTTGTGTAGAATCGATCCTATTGATGGGGATCTATGGAGGGTTGATGGCCCAGTGTCCATCGAACTTTGATGAATTGGTAACACATGCATGAGTCTTATTGCATTTGCATTTATGTGACAATTTGGTGTAATTTATGATAGTATGACTTTATGATGTTTCCTTGATGATTATGATGATGCTTCGCGCGACGAACGCTCGCCCCAGTCTCGCACGACGGTCCAATGAACTTAGCAGAGTTTCACGAATTGTGTTCTTGTGTAATGCTGTCTTGATGCTTTGATGTTGTGATTTTCTAGATGAATTACCTTGAACATGAGTGTGATTCATATGTGATTAATACATGATTGTATGATGATTCCTATGAGTAATGATGATGAGTTATAATGTTGATTCTATGAGTTTTTTATGATTATATGATGACATGATTATTATGATGATTTTGATGAATGATGATGCACCTAATGAGTTTATTATGAGGATTATATTGACGTGTGCATCATACATTCATATGCATTCTGGACTTCGGGTCTAGTGTTTGATTCTTGTGGCTTCAGTCCCATTGTACGGATGTGAAGTATTTTTTTGCGCTCCAGTTCTTGTGTAGAACCAATCCTATTGACGGGGATCTATGGAGGGTTGATGACCCAGTGTCCATCGAATTTTATTGAATTGGTACCACATGCATGAGTCTTGTTGCATTTGCATTTATGTGACAATTTGGTGTAATTTATGATAGTATGGCTTTTTGATGTTTCCTTGATGATTATGATGATGTTGAATACGAAAATGACGCTATTTTATATATTGATTCCCATATTGATTATTATCAATCATTTTACTCACGCTGCTTGTTTGAATGTTGCCTCCACGTGGGTAACATGCAGATGACCAAGTTTAGTCATGGATGTTGCCGAGGAATTTTTGGAGTTTTTGACTTTTGGTTGACTTAGAGGGTCTTGCTCTAATAGTGTAACATCGGGTTGGGGTTTTGAGTTAAAACATGTTTTATTGATTATTGTTATTTTGATTATGTTGCTACGCAAGGAAAACTTTGGATTTTGCCTTTTTGAGTTCTGTTGCCTTTTGAACAATTTTTGAGTAATTTTGGGAAAACCTGTTGTTTATGGAGCATTGACTTTTATTTGAGTTATTGAGAAATGTACGTCCTTTGAGGTAATTTTTATTGTGTTTAATATTTTACTCTGATAAATGTAATTGATTTGCCATTATATTTATGGGGTAGAAAAGGGTGTTACAGCTGGGACCAAGGGTAGACTGGTCAACCTCCCCTGTTGAAGGGGCATTGAGGTAAATTCTCCCCCAAAGTGGTTGGACTTAGGCATTGGGCCAATCCTGTTTCCCTTCTGCTGGAATAGGGCCCATTTTACCCGCTCCACCGATGAGTATATAGTTACTCCTCACCAACTTGGAGACGGTGATCGGGCCAGCTATGCCAAGCTGGTGGCCTTCGTGGATGATTTTCTCTCCGCCTAGTGCGTGACTCGTGCTGGGAAGATACTGTATGAAGAATATGGGGGGCCATAGGTGGAGGCCCAATACATCACCACAAAAGATCTCCTCCAGTGTATCACTCGCGAGGAGGCTCTTGGGTAGCTTCCTATTTCTTTTTATTTTATTCGAAATGCTTCTTCTTTCATGTGTTGATGTGCTCGCTTTTTTTGCAGGTAATATGTCTTCTACGCAGGAGTGGATGGTGAAGAATGCCCATGTGTCATACCCCAAATTTTACCTTTAGATGCAGTGATCTTTTTGCATTTCATTGTTGTTTCGTATTTCATTTCAACTGACCGATAACCGGTTTGCCTAGTTTGTTCGTTTTTGCAGGTGTGTTGAAAAGTTGGAAAATAATACCAGATGCCCGGCAATTCGTGTGGATGCAGAGTGCCACCAGATAACGGTCACTTTTATCATTACAAAGCCGAATCATTATCATAGGATTCCCAAGCAATTGAGGTTACCTATCTCTCGATTTACGCGACTTTAGTTTGGTTATGGATTGGAATTCTATGACAGTATTGAAGGTTGATATTCCTCGGCACAATCCATCCATATTTGAGAAGCGGATTTTTAGCCGTCAGAGGAAAGTTTGGAATATTAATCAGCTTATGAACTGTATGATTTGAGACTGTTAACGTTTGGACGAATTCAAATTTGAGTCTATTCGAGACATTTCTCCCAGAGAGGTTAAGTCGACGCATCACTTCGAATCTAAGAATTGTTTATGCAAATAATCTCAAGAGTTATTACGAGAAGTTCTTTACTGGATTTGAGTTGATTGTTAGAGTATGTCAGTCGATTCTTAGACTTTTGTGGTATTCAGTGAGAGAGCCTCAACTTTCATTGCTATTTATTTTTGGCTTCCATTAAAAAAATCAAGAAATTTATTGTGGATTTTACTCTTAGATGTTTGGATTTTAACAAGAAATTTATGGAATTGCATTGAGAAGTTCAGGAACGGAAGTCCTTTGGGTAAATTACAATTTATGAAGAGTTTACATTGAATTTCAAGGTTACAGTTGCTTCTTACAAGTCCCTAATCCTAAAACCTATTTCTAAACCTTCAAGCTCATTACTTGCAACCTTCAAGACCTGCAAAATAAAAATGAAATAATATCAGAAATTGAATCATGAGTTAAATCAAAAAGGATTTTAATTTAATTTCGGACCCTCAAAATAGTTTCATCATCGGATTCCGGGAGGGGCAGCAAATTTCTACCAAACCCCTCAATTTCACTTCCAGCAACCTCAGGCCCAAGATTAAAGCAATATCAGTTTTGTTCCGAAAAAGAAGAAAATGACTTTTTTTAGAAAAAGTGATTTTTTGCCCAAACAACCGTCAAAATTAATTCCAAAAATGGAAGAGGATTATCACCATCAATGCTATCAACACAATCTGTAAATGGAAAAGGGACAACGGAAAAATCCAACAGCCAAAAACAAATCACACTATCAAGAATAAATCCAGAAATCCAACAACCCACAGCAAATTATAATATCTTCACTATCAATAAAGGTTCATATTCGAAGATAAAAATCGAACAGTAAACAACATCAAGGCAAATTCGAGAATCATCATCATTAAGCCAATAAATCCAAACAAACAGTAAAGTATCTCCATCATCAATACAAAAAAAACCGGAAAATGGATTTCAACAACAGCCATCAATACAAAAAAAAGGCCGAAAATGGAAGAATTTCCACCATAATCAATACAATCCAAATCTAAAAACAAAAATGGAAGGTATCCAATATGTTAAAACATTTTCCTTAAAAAAGGAAAGAATTTTTAAAACTCCTTCAAGATCGTTTAAAGAATCAAAGCTATAAGAAGAGGAGAAAAGAAGTTCAAAGGGGGGCGAAAAAAATTAAAAACAGTGGACAACAGTCAAACCCTCGCGGCCGTAACATCGCTAATCAAACCCACAAAAAAAACTGGAAATCACCGTCAAAAATCATTATCATCCAAATGGACGGATCTGAACCCAAAATCAAAACTCATCACAAAAATCATAAGAAGGAGTCGGCATCACAGATCCATCCGAAAGCTGCATTAGTCTCAGAAAAGTTTCCTCATCGGCCAAACCAACCATCAACCATAAAAATATCATCCTCATCATAAAACCATCAAGAACACGGAACAAGGACAACAAATCCGACCAAACCATTCACAACCATCTCCGCCATGAGGTATTCTTTTATTTTAACTGTTTGAATGCATGCAGGAAAGAAGAAGAATGAAAAGTCATGAGAATAGAAGAGAGGAAGAGTCACTCGCGTGGGAGAAGAGACAAGAAGAAAGATTTTGAGAAGAAGCCCAAAGAGGGCTGTCGTCGCAGCAAGCACAAAATAGGGTTTAAAACCCTAATTTTGTGGTCTGCCCCCTTTTTATGTTGTCTGTGCGGGTCGGGGCTGGGGCCTAACCACCCAGCCCGACCCATTCCTCTTTTGTTTATTTTATTTGCTTTTTTCGTTTTCTTTTATTTTTTATTTATGTATTTGGTTTTAATATTATTATTATTAATAAAAACACTAACACTAGCCACTAACCCACTAACCTTAAAAATCTGAAATAATTTTTATTTAATAATTTAATGAATTAATTTCTAAAATATTTAAAATAATTTTAATTTAGATTTGATTTAAGTTTCTCTTATAACAAATAAAAATATAAAAATGCTTAGCTTAATATTTCAATGTATTTTTCTTAATAATTAAAATCCATAAAGAAAATATATATATTAAAAATAAAAAAATAAAAAACTTTTCTATTTTCTAATTCATTTAACTTTTTAATTAGAACTTTTAGAATGTAGTTTTTATATTAAAAATAAAAAACTTTTTCATTGATTCAAGAGTAACTTTTTAATTTAATTTCTAACACCTTAACTAAAGTCTAATCCAAATTCTAATATTTTCTTTTAATCAAAATTCACAAAAATTATAAAAATAATTAATTCTCACATTGTCCAATTTTCACTTAATAACGAAATTCTCAAAAATAATCAAATCAATTTCACCATTTCAATTTTTATTCACATCTTAATCTAATTTCACCATTGCTTACATTATCAATTATCCATCTGCTTTATTTTACCGTTTATCCCCTCCGAAGGAAAGGTCTAACCGTTTGGCCACCATGTCAATAGTCTTTGACCCTCACCCGTCCTAACCTTAAGACTTTGAGTCGCTTTATCCTAGTCTTAGGATCAGGAGTCGCCGCACTCCATGTAGGTTCCCGCCGTGGAATACCTACTTACACCCTTTTCAACTCAACTTTACAACGTAGAAATCGAAGTCACCGCACTCCACGTAAGCGCTTCCATATGAACGTTTACTTCCCCCTGGGAACCTTGACCACAGTTCAAGAAGTTCCTCTTCCTCCCTCTATGAGGGGAACTACGATTACTCTGATTTCATCCCCTAACTCGGATACGTAGGCACAAGATGCGAATCTTGGCGAGTAAACTTAGGACTAACCCCTTAGGTCCTTCTCTTTACCTTTAACCCTTAGCATTACCCTTAAGCAGATGACCATCAGCAATAGCACATTAAAACAAGAGGTTCATGTAGAGTACTACAGAAGTTTAGGATGCTAACACCTTCCCTAAGCTTAACCAACTCCTAAACCCTAGACCTCTCCCCTCATTGTGTTTACGATGCAAAATAGGTTTTTCCTTTCTTTAACCTTTCCTTTGGATAAATCAAAGACCGATTATAAACTAAAGATGTGATTCAAATTAATCAATAATTTGGTATCCTATTCTCACTGCAACACCATAGAAAGATGAAGGGCGTCGTGGCCATAGGAAAAAGCTGTTTCAGTCAGCGAGCGGCTCCTTCCCAGACAGGGTCGGGGACTTTCTTGCCTACGCTGCCAGCTGTCGCACCTCGAAAAATCACGGAGACATTTCGGAGAGACGACCCTGGCGCGAAAAGCGCGGAAATACGGTTCGACAGAGTCGCCACCGAACTTTATTTTTTCTGAATAAACGAGAGAGGAAAATATCGAGAAAACCTCTTAAAGCGAAAAGGATAGGAACAGGGCTGTCGCAACCAAGTTCCGGGTTCGGGAGTCGGTTACGTGAGGGTAAGGTATTAGCACCCCTCACGTCCGTCATACTCAACGGGAACCTCTAAAGGTAATGTGGGGAGTGTTGTTTAGGTTCACTTGTTTTCTTCTCGTTGTTAAAGGTAGAATTGGTAGGGTAAAAGGTTAAAGACGCAAAGGAGAGATGGGTGGTTAGAGGATAGGGTGCTCGCCAAGGATTGGGGCCCTTGTGCCTACGTATGCTCATTCGGACGAGAATGAGAAATCAGAGCGTCGTAGTTCGACTACGGGAAAGGTTGGGAATGTGTGGACGGAATAATGGAGGAAGTTAGAAGTGTGCTCGCCAAGATCATCACAATCTTGTGCCTACGTATCTTGTATTCAAGAATGAATAAAGAATCAGAGCGTTCGTAGTTCGTGGAGACGACCACGAAAATATGAGGTTGAATAGGTTGGAAGTTTGAGAAAGAGACGAAAGAGTGACTGACAAGCAACCCAAGAGCGCGCCTCAAGAGCTTGTCACTCAAGAATTCAAGGAATGCGAGATTCCAAGAACTCAGTTCTTTCGGGAATTGACTGAATAAGTTGAAGATAAAGAGTTGGATGTTTTTGAAATCGAAAGAATGAACTAATAACAACTCAAGAGCGCGCCTTGAGAGTTACTCATTCGAGTATCCAAAGAATGCTAGATTCTAAGAATATCCCTCTTTCGTAAGTTTAAAAAAATGTTTGTGAAAAGATTGAATCGAAAATGGAATGCGAGGCCAAAGGAAGTTGTTTTGAAGTAGCTCGACGACGTGTCGAGGATTTGATCGAAGATGGGACCGACTTGACGACGTGTCAAGGGTTAGATTGTGAGAAACGATATTAGACCCTAAGGGTGCCCCCTAATATCGAGACCACGAGGAGTTGTGAAGTGTGTGCGAAATGTCGATGATTGCGAATGCGTACGAGCATTCGACTTAGGAGGGCGTTTGAAAATGTTTGAGTTTGAAAAATTTGAAAGGTTGAGTGAATAACAACTCAAGAGCGTGTGTCGCTTGCGCGAAAATAAGGTGCCGACATAACAGAAGAGTCGCCACCTTTCGTTATTTATCCCTCAGGGCGGGAAAGGAAACGATCGGAAAAAACCTGACGAATAAGGGTAAGACAAGGTCGTCGCAACCATTGTCTGGGTTCGGGAGTCGGTTACGCAAGGGGAAGGTATTAGCACCCCTCACGTCCGTCGTACTCGACGGGATCCTCGCTTGTTTGTTTACTTGGACGGGTTGGTTATAATCTATCTACCTATCAAGGCTGGCTGAAAAAGAAAAGAAAAATGACTCGGCAAAGCGTCGCACTTTATGCCTACGTATTCTCATCAGAGAATGAGAAATCAGAGTCAACGTAGTTCGGCTAACTACGGGGGAAGATGGGGAAGGTTGCTCGCTAGGATATCGCATCCTATGCCTACGTACTTTCATCTGGTATGAAAGATCAGAGCAAACGTAGTTCGGGAAACTACAGGAAAATGGCTCAACTAGGAGGGAGACTATCAAGTCCTACTGTTATCATGCCATGGATTCATCCTATGGTTGAGGTTTGAGCAGGGAACTCCTAGATGTTGTTATGCATAGGTTTCAACCTAAAAGTCTATCATCAAATCCTCATCAGAGGAAATGAGAGTCCTAAGGGATCATGTCAATGATACACAGAAACAGACAAAAGCATCAGCTTTAACAGTAAAATGCATGCAATGCAAGTGAGGGAGGAAATGTGTGTGGGGCTTCAGCCTCCACAAGCTCGTCTCGACCTCAAGCCAGTCATGAAATAACAGTAATCATACTGAATATAATCAACATGCTATCACGCAATAACAGATAAAGGAAATGAAGTGCCATCAGGCAAACAAACACACATGCTATCAAGCAATAACAGATAAGAGAAATGAAGTTGCCATCAGGTAAACAAAACACACATGCCTGAGAAAGAATCATCTATTCTCTAATCCTAACCCTAATCACAGGATCTAAACCAATCTAAGCAAAGCTCTCAAGCAGAACCCTAAACAGGAGAAATCAATCCCAGTCTTCAAGCTTCAGAACAAGCTTACCAAAGAAAGGGAGCTAAGCAAGCAGGCTCATAGTGTCTTCCTCAGGAAAGCACTAGGAGGTGTATACTCAGGAGTCATACCCTATGTGGCTCAACCACTGTGATTAGTTTATATTCCTCCTCAGGAGAAATTAAACTCACAAGCAGGCTCCAACATCACTGGATATTTAGGAAATCCTATCTGAACTAGTGGAACTAAGTGAACAGACTCATAGGACCTTCCTCAGGAAAGTACTAGGAGGCTTCTACTCAGGAGTTGTATCCCATGTGGCTCAACAACATGTGATCAGTTTACATTCCTCCTCAGGAGAAATTAAACTCACAAGTTGGCTCCAACATCATTGGATACTTGAGAAATCCTAGACAATCTAATGGAACTAAGTGAATAGACCCATAGGACCTTCCTCAGGAGAGTACTAGGAGGCTTCCACTTAGGAGTTGTATCCCATGTGGCTCAACAACATGTGATCAGTTTACATTCCTCCTCAGGAGAAATTAAACTCACAAGTTGGCTCCAACATCATTGGATACTTAAGAAAGAGGTGAGAAGAAAGAATGAAAATCATTCATAGTGCCTTCCTCAGGAAAGTACCATGAACTTCCTCCAAACTTCAGGATCTCAAACCTCACAGACAGGGAACAAGCCAAGCTCGGGGTCTCTGAGTCTTGATCTACAATCTCCACTTCATGATGCTCTCCATCCAAATCTTCAAAACAACACAAGGCCCACAACAAATTCCTCAGAATGAACCACAAAGATGAACAGATAACCCACTGAACAGGCCAAATCATCAGGCAACTTCAGAAAATACCTAAAAATACTAAACTAATGGGGAAAGATCTAACCAATATTCACAAGGGTCAACAACACCTACTCATAACATCTACAAAGGTCTCTACCTAAAAATCAAGATAAAACTCAATCAAAGAAAATGATTCATCACCTAAACACCATTCTAACCCTAATCAGGACACCCTAAGTCTACCCTAATTAAACTAACCAAGATTAAATTCTAAAAATCTAGAAAAAATCCTATAGGGAACTATGACTCATCATCTAATTGCACAAAAAAGAATGGGTAAAAAACCCTAAGGGAATGTCCTAAAAGAATTCCTACAAAATCATGATACAAAATTAAACAATTAAAAAAAGCTATTTAATTGGAAAATCTATTAAAAATATTAAACCTAAAAATAAAATCTCAATTTTATTTTTATAATTTTCTACTCATTTTAATCTAATCATGGAAAAAAGAAGAAATTAAAAAGCATTTTCTATCTATTTTTAATGAATTTAACAAGACAGAAAAATAAAAGAAGAAAAATAAAACAATTTAAATTAAATGAAAGGGTGGGGGTATGAAAAGTAATCCGCGCCAGTTAAAAAAATATTGGGCCAGAAAAGGGGGGGCGAATAGAAGATTGAGGCCCAGGCGCCCTTTAATGAAACGACCACGTTTCATAAGATTCAAATCTTCCCTCTCTTTCTCAGCTTAATCCACAGCCGTTGGATCTACAGAATTAGTCAATATTAGAAACTGATCCAATGGATATCCTTTCGTCTTCTCCAAACGCATTAGGGTTTTCAGAACCCCCACCTCCATGCGCAAACCTTCGAGCTCTCCTATCTCTCTCCACACGCCACGGTTTGATTCGATTCCAAAACAAGAAATGACCTACTAAATGCCTAGATTACAATGGTACGACCAGTTTCTTCTAACTCTTCTCGAATAATCCAAACAGAATGCTTACACATCTTGGTACCACCATGCTCGACTGATACCAACCTTCATCAAACCTCAGTTCAATGGCTTACAGATATTCTACACGCTATCCTGGTCATTTTAACCTACTTCATGGTACCTAAAACCTCCTAAACAGATAGTTCTTGAAACTTAAAGAATCAAACACCTGCCATGGAACCTCATGGAACAGGCTGTAACTCATGGGGAAGAATCATCTAGCCTAGTACATCATATCTATGCCTAAGAAACTAATTGAAACTGCATAATTAAGGAGGTATAAAGTGAAGAAGAAACCTGTCAAAGGGTTATGGTGCAGTGGTGTAGAGGTGCTTGCAGGGCTTGAAATGGCTTCAATGAGATCCTACAATGGTGAAGAACCTTCTGTTTGCACTTGTTGTGAAGGTGGTGGCTTGAAGTGAAAGAAAACTCAAGTTGCTTCAACTTGAAGAAACTTCTCCAATGGCTATGTATCCCTCTCTCTCCTCTGACTTGGCTCAAATTTCACCAACCTCTAACACTCCTTGATGCATTCTTTTTATAACAATTGTTGGATGCTTCTAGATTCATCTAGAATGATGTGGAAAGTTCATGAAAGTTCCATGATATGCCATGTTGGATTATCTCATCTCATATGCCATGCCTTGTAATTTGGTCTCAAATTCTCCTTACATGAGTTATTGAATGAGGATGAGTGCAAAACAAGTGCATTTTTGGCTTGTGTAGGGTTTTTCAATGCTACCTTCTTTTTCAAGTAAGAAATTTCCAAAGGAACCTCATTTTTTAAGCCTCAAATGAAAATTCTATTTAAACCAAAGTTCTTAAAATGGTTTTTCCAATCAAAATGATATATTGGATGACCTATTTTGGATTTGTGGATCTCCCAAAACACTTTTCAATTTCAACTTTTCAAAGTTATAAGTCATTTTTAGTTCATTTTTGACCAATCATGGAATTTCATGCTATGAGCTTTTTCAACAATTTGTGACCTTCTTTCTAGACTTAAAATCACATTTTGAGCAACTTTCATGTTTTGAGTTTTTCCATTTGAGGCTTGGAAATAGGAGTTTTAGGCATTGGATAAAATGACCTATAACTGACAAATGACCAAAATACCCCTGTCTTGCACAAGCCATAAGTTGAGTTCCACAAATCCAATCAAGGACTTCTACCACTCAAATTAAAGCTTAGAAGATGCTCTTCAACATTCATGTTGACCAAGAAATCATAGGAATCCTCCTACTAGGGCAAAAGTTGTCTGCAAGTTGGGTGACTTTCAAGGACCCAGATTCACACACCTCTGCTGACCTGTAATTTGTCAAAACCATAACTTGAGCTCTGTAACTCCTATCAAGGACTTCCACCACTCAAATTAAAGCTAAGAACAAGCTCTACAACATTCATGTTGTGGGGAAGGTGAGATATCAATCACATCTTGAGCTAAAACTGCCTGGAAGATAAGGATCAAATTAGGGTTTTTCCACTGCCAATCCTCAGAAACCCTAACTCAAAACTTCTCAAACTCCTCAATCATGATGAGTTGGTCTAGGAATCATCTTTATAACATCTCTATGCATCATTCCATGATCTCATGGCCCTTGGATTGAGTCTCAATCTTCTCCAAATCTTCAGTTATCCTAGGGTTGACCCAGTCAAAACCCTAATTCTACCCTTCATGGTTGAATCTTCTGAACTCTTGCATAATGACTTCTCTGGGCTTCATGATGGCTATCAAGACATCTCATAAGCTTTCTCAAAACATCTAATTCATTCTCAAAGTCTCAGAATCATCTGAGGAGCACCCACAACTTTCAAACTGTGAAGCACACAACCCTGGTTTCAAACCACTCTTCTGAGGATCTCTTGAACTATCTGATGAAGGTATCAACTTTCAAACACTCAATGGATGAATAAATGTTGGTCAAATTTTGGGGTGCAACAGCTGCCCCTATTCAAGCGGCTTGAACCTGACTGGGTGAGAAGCGAACGGCTCTCAACCAATCAAGGTACGAGACGGTTGAATATCGGTAAACCCGAAAATTTGCCAACTGCTTAAGCACACGGTACTCTGCGGGGAACAAACCTTCGAACACTGCAACACTAGCTGCTCAACAACTAGCTGGAGAGATACTGATCTGACATCACCGTCAGTTATCCACATTAACTTCTTCTGATATTGCCTTCAGACAACCATGATAACTTCTTCTGATATTGCCTTCAGACAACCAAAATACCCTGCATCGCTGCTGGAGAACTAACCCATCTGACGTCGCCGTCGGAAACAAACATCACCTCGAGAGACACTCGACACCGCCGTTGTACAAACATCATCTCTGCTGGGGATTTAAAGAGTCTGACCTCGCCGTCAAACACAACCCGGCCCGGGAATCCGAAGTATACACCTCAAAGGTACAAAACCTGAGCTTGGGAGCAAACACATCCAAAGGTACTAAACCTGAGCTTGGAAGCAAACACATCCAAAGGTACTAAACCTGAGCTTGGAAGCAAACATATCCAAAGGTACTAAACCTGAGCTTGGAAGCAAACATATCCAAAGGTACTAAACCTGAGCTTGGAAGCAAACATATCCAAAGGTACGAAACCTGAGCTTGGATTCAAACGTATCCAAAGGTACGAAACCTGAGCTTGGAAGCAAACACATCCAAAGGTACTAAACCTGAGCTTGGATTCAAACGCATCCAAAGGTACTAAACCTGAGCTTGGAAGCAAACACATCCAAAGGTACTAAACCTGAGCTTGGATTCAAACGCATCCAAAGGTACGAAACCTGAGCTTGGAAGCAAACACATCCAAAGGTACTAAACCTGAGCTTGGATTCAAACGCATCCAAAGGTACGAAACCTGAGCTTGGATTCAAACAAACACGCTGCTATTCTCTTGACATCTTGTCAAGTCGTTGCTAAATAAAAGCAAACACGCCGGGTCACCGGACATAATCATCAAGTTAACAACTCGGTTGAGGAGAGAAGAATGGGGGTTCACCCCTGGTGAATGGAACAAAAGGTACACTTGCGTATTTGAAACTACTCCGCTGGGAATGAGAGACTTAACCGAGCACCTTCTGATCTGGGGTTCACCCTCACAACCATAACGAACATCGGAATACTGCTGCACACTGCCTGCCGTAGAACTTCAACATTAAAGATATATGAAACCCTGGCCCCTGGCCATTTCCAGCTTCAGCTAGAAAAAATCTTTAGGTACTTTTGAAGATGAATGAAACCCTGGCCCCTGGCCATTCCAGCTTCAGCTAGAAAAATCTTCAAGTATTTATGAAGAAAGATGAAACCCTGGCCCCTGGCCACTCCAGATCCGCTGGAGAATCTTCAAGTATTTCTGAAGATAGATGAAACCCTGCCCGTCGGCTATTCCAGCTTCAGCTAGAGAAACATCTTTGACCTTCAAAGATGTAAACTTTGCCCGTCGGCAACTCTGCAGGAGGTATCTTCGACTTCAGTCTGAAGAAATGGTCCTTGGCCTTCAAGGATACATGGATATGCCTTCAGGCAACTCCACCTCTGCTATAGAGTATCCGAGACGTCAGTCAGGGATATACTTCGGCCTTCAGTCCGAAAAACGAATCCTAGGTCATATATGACCTTGGGGGATAATCTTGCCCTTAGGCACCTTCGCTTCAGCTTAGGAAATCTGTGACTTCAGTCAGAGAAATGGTATCCTGAGCCATTCATGACTCTTCGGGGATTCAAACACTTTGCCTTCAGGCAAAACTCCGCTTCAGCTGGAGAAACATCCTTGGCCTCCAAGGATGTAAAGTTTGCCCGTCGGCAACTCTGCAGGAGGTATCTTCGACTTCAGTCTAAAGAAATGGTCCTTGACCTTCAAGGATACATGGATATGCCTTCAGGCAACTCCACCTCTGCTATAGAGCATCCGAGACTTCAGTCAGGGATATACTTCGGCCTTCAGTCCGAAAAATGAATCCTAGGTCATTCATGACCTTGGGGATAACCTTGCCCCTAGGCACCTTCGCTTCAGCTTGGGAAATCTGTGACTTCAGTCAGAGAAATGGTATCTTGAGCCATTCATGACTCCACGGGGATTCAAACATTTTGCCTTCAGGCAAAACTCCGCCTCAGCTGGAGAAACATCTTCGACTTCAGTCAGAAGAAAAACTATTCACTTGATCGCGATCAATCATCTCTTCAGGACAACTGACTTGGTCTTCAGACTCACACGAATCACTCTGTTGTATCTACAACCTCTGGAACCTTGTCTTCAGCTACCTGTTGTTTCTTCAACACGGAAATCTGGACTCACCGGAACCTTCTGATATCGCCTTCGGGCGCTTACGAAATCCATCTTCAGATTAGACATCGTTGTTGGAGCAGACATATCACGCTGCTATTCTCTTGACATCCTGTCAAGTCGTTGCTAAATAAAAGCAAACATGCCGGGTCACCAGACATAATCACCAAGTTAACAACTCTGTTGAGGAGAGAGGAATGAGGGTTCACCCAAATAATCCTGACGACTCACTGGGGAAAAAGGAAGAAGGGTTCACCCCGCGACCTTGTAGACTTTGCTGCAGAAAGACGAGAGAGTTCACCCAAACGACTTCAACAACTGCTGGGGAATAACGACAGAGTTCACTCAGACGATTCCTACCAACTTTACTGAGGGAGAGCTATCTTTCAAGGGAGCTGCATTTTCTGCCGATCTCATCTGGACTTATACTTGAGGATAACGGACTCCTCCGGAGAGCACAGCACATCAGGCTGATCAACACACTATCCTCTGCTATACTCTGCATGGGGGAAAGCGATAGACGCCCTGAACGACTTTTTGGAAAATGACCCTTCTGGGGAACATGGCCGTCAGGCTACAAGACACTCATGTCATTAAGTTCTCAAACTTGCGGGATAAACAAACTTCAGCTTGCTGGACAATCCTTCAGGATCTGTGGGGGAACCTTTCATCTACCAATCATGATTGTGCTCGACTGGGGATATCAATCTACCTGCCTGCTGCTGGGGAAATGCCAACCACCTGCTGGGGAAAAGACCTCCACTCTGTTGGGGGTTCCAGAAATCACCTTGAACAAACAACTCCGGCGGGCGCTTCCAAGAATCATCCTGAACTGATAACCTTTCTGGAGACTTTATTCTGCTGGGTACTTCCAGGAATCTTCCTAGGCAACTCTTGCTGCGGACGCTACTGGGGAGCTCAAGAATCATACTAGGCGAACAACCCGGGAAGCTGTACTGAGGTCTTAAGAGTCATCTTAAGCAAACGGCCCTGCTGAGGAATTCGAGAATCATCTTGAACTGAAGACTTCGCTGGGGATCTCAAAAATCATCTTGAGCGAGCGAGCGACCGCGGGGATTACACCGGGGTCTTTAAGAATCATCTTAAGAGAGCGACCTTGTTGGAGAGAATATCAGGAATCGTCCTGAGCAACTGGTCTTTTGGGATACACCTGTTCAACAAGGATGATAATGACCTAGATCATGCTTATGATGTGTATGCTTCTGCACTATGCCCCACACGGTGGGAATGATATGTATTTATGCTAAATGCCATGCAATCATGCACAATGTTATGCAGCGTTAAATGCTATGCAGTCATGCACAATGCTATGCAATCATGCACAACGATGCGATCCCGTCAGCAAAATAAATGCCGAAGGGGGAATCCTCCTGTCAAGGAGAAGGAACCGCTCAGATGGAGGAATCGTCCTGCTGAGGAGAATGTGAACACGCCAATATCAATCAGGCTCTGTCTGGGAAACTGGTCTTCCGTTGACTGCTGCAGGGGAACAACTTCAGCTGACTGCGGCAGGGGATGAAGCTCTACGAGAACTTGGATCTGCTGATATCAATCGCGAGAATGAATTGCGCGGCCGTCTCGGCTACTCTTCTGGGGATAACCATTCTGTGGGGAAACAACTTCAGCTGCTCAACACTCCACTGGGGGAAAAACCAATCATGATCCGACCAACTTCCAAGGATTCGGATCTCTTGGATATCTGCGAACTCGGCTGGAGGAGAAGTCATTCTGCTTTACTGGATAGAGCACGGCTCAGGGGAAATACAGCATCGGCTGCTTAATACTCTGCTGGGGAAAATTGATCATGGTCTGATCAACTTCCCAGGATTCGGCTTTTCTGCGGACTCGGCCGGGGAGAGAAATCATTCTACTTCAACAGGAGAGTACGACTCTGATGAGGAATTTCAATTCTGCTGGGGAAGAAAGAATCATCTGACTTCGGGGGAGAGTACAACTCTGCAGGGGGATACAACATCAGCTGTTCCAATATTCTACTGGGGAAGAAGGAATCATCGAATCTTCAGGAGAGAGCCTGACTCTGGTGAGGAATTTCAATTCCGCTGGAGACTTCAGTCTGGCATCATCAGTTACTGCATACTTCGGTATACGACTAGCCTCTTGCGAATCCTGCACTTGTGACCCGGTGCGGGGGAAACACCACTTCAGTGACTTTACTGGGAAAACACGAGCTTCGGCACCCGAACATTTCTCTGAAATCTGCACTTGTGACCCGGTGCTGGGGAAAAACGACGTCATTCTTCGGTGCTTGACTCAGCTGATGAGGTGACGCTCCTTCAGGATGCGTCTGCTTGGGGAAGAGAATCACCTCTACCTGGGGAAGACATATCAATGCTCACTATTCTGATTCTGATTCTGCGGAGGAGAGACTACTGAACTCTGGTGGAGAAGGAGGACTCATCCTGCTTCGGGGATATCAATCCTGGTCTACTGTGGGTAATCTTGACCCTAATCTGATGAGGGGTAAACGCCATCTCAATCTGCTGTAGCCTCAAACCGTACATCTCTGCGGAGGAACAATCCTGATTCAACAACGCCAACACAGGGAATACAGGCTACCAATCATGGAGTCAAGTAACATGCTGTAGGTTAACGACCCAATGACCGCAAGGCTTCTTCAGAAGGTTCAGGTTTTGACGGGGTAATGACACGATTCCCCGATACTCAATTCTTGCTAGGGTGAACAAACTCATTTGAACAACTTGCCCCAGTGCATTTCAACTTGCCCCAATCCGACCCTTGGGAATAATTCATTCTGAGCCGAAAACAACTAGCAACAAGACGACCTTCAGAGGGCTTGCCCCAGCATCTGCACAACGGGAGGATTCATCCTCAACTAATCAACTCTCAGCATGGTCGGCTTCAATATCTCTGAAGTAGTTTGCCCCTGAACGAGCGATGAGCGACTCAACATGCTCTGATCGAACACTGGAGGGATCTGCCCTTAAATCGCAAGGATTCCGGATAACTGCCCCTGATTGGGTCTCGAGAAGATCCACTTCCGATCAACCGCTTCTTCTCGCATAAACTACCCCATAATAAACTGATGCTCCGGGACTTGTCCTCAGACAAACTGATTCCAAACTCACAGGAAGTCATTGCCCCAGATTCACAGGGTTCCACAGCACACCATTCTGATCCAGACCTCTGGCGATTCAGTCCTGATTGACTATTCCTTGCTGAAGTTCCTTCGTATCAGCTACTAACCTGCAACTAAAATTGTTTATTCACGAACAGTAATTTTAATGCAGTGTTCATGCAAATTTCGAAAAAATGTTGTACTGTCACTCATTTACGCGTCATGCTAGTGAGTGACGAATGAACTCAAGAGTTCAAACGTAGTGCTGATGCGATCAGTGAAAAATGCAATAAGGATATGATTAGCAAATCATGAAGGAGTCAGGTTACTCAACCTTATCGTGATGCGCTCTCAGAATAAACCCTGCCTCAATTAGGTCTTTTAAGGGTTGTATCGTGGTCGGGTTCACGGTTCGTAAAACAAAGGATATTTGGCTCAAATTATGATTTGTACCCACCCCTTCTACGTGATATTCTCCGATCCTAAAGTTCAGTTAACTTGGCTCGAGCGCTCGCCTCTTCGAGAGGTATGTTGAACATTGGGAACAACTGGTCAAAGAATTCACAAGGTGTTTCGGAGTGACAGTTACTCCTTTTCGTTTTCGGTGTCTGTATTTACACGACTTTGTCCTTGTTCGAGGATTTTTTCTTTTTTATAATCCTTTCTTTTTCATTCTTTTGTTTTGATTCCCTTATTTTTGCCTGGACTGACTCTTCAGAGTTCTTTTCAACTTTTTCTTTTGAAGTCCAGCGGGATGCCCTGATTTTTGCCTAAGTATTTGCTTTCTAGCTTCTCTTTTTTACTTAGCGGGCTTTCTTATTTCTCTTTTTTCCTTGGAACAAAGTCGTGCGACACTGGTTGTCTTGATTGCTCCGAAAGGCTTGTAACTGTCTCACTCCTGATTGGTGAGGTTTAACCATTGTGGTTGGTGAGGTACGACCTCTGGAGAGGAATATGATGCGCTTGGTCCTCGAAGGACAACACTCCTCTATAAGACTTGAACGCTCGATCAAGCTAACTGACAACTACCCTGCCCCAGGTTAAGATGCAAGGGTTTAACAATCCGAAAGAAACTCCTACTTCTCGGCTCGAAGTGGTTAACAAGGGATTCTCTTCCTTATCTCTCCGGTGTTTAGGGGATTTGAAACAATGCCTTGTACGTCATCGGCAAGGTTTCATCTGAAAGCCATACGATCATCGGTTATGAGTATTCAGTTTCATCATCCTCCCTCCGCTCATTGCTAATCATAGTAATAAAGTGGAGTAAATAAAACGCAAGTGTCAGTGCAATGCAATAAATGAGTGACAACGACATAACTAATTCAGAAGAAATGCATAGTCACTTTATTATCATTACCATTCGAAACATACAATGTTTTAACAGCAAGTAGTAACTAACAGAAAAGAAACTACAAGTGCAAATGGTAAAAAGTCCGAGGACTGCCAATGCTGAGGACGTCTGCCCGTTTGGATCACTGGCTTCTGGAAGTAACCCTCTGAATCTGCGAGCTCAAACAGCTGAGAGATCGCCACGCACAACCAAGACTCCATCTGGAAAGGAAATACACCCTTGGTCGATCAATTGCTGCACTTTCGCCTGGAAAGCCTTGCAATCTTCAGTTGAATGCCCCAGAGATCCACCATGGTAGCCACACTGAGCATGAGGATCGTACCCTGGAGTGTAAGGCTCTAGCACGGGCTTGAGAGCTTTCGGGTCCACCAAGGAATTCTGAACCAATAGCGGAAGAATCTGGCTATACGGCACAGGCACTGGATGGGGAGAAACATTCCTTTGTTCCACGTGGTTGCGAGGTCTCTTGTGATCCTGGTGCTGGTATTCTTTCCGCCCAGGAGCAACGGTCTCTCGTTTAGACGCTTGCATCCTCGAACTTGATCCAGGTAGAAACTGCGAGCGAGGCGATTCAGTCACCAAAGGTCGCGGGACATATTCCAGATCTTTCTCAGCTTCAGGCAAAGGAGTGGAATCATCCACCTCTCCTGCAGGGTAAGGGATGAACTTTCCCGAGGCTCTTATGCCGCCCGACACAAGCCTAATTGCCCTTGAGTCAATCAGATCCTGAATCTTATTCCGGAGAGCCTTACATGTTTCAACATGGTGCCCCGGTGCTCCCGAGTGGAAATCGCAATGCATGCTGAGATCAACGTCTGATGACACGTCATCTGGTGGATTTAAGGTCCGAAGCTTGAGAACATGGTTCTGAACCAAAAGCGGCAGCAGCTGGGCATAACTCACAGGTAGTGGGTCTATAGCTCTATCAAGTAGCTTCTTCTTCTGACCATAACCTTCAGGGTTTTTCTGAGATGCTCGGCGCGGCTGATGACGAGACAGGCCTCGAGCTTCATGCTGTGTAGAGGGTCCATGAGGTCCACTTGGCTTCAGCACAGGTGGCAATGACGGCAACGGAGGAAGCACTCTGGTCTCTTCCTTGGGTGCTTGACCACTCTCCTTATCTAGCATACTTCTCACCACTCCCATGAGAAAGCTCAGCTGATTCTGCAGCTGCTGATTCTCCTCTCTGAGCACTTGCTGGTCCAGACGCACTGCCTGTATGTCATTCATGACCTGCCCCAGCTGGCTTTGGACTTTCCCTAGTTCAGCTTGTATCTGCTCCATTAGTCTGAGCTGCCAGATTCTGAGTCAAACCTGCAAACACAAAGGTTAGAAGACAAGTCCCGGCTTCTGCCATGCAAGATGAATTATGGGTGTCTGTACGTTTAGGAGATCACCCCTAATTATGGTGTCAACGTGCCAACATGGTGTCAATGCAATGATAAGACTGGATCCATTCATGGAAGAAAATATCTCATATTGCTCGGGACACCAGGATTAGGGTACGAAATGTGCCTGCAGCACAGACACATGCTAATGGAATGCAAACATGAATATGCGAGCTAATGCAAAATGCAGTCATGCAACAATATATCCAGGTGGCTGCTGTGGAGATTCGGCATCAACAGTCACTGATGAGAAGGAAACCCCGGTGTAAAACCACTGATCTGATCTGCTGTAGGATCGAGATCAAAATTCTGCTCTGATAAGAACGAAGGCCTGATAATAAAGACCCCGGATGCAAGATCAAGGAATATCTGTTGATGAAGTCTTCGGACCCCAAATCACAAATCTGCCCTCTCAAGAACAAATACACAGCTGCTGATGAGATCTTCAAACCCCACTCAAAATCTGCCCTATCAAGAACAAACAACAACTGCTGACGAGATCCTCAGACCTCACTCAAAAATCTGCTCCATCAAGAACAAATCTCTGATAACAATACTCTGATCAAAGCCTGCTCCATCAAGAACAGACATACACCTGATGATAAGATCCTCTGATCAAACCCTTGCTCTATCAAGAACATCTCTGCAACTGAGAACCCAACATAACTGATTCACTGTCAAGAAAACCAGGTGGTCTGAAGGTATAAGTTTCCTGCAATATCCCAACCCCACTCACAGGTATGGACCTAATCCACGGACAAAGGTACGGCATCCTATGCGGTTGTCAGCGTCACAGACATTCATGAGTGACAATACGATTCCCAGAAGGAGTGGCATCGTCAGGTCATGAAGAGGCCTCTCTTAGCTGACTTCCAAATTATCGGTCCCCAGAGTCGACAATCCTCACGTCTGGACTCCCCTCAGATCCTCAGGACCGGAAAGGAGCACCTCTGCAAGAATCTCGTCTGAGCGCAGATTTTCGTAGGGAACTGTGCCTGCTCAACAGACAGGTTCGTCTACTACTTCTCCACAACTATATCTAGGTGTGTACTCAAGCCCAGGCCCGGCTTTTCACTCACAGTAACATCCCTCTCCCACAGCAGCACAGATAATCATATCAAACTGGAAATAAAATGCGGGAAATAAAATGCGGGAAATAAACGCAACCCAACAAGCAAACACACAAACGATAGGATTGACTCGCGCAGGGGATGGGAAACGGTCCCAGCATAAGGGATGGGAAAAGTCCCTAGATGCTATGAGTCCCCAGCAGAGTCGCCAGCTGTCGCTTGCGCGAAAATAAGGTGCCGGCATAACAGAAGAGTCGCCACCTTTCGTTATTTATCCCTCAGGGCGGGAAAGGAAACGATCGGAAAAAACCTGACGAATAAGGGTAAGACAAGGTCGTCGCAACCATTGTCTGGGTTCGGGAGTCGGTTACGCAAGGGGAAGGTATTAGCACCCCTCACGTCCGTCGTACTCGACGGGATCCTCGCTTGTTTGTTTACTTGGACGGGTTGGTTATAATCTATCTACCTATCAAGGCTGGCTGAAAAAGAAAAGAAAAATGACTCGGCAAAGCGTCGCACTTTATGCCTACGTATTCTCATCAGAGAATGAGAAATCAGAGTCAACGTAGTTCGGCTAACTACGGGGGAAGATGGGGAAGGTTGCTCGCTAGGATATCGCATCCTATGCCTACGTACTTTCATCTGGTATGAAAGATCAGAGCAAACGTAGTTCGGGAAACTACAGGAAAATGGCTCAACTAGGAGGGAGACTATCAAGTCCTACTGTTATCATGCCATGGATTCATCCTATGGTTGAGGTTTGAGCAGGGAACTCCTAGATGTTGTTATGCATAGGTTTCAACCTAAAAGTCTATCATCAAATCCTCATCAGAGGAAATGAGAGTCCTAAGGGATCATGTCAATGATACACAGAAACAGACAAAAGCATCAGCTTTAACAGTAAAATGCATGCAATGCAAGTGAGGGAGGAAATGTGTGTGGGGCTTCAGCCTCCACAAGCTCGTCTCGACCTCAAGCCAGTCATGAAATAACAGTAATCATACTGAATATAATCAACATGCTATCACGCAATAACAGATAAAGGAAATGAAGTGCCATCAGGCAAACAAACACACATGCTATCAAGCAATAACAGATAAGAGAAATGAAGTTGCCATCAGGTAAACAAAACACACATGCCTGAGAAAGAATCATCTATTCTCTAATCCTAACCCTAATCACAGGATCTAAACCAATCTAAGCAAAGCTCTCAAGCAGAACCCTAAACAGGAGAAATCAATCCCAGTCTTCAAGCTTCAGAACAAGCTTACCAAAGAAAGGGAGCTAAGCAAGCAGGCTCATAGTGTCTTCCTCAGGAAAGCACTAGGAGGTGTATACTCAGGAGTCATACCCTATGTGGCTCAACCACTGTGATTAGTTTATATTCCTCCTCAGGAGAAATTAAACTCACAAGCAGGCTCCAACATCACTGGATATTTAGGAAATCCTATCTGAACTAGTGGAACTAAGTGAACAGACTCATAGGACCTTCCTCAGGAAAGTACTAGGAGGCTTCTACTCAGGAGTTGTATCCCATGTGGCTCAACAACATGTGATCAGTTTACATTCCTCCTCAGGAGAAATTAAACTCACAAGTTGGCTCCAACATCATTGGATACTTGAGAAATCCTAGACAATCTAATGGAACTAAGTGAATAGACCCATAGGACCTTCCTCAGGAGAGTACTAGGAGGCTTCCACTTAGGAGTTGTATCCCATGTGGCTCAACAACATGTGATCAGTTTACATTCCTCCTCAGGAGAAATTAAACTCACAAGTTGGCTCCAACATCATTGGATACTTAAGAAAGAGGTGAGAAGAAAGAATGAAAATCATTCATAGTGCCTTCCTCAGGAAAGTACCATGAACTTCCTCCAAACTTCAGGATCTCAAACCTCACAGACAGGGAACAAGCCAAGCTCGGGGTCTCTGAGTCTTGATCTACAATCTCCACTTCATGATGCTCTCCATCCAAATCTTCAAAACAACACAAGGCCCACAACAAATTCCTCAGAATGAACCACAAAGATGAACAGATAACCCACTGAACAGGCCAAATCATCAGGCAACTTCAGAAAATACCTAAAAATACTAAACTAATGGGGAAAGATCTAACCAATATTCACAAGGGTCAACAACACCTACTCATAACATCTACAAAGGTCTCTACCTAAAAATCAAGATAAAACTCAATCAAAGAAAATGATTCATCACCTAAACACCATTCTAACCCTAATCAGGACACCCTAAGTCTACCCTAATTAAACTAACCAAGATTAAATTCTAAAAATCTAGAAAAAATCCTATAGGGAACTATGACTCATCATCTAATTGCACAAAAAAGAATGGGTAAAAAACCCTAAGGGAATGTCCTAAAAGAATTCCTACAAAATCATGATACAAAATTAAACAATTAAAAAAAGCTATTTAATTGGAAAATCTATTAAAAATATTAAACCTAAAAATAAAATCTCAATTTTATTTTTATAATTTTCTACTCATTTTAATCTAATCATGGAAAAAAGAAGAAATTAAAAAGCATTTTCTATCTATTTTTAATGAATTTAACAAGACAGAAAAATAAAAGAAGAAAAATAAAACAATTTAAATTAAATGAAAGGGTGGGGGTATGAAAAGTAATCCGCGCCAGTTAAAAAAATATTGGGCCAGAAAAGGGGGGGCGAATAGAAGATTGAGGCCCAGGCGCCCTTTAATGAAACGACCACGTTTCATAAGATTCAAATCTTCCCTCTCTTTCTCAGCTTAATCCACAGCCGTTGGATCTACAGAATTAGTCAATATTAGAAACTGATCCAATGGATATCCTTTCGTCTTCTCCAAACGCATTAGGGTTTTCAGAACCCCCACCTCCATGCGCAAACCTTCGAGCTCTCCTATCTCTCTCCACACGCCACGGTTTGATTCGATTCCAAAACAAGAAATGACCTACTAAATGCCTAGATTACAATGGTACGACCAGTTTCTTCTAACTCTTCTCGAATAATCCAAACAGAATGCTTACACATCTTGGTACCACCATGCTCGACTGATACCAACCTTCATCAAACCTCAGTTCAATGGCTTACAGATATTCTACAAGCTATCCTGGTCATTTTAACCTACTTCATGGTACCTAAAACCTCCTAAACAGATAGTTCTTGAAACTTAAAGAATCAAACACCTGCCATGGAACCTCATGGAACAGGCTGTAACTCATGGGGAAGAATCATCTAGCCTAGTACATCATGTCTATGCCTAAGAAACTAATTGAAACTGCATAATTAAGGAGGTATAAAGTGAAGAAGAAACCTGTCAAAGGGTTATGGTGCAGTGGTGTAGAGGTGCTTGCAGGGCTTGAAATGGCTTCAATGAGATCCTACAATGGTGAAGAACCTTCTGTTTGCACTTGTTGTGAAGGTGGTGGCTTGAAGTGAAAGAAAACTCAAGTTGCTTCAACTTGAAGAAACTTCTCCAATGGCTATGTATCCCTCTCTCTCCTCTGACTTGGCTCAAATTTCACCAACCTCTAACACTCCTTGATGCATTCTTTTTATAACAATTGTTGGATGCTTCTAGATTCATCTAGAATGATGTGGAAAGTTCATGAAAGTTCCATGATATGCCATGTTGGATTATCTCATCTCATATGCCATGCCTTGTAATTTGGTCTCAAATTCTCCTTACATGAGTTATTGAATGAGGATGAGTGCAAAACAAGTGCATTTTTGGCTTGTGTAGGGTTTTTCAATGCTACCTTCTTTTTCAAGTAAGAAATTTCCAAAGGAACCTCATTTTTTAAGCCTCAAATGAAAATTCTATTTAAACCAAAGTTCTTAAAATGGTTTTTCCAATCAAAATGATATATTGGATGACCTATTTTGGATTTGTGGATCTCCCAAAACACTTTTCAATTTCAACTTTTCAAAGTTATAAGTCATTTTTAGTTCATTTTTGACCAATCATGGAATTTCATGCTATGAGCTTTTTCAACAATTTGTGACCTTCTTTCTAGACTTAAAATCACATTTTGAGCAACTTTCATGTTTTGAGTTTTTCCATTTGAGGCTTGTAAATAGGAGTTTTAGGCATTGGATAAAATGACCTATAACTGACAAATGACCAAAATACCCCTGTCTTGCACAAGCCATAAGTTGAGTTCCACAAATCCAATCAAGGACTTCTACCACTCAAATTAAAGCTTAGAAGATGCTCTTCAACATTCATGTTGACCAAGAAATCATAGGAATCCTCCTACTAGGGCAAAAGTTGTCTGCAAGTTGGGTGACTTTCAAGGACCCAGATTCACACACCTCTGCTGACCTGTAATTTGTCAAAACCATAACTTGAGCTCTGTAACTCCTATCAAGGACTTCCACCACTCAAATTAAAGCTAAGAACAAGCTCTACAACATTCATGTTGTGGGGAAGGTGAGATATCAATCACATCTTGAGCTAAAACTTCCTGGAAGATAAGGATCAAATTAGGGTTTTTCCACTGCCAATCCTCAGAAACCCTAACTCAAAACTTCTCAAACTCCTCAATCATGATGAGTTGGTCTAGGAATCATCTTTATAACATCTCTATGCATCATTCCATGATCTCATGGCCCTTGGATTGAGTCTCAATCTTCTCCAAATCTTCAGTTATCCTAGGGTTGACCCAGTCAAAACCCTAATTCTACCCTTCATGGTTGAATCTTCTGAACTCTTGCATAATGACTTCTCTGGGCTTCATGATGGCTATCAAGACATCTCATAAGCTTTCTCAAAACATCTAATTCATTCTCAAAGTCTCAGAATCATCTGAGGAGCACCCACAACTTTCAAACTGTGAAGCACACAACCCTGGTTTCAAACCACTCTTCTGAGGATCTCTTGAACTATCTGATGAAGGTATCAACTTTCAAACACTCAATGGATGAATAAATGTTGGTCAAATTTTGGGGTGCAACAGCGTGCCTCAAGAATTATTCACTCGAAGATCCAAGGAATGCTAGATTCCAAGAACCTCTTTCTTTCGAAGTTTGATTGAGAAAATATTTTGAAATAAATTGGATTGAATCGAGAGCATGAAAAGAGTTTGCGGTACGAGAGGTGAGAATGCGAAATTGAATTTTGAAAATAATTTAGGAGAAGTGATAATTATTTGATAAATGAGACGTCGGCCTCACAACCAATTAATCGGAATATTATCGAGATGCTAGATCTCGACAACACCATTTTCATTTGAGAAATAATTTGATGAACAACGAAAACATCCCACAGAATTGCTGGATTCTTATGATATTTTTCGTTCAAAAAGAAAGTATTTTTTTAAAGAGCGAAAAGTTGAACAATACATTATTTAAGGTGTACACCTCAATAATATTCATTCGAAAATCCAAAAAGTGCTAGACTTCAAAGATTTAATTTGCTTTTAAAAAAAAGTACTCAAGGTGAGTCGAGGTCGGTGGCGAGACTTTGAAAGCACTCGACTTACATGGGTGAAAAGGGACTCGATAAATCGAGAATTTTATTTCTTAAAAATGTTTTTGAGGTGTTAAAGCATAATTAAGAGAAAGAAAAAAAAACTATAATACTATTGGGATACATTATTATTGAATGGAAAGGAAAATAATAAACTAAATTGAGTATAATATATCAACCATATAGAAATATTAAGTGCTTCCAATATTGGGCTTAGAACCCAATCCACTTCACACTCACGCCCCACATTGGCAAGGATGGAGTATAACACCATAAATGCTTTGATTCTTCGAATACTAGCCGCATGATTTCCAGCCTCTCAGTAGCACATTAATAACCATAAGTTTTCATAAAATGCTATGAGCTAAATCAACTTTCAAATTTAAATGCAAGCCAAAGAAACTAACAGGACAACAACAACAATCTATTGACAGAACTACGAGGCAATCCAAATAACAAAACCGTAAAGCCACGGAATTTATCGACAGAGCTTAAACCACAAAGCCACTTTGACATAAAGCCATTCTACCCGAAGTATTATGTTACGCTATCAGCACACATTCAAACTAAAACGCTGCAGACGACATAAACGATAGCAGCAGCAGCCGTTGAATTAGGATGTTATTATTGTTGTTTTGAATATTGTAACAGAACTAGGAACATACAAGAACAAAGATAGGATATGTCTAGTATATATTTTTAATAGAAAAGCTCGAATATTAACGACGTCACGTCGGATATTCGGCAAAGTTTTTAGAACAACAGTAGAAAAACCACAAAAATGCCTAAAAACAAAGATAACTACATCGAATCTCCAATAGCCGTCAAGCCTAATCAGGCGCCGAATACTATCGAACCAAAGGATACGAAGAGCCGGCTTTGGATACGGAGCTTTGTATGAACTAAATCAATGAAAACCTCGAGTCTGCAGCAGCGTAATCGATGCTCTTCATCTTGTTGTCAATGATGTTGCTTTGCGAAGTCGTGTTGCAGCTACTCGACTTTCTACTGCAGAATCCAAATGATGCCGGTTCCAACTGCTGCAATCAGTATGTTTCTCATGACAGGAACACAATCATACCAACAACCCCTGTGAACATTTCAATAGCAGCAGACTAACAGGAAAAGAAATTCAAAAAAACCAAAAAATAATCTCAGCCATACAATGTAAACTTTGCAAAGCAAATTAGATTCAACAGGAAAATAAAAGTATCCGTAATGTTACCGCAGCGTCGGAATTCATTGTCAATCTAAAAATAAGAGCTATGACGTAGCCGTGCCAAGCTGCTTATTGAACAGTTGGAGAGATGATGCTGATATATTATTGAAGTTGCTTCGACATTGCCGCTACATCGCCGTTGCTTGGAGCTTGCTGCGAGGTTGCTAAGGTCTGGGCAAAATGACAAGCCCAGACAGGTGATGACATCCATGAGCCGTGATGTGCACGAGTGATTGAATGGATTTGATGATTTATCGAGACCACAACGGTTGCTACTCCTGTCAAGGTTCTTTTCAGACTTCATCCAGTGTTTCAGTTCCTGAAGTGCTTCATTACACGAAGATTTCGCTGTTGTTGTTGAATATTGTCAGTGTGAGGTTGTCGAGTTTGTGAAACTTGCTGCCGTTGTGTTGTTGTCAAACCGGATAGGATTTTAAAGTCGCGGCTGCTGCACTTGATGTGTCGCGACTGCTGCACTTGCGACAACCAACTCTTATCTATAATCCTCATCAACCAATGTCTCAGAATCCAAATCTCGAAGAATACCACCGCAGTTGAATACCCTGCAATAAACTCATAACATCATCAATACAGAAGTGCGATATGCCACCAGATCGACACTTATTTGTTGCCACGAGTTGATGGAGCGAGTTGAAGAGCTGTTGAGCTGGGACGAACAACTGGTACGTTCTCTGGTCACGGCAGTTTTGTTGCTGAATAGGGAAAGCACCATTGCGCGTTTGAGTTGTTATAATCGTCGCCCACACGAGTTGAACATAGCTAATGTTATTGCTTGCGTTGTGGTTACCGCTAAGTCAGAGCCTCGCGAAAGCTGAAAATGTCATGCTACCATTGCGAACCACTGTTGTACCTGAAATTGATACATGACAAAATATGGAAACACAACAGACACAGCTACAAGCTGATACAAGCTGAAAAAGTCATTGACGAAACATAAAAAAAACTCAAAGCTTTGAGTTGGGGTTGTTGTTGCTGAATCCGAACTGTTGTTGTTATGCTGAACCGTTACTCGACATCGATATCGTGTTACACCTAAGGATGGTTTCCCCAAGCTGTTTCGCATCTAGTTGCCGAAAACGCCATTGTTGTTTAATGAAGATCTGGGTTGCGCAAAACGTCTATGTTGCTTTGTTTATCTTCGGAGATGTCGTAGACGACAGAGTTGGACCGTAAGCTCGAGACATAGTAAGCTTTTCTGCAACTGATAGAAGTAAGTCGAATTGGCTTTTTTGATGACAGGCCAGCAATAACTAGTAGACATCTCCATCAGGACCGTTTGAAGAGATCTCTTCAGCTGCAAATTGTATATCTTCAACCTCACCTCGTCACTAATCAAGCCAAATTTCCAGATTTGAGTCGCCGTTATTTCTGCGAGCTATTGAGTTGCTGAACCGAATTTGAAGGTTCTTGGTGTTCATCCTAATCTTCTACATGATCCAGATACAATCCCTTGCAGTGTTTTTTTTAGCTTCTATGTTTACTGGTATTGAAGGTGGAACAAGTTAATGGTGTAAAAGACGGCCACCTATTTGCTATTGATTCATCACTGTCTTCTCTTATTATTTCTCTGATGGTTCTGTGAGTGATACTTCGACGAAATTGATGGCGGTTCGCATGGAGGTTGCTTTCGTTGATGCGGATTTAGAAGAGTGAAGTGAGCACTGGGTTTCACTTTTTGGAACCCTTTCACCGAGAGAGAACGGAGATCTACGTGTTCTGTTGGGGTTATATGAAGCGGAGAAGGTTTTGATGGGGTGGAGTTTGATCGTCGACGCCGAAAATAAGGTGGTTGGGTCACCAGATGCATGGGAAGAAAGTATTGAGAATGACGGTGTTGCGGTAAAGTGGAAGGTGGGTGAAAAAGTGGACGATGATGGTGATGATAGTAAGCGGTAGTTTACGGAGGATGAAAAATTGAAGGAGAAAGAGGAGGTTGATGACGAAGAAGATCGATGATGAGGAGTGAGGGTTTCGCGGCGGGAATAACGGGAGGTAGGTTTTTTTGGGGTGAATTGGGGAAAGAGGGCGGCGCCGATTAGGGTTTTCAGGAGGGCGATGAACAATGTTTTTCTCTTTTTCCTTTCAATCAATTTTCCTATTCTTATAGCAAGCTGGGTTCAAACCTAATGGGCCAATCCAGCGGGCCTTCCAATCTGACTTACTCAAATTCCCTTTTTTTTATTACTTCATTAACAAATTTACTAAATATTGACAAAATAAAATAACTAAAATAAAATAAAAATAACTATCTAAATACATAAATATTAATAAATATAAAATTAATAGATATTAACAAATATATATATATATATATAAAACAAACTAAAAAAATTCAAAATTTAATATTAACAAATAAAAGAGCAATATATGTGCACAAAATATTATTATTAATAATATCTAAAAAGAAAAAATTTAGGAAATTAAGAAAAGAATTAATATTCACAAAAAAATGCTTACTTTTAGGCCACGTGTCACGCTTTAATTGGTTAAAAAGAAATTTTTTTGAAAAACGCCCAATTTCGGGTGGACACGTGTCTAAACGGCATGAAACAATAAATGCGAAAATATTTTACGAAAGGGATAAGACAAATTTAGGGTATGACACCAGCCACCCAAACGCCTCCCCTGCCCGTGAGTTTAAGGCTCAAGATTTCATGCCTGAATGAAATCGTGGATCTCAGCAGGAAGAGGGAAAAAAGCATGTTTGAGCTGCCTCCTTGCTTGCACAATAGGAATTTCTTCGAGGGGTTCTCTCTGTCCATTCTTCGGGCAGAGTCTCTTAAGCTCGAGGAAGTGGACTGTCCCAACAAATGGGTCATGCTTGAGCAGGATGCCTCTGCTTTGATGAGGATCTCGGAGATGAAGGTGGTGTACACCGAGGACGACTCTCAGCATGAGTCTGAGTTGAAGAAGTCTCAAGCTGAGGTAGTGGCCCTGGAGGAGAAGGTCAAAAAACTCCAGGAGGAGAGGGAGAGGAAGTTTGAAGAGGTTGCACGGAAAGGTCGCAAGAAGATGTCCCCGATGAGGGACCCCTAAAAAAAGGCTGTTGAGGACTTGGTAGAGAAGCTAAAAGTCGATGCTGCCCCTGCTAAGGATGAGACTAAGGAGATGAAGAAGTTGTCAACTCGGGCGGAGCTGGTTTGCCCGGATTATTCAGGCCAGCGATGATCTCTTGACGATAGGCGATGAGGCCTTCCAAAATGTCGTGGATCAATTGAAGTTAGTGAACCCTGGTATCGAGCTGACTACTGAAGGCATAAGGTTCCTCTATTCTGTTAAATATGGCAAGATAGTCATCCCTGAGTTCCTCTTGTCCGGTGAAGGGCAAACGTAGGGCGCTCAAGAGGAAACTGTGGTCCAAGAGGAAGTCCAGCAAGTGGAGCAGTGAGCTTTCCTCGACTTATGTTTTTGGCCTGCGCGCCACTTGTTTATTTGTAATTTTGTTTTGTGGAGCTTGGCCATATTGTATTATAACATGCACACTCGCGACTCTTGTGGGTCGTTTTATGTTAATGTATATTTCCTTGTATGTTTAATTATACTTTGTCTAATTTTTTCTAAGTGTCATACGCATTCCAACGCTGGTTGTATGAGATAACAATAATTGATTATTATGTTTCAGATATGCTCGATAAACAATGTTCGATAGTGTGGGGAACTGGTCGAAAGGTCTGGGTTGTTTCCGGGCAAGGGAGCGGAGCTCAGGTCGCATTCGTGGCCTGAGTTCGCGGCGTGAACTTCCCATCGCGAGTTAGGGGTTTCGCCGTTCTTGGTACTTTGGTGACGGCAGGCTCGATCAAAAAACCGCTTTCGTGCATGAGTTAAGTTTCTCTTTGACTAAACCCTGCTTAGATTGGTGGTGCAGCGCTTGTACCTGGGCGCGCGCCTATGGTTGGTACTTATGCTCGTCGCGTGGGCGAGACATGCCGACAGTAAAGGCCTTAGCTTTAATATTTTTTCAACTTTTCAGCGTTCCATGGTCGAGCTAATTCTTCCCAGATGAGGTATTCTAGGTAGTAGGCCCCATTCTCTATTTTTGCTCTAACACGGTAGGGTCCTTCCTAGTTTGTGGCGAGCTTGCCTTCACGAGAATTTTTGTGCTTCCTCCTTAAGAAGAGGTTTCCTACTTGAAACTCTCATCGTATAACCTTGGCGTTGTGCTTGATTATGATTTTTTGTTTAAGTGAGGCCTCGCAGAAGGCTACTTCTGATCATACCTCTTCGACGAGATCGAGCTCCTCCCTCAGGGCCTCGCCGTTTGTTTCTTCGTCCAAGGGTACTCCAGTTCTCCTACGATAAATGGTCCTAGAATGTCTAGACCCCATCAAGCGAGTGGCCATGGGAAGGAAATCTCCTTAAGCTCATTGGGTGGTGCCAAAGGCATGTCCCCATGTCGTTGGTATTTGTCGCATTTCTTCACGTGTTTCCTTGCGTCGTTTTTCATGGTCGGCCAGTAGTAAACTGCTCAAAGAGTTTTCCCCGCGAGATATCTCCCACCGAGGTTCTGAGCGTTGATTCCTTGATGGATCTCGCGCAAGACGTGGGCGACCATTTCTTCTTTGACGCATTTAAGGAGGGGTATGGAGAATCCCCTCCTGTATAGCTTGTTTTCGACCAGAGCGTAGGAGTAGGCTCTACGCTTTACTATGCTGGCCTCCTTGGGGTCGAATGATAGTTCATCCTTTGTGAGGTAATTGTACACTGGAGTCATCCATCAATGCCTGTCGCCAACGACGTGCATGTCGAGGACCGTAGACGTTCTTTCAATGCTAGGTCGAGGGAGTATTTCCTGAATGACAGATTTGTTCCCCCTTTTCTTCTTTGTGCTTACTGGTTTTGATAAGTTGTCTTCCTGGACGTTGTGTTCGCGGGGAACATGCTTTACTTCTACGGACGTGAACTTTGCCATCTCCTGCTTAACCAGGGCCAAGTATTCAGACAAGTTGTCCTTTTTGACCTAGTATACGCCCTGGACTTAGAGGGCCACTAGCTGAAAATCAGTGTAGATGACGACTTCTTTGGCTCCCAAGTCTCCGGCGAGGCGCATACCAACAAGGAAGGACAATGTAAGCGAAACTTCGATGAGGATTGCCTCCTCGTTTTCCAGGCTGACATCTGTCGCGCTCCCTGCTGAATTGGATGTTCCATCGACAAATATGATCCACTTGCGGGCGCCCCTGTTAGGGTGGTCGGGCAAGGTCATTTCTGCCACAAAATCATCTAGTGCTTGCGCCTTGAGGGCCTTTCTGCTTTCATACTGGATGTCAAATTTGGATAGCTCCAACGACCATTTAAGCATCCTGTCGGCCATATCTGGACGACCCAATAGCTGCTTTACGGGCTGGTCCGTTCGTACCACGATTGTGTTGGCTAGAAAATAGTGCCTCAGTCTTCTCGCAGTGTTGATAAGGGCGAGGGCCACCTTTTCTATCTCTTGGTACCTTAGCTCTGGCCCTTGCAATGCCTTACTCGTGAAATAGATGGGTTTCTGCCTGTCAGGAGTTTCACGAATGAGAGCGGCGCTTATAGCCTCGGTTGCAAAGACGAGGTAAAGATAAATGGTTTCCCCATTTTTTGTCCAGGAGAGGACTCGTGGTTCTGACGGAGCTTGCTTTAAGTGGAGGATAGCTTTTTCGCATTCCTCCGTCCATTCGAACGTGGCTTCCTTGCGGAGGAGTTTATAAAATGGGAGGGCGTGTTGAGCAGACTTGGCCACGAAGTGGGAAAGTTATGCGAGCATCCCATTGAGGGATTGGATGGATTTTTTTTGAGTTCGGCATGAGGAACTCGGAAAAGGCTTTGCACTTGTTGGGGTTAGCTTTAATTCCTCGTTCAGTTAGATAGAAACCGAGGAACTTGCCCGCTCGTACCCCGAACACACACTTCTTCAGATTAACGCACATCATGTACTTCTTTGCCTGCTCAAAGACCTTCTTTAAGTGGGCCGTGTGATCGGATTACTCACGGGACTTTACGATCATGTTGTCCATATAGACTTGGAGCATGCCCCCGATTTCTCCATGGAAGACTTTATTAATCATTCTTTGGTAGGTAGCGCTAGAATTCTTCAAGCCGAAGGGCATTATGTTGTAGTAATAGTTGCCTGATTCAGTCATGAAGGTTGTGTATGTAACGCCCCGATTTCGATTGTCTCTTTTATCGAGTCCCTACTTAATTTAATTGGACGAATATTATTTTTGATATGGAATTTGTGTGGAAATATGTTAAGTTTACATATTATTCTATTTTAACCGATTTTGAGAGTTTTCGGGGAAAATAGTTTGGAGGGTATTTTGGACATTTCCTATTTAATGATAAGTGGGATATTTTATGGGATATTGAATTAATAGATGTTTTGGAGAAATAATGAGAAGGATATTAAAAGGGAAATAGAAGAGAAAAGAAACATAAGAGAAAAGGAAGGAAAGAAAAGAGGAAGAAGGAAAAGGAGGAGAAAAGAGAAGAAGAAGAAGAAAAGTGAGGGATCATCAAGAACAGCTCAAAGCTTCGATTAATCCAAGGTAAGGGTGTGAAACCTTACTATTTAAATCAATATGTATGATTATGTATGTGTGTGGTTGATTGAGTTAGGGTTTTGGAGAGTTTCCTATAATTTTCGTTTTAGGTCGAAATTGATTCGATCGGTAGAAATCTAGCTTTGTTTAATGAAGATGAGAATAAGTGGTAGGATTTATGTCGGGGAACGTTAGGTTATGATTACTGGAGCAAGTAGGGAATTATCGGGTGAATTTATCGGCTGTTTCGAATTCTGAACAGTGGGGAGAAGTTCTGTTCGCAGACGCTCGCTAGCAGCTCGCTAGGCGAGCAGGTCGCGAGAGTTCGCTACCATCTCGCTAGGCGAGCAGGTCGCGAGAGTTCGCTACCATCTCGCTAGGCGAGTGCGTAGCGAACAGTCCCAAACTTGGGACAGAATGGTATTGTGGTCTTTCGCTAGTAGCGAAGGGAGTAGCGAAGAGCTCGCTGGGGGTTCGCTGTGGCGAACGAGATAGCGAGCAATGTTTGGAGGTTCTGTTTGCACTCGCTAGCAGTTCGCTAGGCGAGGAGGTAGCGAACGTTCGCTAGTAGCTCACTAGGCGAGCGTGTAGCGAACGTAGCAGAATGAGTTTCCCTCCTGTTGTGTGCTGTTGTGGCTTGGGACCCTGATTGCGATCGACCTTCCCTCGATTTAAAAGCGGGTATGCTGGCCCGTGAGGTGCTGTGGGTAGCCGAATGGCGTGAATCCTAGTTTATGGTTTGTGAAGCGTGAGTGTGGCCGATCGGCAATTTTATGCAATCGCTAGATCGAATAGGATTGCATGATGAGATGATCGAGTTCGTTGTCGTTGGCATGATAATATGAATGTATGAGAACATAATGGGATTATGTGGGCATTGAGTAGTGAACGTAGTGTCGGAGTGGATTACACTAGGGTAGAATGATGTGATATCATTCCTAGTTGCGGGCTCATTTGGGTAGGATGACGTGATATCGTTCCTAATGAGGCACAAACAATATTGTAGTGCGTTAGGAGTATTCCGAATGAGGTGTGATTGATGGGTGCACTAGGGTAGAATGATATAACATCATTCCTAGTGGATGTGTATTAATATTTGATCCCGTGTAGGATCTGCAGAACCTTGCTTGATGCGATGGTCATATTTGATCCCGTGTAGGATCTGCAGAACCTCGCTTGATGCGATGGTTATATTTGATCCCGTGTAGGATCTGCAGAACCTCGCTTGATGCGATGGTTATATTTGATCCCGTGTAGGATCTGCACAACCTCGCTTTATGCGATGGTTATATTTGATCCCGTGTAGGATCTGCAAAACCTCGCTTGATGCGATGGTTATATTTGATCCCGTGTAGGATCTGCAGAACCTCGCTTGATGCGATGGTTATATTTGATCCCGTGTAGGATCTGCAGAACCTCGCTTGATGCGATGGTTATATTTGATCCCGTGTAGGATCTGCAGAACCTCGCTTGATGCGATGGTTATATTTGATCCCGTGTAGGATCTGCAGAACCTCGCTTGATGCGATGGTTATATTTGATCCCGTTTAGGATCTGCAGAACCTCGCTTGATGCGATGGTTATATTTGATCCCGTGGAGGATTTGATAAGTGATAGGTTCATAGGAGAATCTGGCGGATGAATGAGTCGGTCCCTATGAGTTGCACTATCATCTTCAGATGATGAGCGGAGAATAATCTCTAAGAATATAATAGTATATATGTATGTATGGTCTGATAGATGGGAGGATGACGTTGAAGTAAGCGTGGAGGAGTTGTACTCACTAGGGTAGGATGGCAATGTGTCGTTCCTAGTGAAGAAGTTACCGGGGTAGAATGACTGAGATGTTGTTCCCGGTAGGGCATGAGCGATATGCCCATAACCCGGAAAGAGGATTGAGGATATTAGATGAGTATTATACGAATCGCACGGCATGGTTGCGGTTGTTATATGTAATATGCATGCGTGCAGGAATTGATGGGACGTGGATAGCGAATAAATGAATGAGTAGGATATTGACTAATGGATGGATGGTTTAGTGTGAGTGTATACGTCTAAGTGTATTCGATGTGGTGAGAATTTATTATTACGCACCGTAGTGAAAAGCTGTAGAATATAGGCATTCGGTACTTGTGTATTTCTATACATGTATATATATATATATATATATATATATATATATATATATATATATATATATATATATATATATATATATATATATATATATATATATATATATATATATATATATATATATATATATATATATATATATATATATATATATATATATATATATATATATATATATATATATATATATATATATATATATATATATATATATATATATATATATATATATATATATATATATATATATATATATATATATATATATATATATATATATATATATATATATATATATATATATATATATATATATATATATATATATATATATATATATATATATATATATATATATATATATATATATATATTATGCCTTGATTATTATGGTAATGTTTCTCACCCTTCTGTTGTTTTATAATGCCCTACGAGGCATTGCAGATTAGGATCCGCTGGAGGTTTCCTTTGGAGTATAGTTCTTTCCCCTCGTGTCGGTCGCTCTGATATGTAACTTTGGGTAGATAGGCTTGTAGAATGTCTTTTGATGTTCTGTTTGTATGTGAATGAAGCTGTGAACAATCAGATGACATGTAATTACGTTTTGTCATGTCTTAAGTGAATATATATATATGTTCTAGTCTTCCGCTTTAGGAGAAAACATGAATATGTAATTTCGAAGAATCATGCGTTTATTTTTAGTTGAGATTTACCCCTTTTGAGTTAATTCTTTTTAAACATTAATATTCATGTGGTCGTTTCGTGAGTATTGTGACGCACTTCTTTTATACCTTAATGAAAATATACTCTGATGAAGATAAAAATACTTGTATTAGTGACTATGTGATTTGATATGTGTTTATTTTGGGGGTATAGAAAGGGGGCGTTACAAAAGTGGTATCAGAGCAGGTCGGTCCATCCGGCCAAGTGTCTAATGTTGGTTGTTCCCTTGTACGCGACATGT
This sequence comes from Lathyrus sativus, assembly GCA_963859935.3. Classification (NCBI taxonomy): domain Eukaryota; kingdom Viridiplantae; phylum Streptophyta; class Magnoliopsida; order Fabales; family Fabaceae; genus Lathyrus; species Lathyrus sativus. Next base: position 701,935,676 of record OZ012735.1, on the reverse strand, counting down.
GTGTGAAGACACTATCGGTACGTGTTTGTTGTTTAACCCTTGTCTGCAGAAGTAAGAATGATCCAAGTGGGGGAGAACTTGTGGTTCTCCAGGATGCTACAAGTGTGGGGCTGTAGCTCGGTGTATTGTTGAACATCGGGAGCTTGTGTTATCCGTGTTGGAGGAGAAGGCGGTGTTATGTCACTGTGGAGAGGTTCGAGGAGTTTTGAGAAGAACTGTCAACTATTTGTGCTTTGGTTTTGTCGAACCCGACTAAACCATATGTTGTATTTCATGATGCTTTGGTGGCACGCTGGGAAGATGCGTTAATGCACACCAGCAAAGTTCCGAGTGTGCTTTATGGCAAATAGGGGTACAAGGAGAGTCATCTGAAGAGTGACTTAGAGTTGGTCGCGGTTGTGTGTTCGTGCCAGAGGTTGGGAGCTTCAATTGTTCAGTAAAGGTTTGAGGCGAGTAATGACCTTGAAAACCTAAAGTGTTTTTGCACAGTAAGGCCGATAATGGGCTAAAGAAATTTTTTATGCAAGATATAGCACGGGGGTTTGACTTTCTTTCCAATGTCAAGCCTGAGATATCAGTGCTATCGAGGGGTGGTAAATTGATCAAACTTCAAAAGCCAAGGAAGAGCTATGAGGATACCATAAGGACTATTTTGATCACTGTTTACTTCATGCATTTCGTGAAGAAGAATCAGGAAACATCAGCAAAATCTGTGTGGGATAGCTTGAGTAAGAATAAGGATTTTAGTTACTATGAAGTTAAACCTTCGCATAATGATTTGTTAAACCATATGGCTTTAATGGGCGAAGCTACCACAAAGGATGTTGTCTTAGCAAAGTCCAAGCTTTTGCTCACAGTTCTGAAAGATAAGGATACAATGAGGAATATGATTTTAGTTAAGAGAATTCTGAGTTGAATAAGTGGATTGACCCTTTTTCTGTTGATGAGGATTAGTCATTCTAGGTTGGAACTGGTTGTAATGAATATCGCTGAGGTGATAAAGATTGTATGTTGTATCGTCGAAATATTGAGTCAGATGAGGAACTGAAGCCTTGTATGGCAGGGGGCGTAGGACTCCTTTGTAATAATATGATTCAGGCGAGAGTGTTGTACTCGGACCCGAGATTTGTGCGTGAGACGACTGAAGAGGATAGAGGATCCAAGAGAGGCCTTGTTTTGAGTGTTACAATAGTAACCGGTGTTAGTCGAGCTTGAAGTTCGGGAACACACTGTGTCTTGTTGAACCTGTACCAGAGTAGCGTGGCAGAAGAGTGGGAAATAGCATGTTAGATTGTTGCACCGCCGAAGAGAGAAGTTGGATTTGAATTCCGTTGATTCTATGGTGAGTGGGAGCGAAGACTTTAGGATGATGATGATGGATAAAAGATTGTATCCGAGATTCAAACTCATTGGGGGTAGAATGACTAGTGTGTCATTCCCGATGAGGTATAAGTGTTATGGTTGCAATCGCTAGGGTAGAATGACTATGCGTCGTTCCTAGTGAGACGATCACCAGGGTAGAATGACTGAGATGTCGTTCCTGGTGGAGTGTATGTGGAGTGCCTGTACTCTCCAATGGAGATTGGTGTAGATTGACGGTCTTAATTGAGTCACGCGGCATGACTATGTTTGTGGTACGGAAGTATGCATGTGGGCGATCATGTGCAACTTGAGAATTAGAGAGTGGACGCGATGTTACGTCCGGTATGGTTTGAATCAGGTAATATTTCCGAGGACGAAAATTCCTAAGTGGGGGAGAGTTGTAACGCCCCGATTTCGATTGTCTCTTTTATCGAGTCCCTACTTAATTTAATTGGACGAATATTATTTTTGATATGGAATTTGTGTGGAAATATGTTAAGTTTACATATTATTTTATTTTAACCGATTTTGAGAGTTTTCGGGGAAAATAGTTTGGAGGGTATTTTGGACATTTCCTATTTAATGATAAGTGGGATATTTTATGGGATATTGAATTAATAGATGTTTTGGAGAAATAATGAGAAGGATATTAAAAGGGAAATAGAAGAGAAAAGAAACATAAGAGAAAAGGAAGGAAAGAAAAGAGGAAGAAGGAAAAGGAGGAGAAAAGAGAAGAAGAAGAAGAAGAAGAAGAAAAGTGAGGGATCATCAAGAACAACTCAAAGCTTCGATTAATCCAAGGTAAGGGTGTGAAATCTTACTATTTAAATCAATATGTATGATTATGTATGTGTATGGTTGATTGAGTTAGGGTTTTTGAGAGTTTCCTATAATTTCCGTTTTAGGTCGAAATTGATTCGATCGGTAGAAATCTAGCTTTGTTTAATGAAGATGAGAATAAGTGGTAGGATTTATGTCGGGGAATGTTAGGTTATGATTACTGGAGCAAGTGGGGAATTATCGGGTGAATTTATCGGCTGTTTCGAATTCTGAACAGTGGGGAGAAGTTCTGTTCGCAGACGCTCGCTAGCAGCTCGCTAGGCGAGCAGGTCGCGAGAGTTCGCTACCATCTCGCTAGGCGAGTGCGTAGCGAACGGTCCCAGACTTGGGACAGAATGGTATTGTGGTCTTTCGCTAGTAGCGAAGGGAGTAGCGAAGAGCTCGCTGGGGGTTCGCTGTGGCGAACGAGGTAGCGAGCAATGTTTAGAGGTTCTGTTTGCACTCGCTAGTAGTTCGCTAGGCGAGGAGGTAGCGAACGTTTGCTAGTAGCTCGCTAGGCGAGCGTGTAGCGAACGTAGCAAAATGAGTTTCCCTCCTGTTGTGTGCTGTTGTGGCTTGGGACCCTGATTGCGATCGACCTTCCCTCGATTTAAAAGCGGGTATGCTGGCCCGTGAGGTGCTGTGGGTAGCCGAATGGCGTGAATCCTAGTTTATGGTTTGTGAAGCGTGAGTGTGGCCGATCGGCAATTTTATGCAATCGCTAGATCGAATAGGATTGCATGATGAGATGATCGAGTTCGTTGCCGTTGGCATGATAATATGAATGTATGAGAACATAATGGGATTATATGGGCATTGAGTAGTGAACGTAGTGTCGGAGTGGATTACACTATGGTAGAATGATGTGATATCATTCCTAGTTGCGGGCTCATTTGGGTAGGATGACGTGATATCGTTCCTAATGAGGCACAAACAATATTGTAGTGCGTTACGAGTATTCCGAATGAGGTGTGATTGATGGGTGCACTAGGGTAGAATGATATAACATCATTCCTAGTGGCTGTGTATTAATATTTGATCCCGTGTAGGATCTGCAGAACCTCGCTTGATGCGATGGTCATATTTGATCCCGTGTAGGATCTGCAGAACCTCGCTTGATGCGATGGTTATATTTGATCCCGTGTAGGATCTGTAGAACCTCGCTTGATGCGATGGTTATATTTGATCCCGTGTAGGATCTGCAGAACCTCACTTGATGCGATGGTTATATTTGATCCCGTGTAGGATCTGCAGAACCTCGCTTGATGCGATGGTTATATTTGATCCCGTGTAGGATCTGCAGAACCTCGCTTGATGCGATGGTTATATTTGATCCCGTGTAGGATCTGCAGAACCTCGCTTGATGCGATGGTTATATTTGATCCCGTGTAGGATCTGCAGAACCTCGCTTGATGCGATGGTTATATTTGATCCCGTTTAGGATCTGCAGAACCTCGCTTGATGCGATGGTTATATTTGATCCCGTGGAGGATTTGATAAGTGATAGGTTCATAGGAGAATCTGGCGGATGAATGAGTCGGTCCCTATGATTTGCACTATCATCTTCAGATGATGAGCGGAGAATAATCTCTAAGAATATAATAGTATATATGTATGTATGGTCCGATAGATGGGAGGATGTCGTTGAAGTAAGCGTGGAGGAGTTGTACTCACTAGGGTAGGATGGCAATGTGTCGTTCCTAGTGAAGAAGTTACCGGGGTAGAATGACTGAGATGTTGTTCCCGGTAGGGCATGAGCGATATGCCCATAACCCGGAAAGAGGATTGAGGATATTAGATGAGTATTATACGAATCGCACGGCATGGTTGCGGTTGTTATATGTAATATGCATGCGTGCAGGAATTGATGGGACGTGGATAGCGAATAAATGAATGAGTAGGATATTGACTAATGGATGGATGGTTTAGTGTGAGTGTATACGTCTAAGTGTATTCGATGTGGTGAGAATTTATTATTACGCACCGTAGTGAAAAGTTGTAGAATATAGGCATTCGGTACTTGTGTATTTCTATACATATATATATATATATATATATATATATATATATATATATATATATATATATATATATATATATATATATATATATATATATATATATATATATATATATATATATATATATATATATTATGCCTTGATTATTATGGTAATGTTTCTCACCCTTCTGTTGTTTTATAATGCCCTACGAGGCATTGCAGATTAGGATCCGCTGGAGGTTTCCTTTGGAGTATAGTTCTTTCCCCTCGTGTCGGTCGCTCTGATATGTAACTTTGGGTAGATAGGCTTGTAGAATGTCTTTTGATGTTCTGTTTGTATGTGAATGAAGTTGTGAACAATCAGATGACATGTAATTACGTTTTGTCATGTCTTAAGTGAATATATATATGTTCTAGTCTTCCGCTTTAGGAGAAAACATGAATATGTAATTTCGAAGAATCATGCGTTTATTTTTAGTTGAGATTTACCCCTTTTGAGTTAATTCTTTTTAAACATTAATATTCATGTGGTCGTTTCGTGAGTATTGTGACGCACTTCTTTTATACCTTAATGAAAATATACTCTGATGAAGATAAAAATACTTGTATTAGTGACTATGTGATTTGATATGTGTTTATTTTGGGGATATAGAAAGGGGGCGTTACAGTGTACCTTTTGTCTCTTTTTGCCATAGGTATTTGGTTATAACCCAAATACGCATCCATGAAAGATAACAATTTAAAACCGGAAGAATTATCAACTATTTTATCTATGTTACGGAGGGGATATGTGTCTTTAGGGCAGACCCTATTAAGATCGGTATAGTCAATGCACATTTGCCATTTTCCATTATTCTTTTTAACGAGTACAACATTGGACAACCAAGTGGTGTGCTTGGCTTCCGAGATAAATTTTACCTCTAGGAGGTCTTTTACAGCCTGATCGGCATCCTCTGTCTTCTCTGGAGACTGATGACGTCTATGTTGAGCTACTACCCTAACGGTGGGGTTGATAGTGAGGTGGTGACAGGCCACGTCAGGGTCTAGCCCCGACATTTCCGCGACACTCTACGCAAATAGGTCTGCATTCTCCCGGAGGCTGGCTCTTAGTTGTTTCCTTGCAACCTCAAGGATACCGGTCCCAATATTCACTCCCTGCTTAGGGTTTTCGCTGAGTAAAACAAGTTCGAACTCTCCATTCGGAATTGGGCGCATCAGATGGATAGTTTCTCCGCTACTGGAAAGGCTTCATGAGGATGACTGGATCTCTTTCCCCTTTGCCTTCTAAATCTTCTAGTCATCTTCAGAGAAGCGGCTGTCAAGGTCGTTGGAGTCGAAACGGGGCAGCGGCTTCGTCTCTTCGACGCTGCTGGGCAGAGAAGTCTGGTTGGGAGTCTTCGGCCTGGCGGTGATGCTATTCAGCCCCTTGGAGGCCGCTTCAAAACACCTCCTCGCAACTTCAATGTCTCTGTGTAGAGTTTCCACGATACCCTTCGAAGCATAATATTTCATCTTTAAGTGTACTATTGAGGGAACGACCACCAATTTGGCCAGAGTTGGCCGGCCAAAGATGCACTGGTATAACGACAAAAAATCGATGACCAAGAATTAGACCTTGATTGATCTGGCCATTTCAGCGGACTCGAAAGTTACGATCAACTCCATGTAACCTCAGGGCTTTGTCACCGACCTATTGAAACCCTGCAGATCGGAGCCTACGTAGGGTTTTAGATGTGATTCGTCCAACTGGAGGGTGGAAAACAGCTGGGAATACATAATATCAACTGAGCTGCCTTGGTCGACGAGGATTCGTCGGAAGTCAAAATTTTCCATATGGGCTCTCACGAGCAGAGGGATGCTGGCGTTGAGGGCTCCACCGAGGAGCTCCTTGCGGTAGAAGCAGATGAGGACATACTCTCCCCGGACCCTATCGAGGGTGGAATGCCGGTTTGAGCTGTTGCTGATAAGGTGCTCAAATTTTCTTTTGACAGACCCTACCGTGATTTTGTTGAAGCCCCCTCTGGAGATGACCATGGCGGAGGAAAAAGTCTCCCACGGGCTGTGCGTGACAAAGTATGGAGGGACGCTAAGCCCCTCAGGGATGTAAAAATCTTCAAGCCGCGAGATGCTCATGGCAATGTGAAGGCTGACTTCCTCGGAGGAAGGTACCTCTTCCTCGACCTTTTGGGATTCTTGGGCATCTGGCCGAGGAGCATCTTTTTGTTTGGTGAACTGCTTCAGATGCTCGTCCCTGATGAGTATCTCTATGGCATCCTTTAGGTGGGTGCAGTCGTCGATCATATGATCGTGGCTCTTGTGGAACCGGCAACATTTTGAGTTGTCAGTGTTGGGTTTGGACGGTATCTGCTTTGGGAACCAGACTCATGCCTGCTGGAATTCTGAGTTGGCGCATTCAGAAAGAATCTTCTCCCTTGTAACTGATTTATCGGTTGAACCACAGGGTCACTGTTCGAACCGCATAACTAAACTGGATAACTCAGTTGAATAGATCTATCATCATAAAAAAATCATATAGGTATAAAACCGGTTGAACCGGATAATTCAGTCTCTAAAAAAATATAACTGACACTTAAATTTTTTGAAAATATCATATCATAAATTCTCAAGTTCATAATTTAAATTCAAATTTTAAACATAAGTATCAAATACAATAAAATAGTACAAAATTACAAAGTCTAATTGCAAATAAAGTTTAATTGCAACATAATATAATTGAATAATTTATAACAAAATAACTCCAATGTCTACTTAAGTTTAGTTTCAAGGAGGTAAAATTATTTCAATATTGGGATCTCCTTCTTCAATATCAAAACCATCTGCAGCAAAATCAATCGCATCTGCAACATTTTCCCCATCAATGATATTATTGTTTTGGTTGTTTTCTCCAGAATTAAGTTGTTCATCATCCTCATCCAAATTTAATTAATCTGTAACAACAAATAAATTAGAGCGTTAAACAATTAACAAATAGTAATAAATTAAAATAACAAAATTGTTATCAGAATAATTAATATCATACCAATATCATTTGACATAGGTTGGATTGTCATACTAGCAAGATCTTTGCGTAGTGCTTCCACCTCCTCAATAGTTAAGAATGGTGGTGAATCCTCCAACACCCAATCAGAACGATCACCAAGTATTTCAAAATTGATAGGATCATAATTTTGTTTCTTCTTGTTTCTATAAATCATTAACGATAATGTCAAACTTAAAACTCATTAATATTCTTAAAAACTAGTAGTATATAACTAACTTAACTAGCTTAAAAATTAATAATATAAAATATATATTAACTTTATACTAAAATGCAACATATCAAGTAATAGCAACAACCAAAGCATATACTCAAATTCCTAATTAAATGTTTCCAAATCTTAGTACTATTTTTTGAGATAGAAAAACAAATTAACAAGTTTCTACATATCAAGAAATAGCTAGTTGTATAAACAATATCATAAGCAAACAACATATAGTTATTTTCAATTTTCATCATTCATAGTCATAAATAACATAAGTATATAAGCAATACATATAAAGTATAATAAGTGCAATACCTGTTTTGTAGTTGTAGGTTGTAACGAACAAAGACAAGATCATTAAACTTTTGATGCTCCAACCTATTTCTTTTTTTTTTGAATGAATGTGCTCAAATACACTCTAATTTCGTTCACAACCAGATGCACTACAAGTTTGGCTCAAAATCCGAATAGCCAACTTTTGCAAATTGGGCGCTTCGGTTCCATAAGTTTCCCACCATTGATCTAGAATAGTGCATGTGAAAAAATTAGAAAACATTTTAAAATTCATATTGAAATTATACTAAAATGCATAAAGTTTATCATCTAATTTTACCTGGCAAAACTTCATCTCGATTTTCTACAGTCGTTGTCCTTCCAAAACTACCTTCATAATTTTTGAATGAACTCATCTCAACAGTTAATTTAGTTCACAAGTTTTTACTATCATAAGCATACTTTTCAATGACATCCAAAAGACCTTGGGTAGTGGACTTGTTTTTTTTTTTCATATTCTTGACTGAATCTACAAGATAGATTTAACCAATAACCAGCAGCATGAAGATTTTTGCGAAGTTGTGCATCCCAACGGTTATCTAAGATCCTCAAATAAGGCTATACTTTCAGCTTATTTCTAAACCTCTTCTCAATCTCCTCTCTTGATTTATACATAGCTCGATAGAGATATCCTATAGCTGGTTTATCTTCACTATCAACAATATGCAACACACGTACAAGAGGTTCTGTAATTTTCACTATGTCAACACATGTAGACCAAAAGCTTAAGTCTAAGACTTGTTCCACAAATTGCTTTGCCTTGACATCTTTGGAATAAGTTGTAGTTGTCCATTCTTTGGATGTTACCATGGCTCTTAGTGCATCTTTATGAGACAAAATACTTTGTAATGCAATATAATTAGTAGCAAAGCGGGTTGGAGCAGGACGAAGTATTTCTCTTCTACCTGTATTTTGTCTCATCAAATACAATGCAAAACAATGATTATATATGTATTTGGTAATTTTTGAAGCATGTGACACTGCCCCACTTACTTCCTCTAATTTCCCCATGTCTTGCAACATCAAATTAATATAGTGTGCTATACAAGGAAACTAATACAACTTAGGAAACTCCTTTTCCAACAACTTTCCAACAGCAACATAATTTGCAGCATTATCTGTAATGATTTGAACAACATTTTCTGGGCCAACATACAACACTACTTCCTTGAAAAGCTTAAATAATGTGTCTGTAGTTTTAGAAGCACCAGAGGCATCAACAAACTTTATGAAAACAGTTCCTTTGGGGCAATAAACTAAAAAGTTGATAAGAGTTCTTCTACAACTATCAGTCCACCCATCTTCCATAAGAGTACAACCTGTATCCTTCCAAATAGAACGATATTGCTCTATCTGTATCTTCACGTCATCAACCCACTTATTTAACAAATTGCCACGAAGAGAATGCATAGTAGGAACTTTGTATCCAGCACCCATGCAACAAAGAGCATCAACTGCTGGTTGAAAATAAGGCGAATTTGTAGCATTGAAAGGAATAGACGCATCAATAAACCACTTTGCAATAGCAAGATCACACTTTTCTACCACTTCTTTACTTTGCATCACACTTTTTAAAGTAGGTAGAGCTCCCGGAGTTGTTCTGGGTAAAAAATAAGTACCAATGTGAGCGTCATTCTTTTTAGATGCACCAATTTGTGGGTTCATTTGCATTTTCAATTCACCCCCCTCTGCAGAAAATGACTCACTTTCAGCCACATCTAGAGTTTTTCTTTTCTTGCTCCACTCATTAAGATATTGGTTCATCCGAAAAGAAATTTCTGTAGGAACTGAATTACAAATTTCAACATTTCCTACTACTCTAGCCAACTGTTGCTTTACCCTATAAATTCCACCTCCACCAAACGCTTTGTGACAGTAGATACAAACAAGATAGTTTTCATCAGGACTTTTAGTACAATATGCCCAAGCTATATCAGTCTTTCCTCTAACATTATGTTGAACTAAATTAGGAGTTGAAGAAGCTTCTTATGATGGTGGTTGTGATGATGGTGTTTCAGAAGATGCCATTTTCCTGTAAAACAGTTCAAAATTGCTAAATTAAATTACACTTTAGCCTCACGTATGCCAAGTTCAAATTGTCAAATCTGTGAACTTTAAACAAGATACCTATAAATATACACATAAGATTTTCATTTAAACTTTTTTTTAACGAAACGATACACTTTCCTCTAACGAAACGATACAAAGATTAAATCGGATTGGTCCCAAGGCATGCACCAAATTGTAATACATAAACTTTTTTTAAATGAAGTTATTTAACTTGTAATTCATATGGTAATACTATTAAACAAAAATAATCAACAAATCTCCCAATTTTTATTACTTATCAATAGGGAAAACAAAAACATAACCTTATTAAAACTAACTATTCTCATAGCCATTTTTCACAATCAACTTCAATATTACACTGACTCTAATTCAAACACTTTAACTTCAACTCCATCCACTTCTAACATTCTTCACTAATTCATCTAACGATTTTCCTAGCTCTAACCGTACGGTTCCAAATCATTTGTAATAACTTCTCACATCACAGTAATAACTTCCTAACAGTAACTCATTTTCATAACTAAACTTAACCTTTTTTTCTCATTTGAAATTCATAACCAACAAAATTAACAAAATAAATAATTAATACACACACTGTAATTCAATTCGCGTAGTTCACTTTCGAAACTCAAGAGTCGCTCGCATAAGTTAACACAATTGCTTCCAAAATCAATTGTTTTCTGTAAACAAATTAATTTTCAACAATGATCAAATCCTAACATAACTAAGTTAACTATAAATCCTTTTGTTCTTTTTAACTATCTTAAGTCTAACAACTCCATCATATTTAACTGCAACTAACTGAACTTTCAATTTCATTCAATTCCAGCAGATTAAATTGTTAGAAAAGCTCAAGTAAACTTTAATGAGGTTGATAGATTTCATAACAGCTCATAATTCTTGACACCAAGTACTATCTATATGCTTTAACCTACTTGTTATAACTGTAATAATCTTATGAACTGCTTATAATACAAATTAAGGTTACTACATGTAACTATGCATCCATTATACTTAAATTAGATATAGTTTTTAATACATTTTCTTATGGTGGAACCTTAAAAGGAGGAGCTTCCATTTCTAACTTTCCCTCATTGAAATTTTCAAAAAATAATAACTACAGGCTAGCAATAGTGAGCCAACCTGGAATTAATAGCAAACAACATATTTCTCAGTATTGAATTCACTCTAAATTCCCATCACTTTTATTTATAATCAACAACTCTGCCTTTAAATAACACTTGTGAATCATGAGGGAAGAGACTCAGTAACAGTCTTCATTTTCCAAGAGATATAAAATTTTAAATTTAATTGTACAAAACAATCCAATATGTCCTCAGGGTCAGGAACAAGGGATTGAATATTGTTTCTAAGGGCACATTAGTGTAAAGCATAGGATATCATATGGTCTATGCTCTAATGTAAATACCCACTTTCCAAAATACGTAATTCTTCTCCCTTAGATTTCAAGGTATGGAAGACAGGTGAGAGTGAAAGAGAGGCAATTCCTCTGAAGGATGCACTTAGGCTCTTTTCTCCCCAACATGAGGAGTAAATCAAAATGAAGAAATCATCTCTATCGGATGCATCATCACTATTCATGATTAGCATAGTTGTGTATGTTAAATCCTAAATGTAAGGGATTTTTCCAAATACCATATATCTTGAACTAACCCTAATTTAATCTTCAACAATTTCAACAAAACAAAGTTAAATGAAAACAGATAGGAGTATTGAACCTGGAAATTTGAAACGATACAGAAACCGGAATGGCGAGTCGTTGGTATATTGCGGCGGAGAGAACTAACTTGAAGTTGGTGATGCGGAGAAGATAAGTGATAACAACCGTCGTGCAACATGGAGAAATACGAAGGCACGATGGTGGAGAATGAAACGGCTGATGGTGTTTGATCTTTTCGAAACAGTGATGGTGGTCTGCTTGTTTTGGTGGTGGTGTTTACTCACTCTGCAAGTGCATTCTGCGTTTTAGATTTCAAAACAATTATAAAAAAAATATTTTAATTTTAATAACTTTTGCATTTAAATTTTAATTAAAAAATAAAAAATGCATTACAACCGTCGATTTACAGTAACCGCCGGTTTACAGTAACCGCCGGTTTTCTGGTTTTTACCGGTCCAACCCGGTTTTTACCGGTTTGATGACAAAGGCGATCCAACTAGTAAACCAGACCAGTTACTAGGCCGGTTCCCGGTTTAACCGGCCGGTCCGGTCCGGTTTTTACAACTATGTCTGGGAATACATAATATCAACTGAGCTGCCTTGGTCGACGAGGATCCATCGGAAGTCAAAATTTTCCATATGGGCTCTCATGAGCAGAGGGATGCTGGCGTTGAGGGCTCCACCGAGGAGCTCCTCGCGGTATAAGCAGATGGGGACAGACTCTCCCTGGACCCTATCGAGGTTGGAATGCCGGTTTGAGCTGTTGCTGATAAGGTGCTCAAATTTTCTTTTGACAGACCCTACCGTGATTTTGTTGAAGCCCCCTCTGGAGATGACCATGGAGGAGGAAAAATTCTCCCACGGGCTGTGCGCGACAAAGTATGGAGGGGCGTTAAGCCCCTCAGGGATGTAAAAATCTTCAAGCCGTGAGATGCTTATAGCAATGTGAAGGCTGGCTTCCTCGGAGGAAGGTACCTCTTCCTCGACCTTCTGGGATTCCTGGGCATCTGGCCGAGGAGCATCTTTTTGTTTGGTGAACTACTTCAGATGCCCGTCCCTAATAAGTATATCTATGGCATCCTTTAGGTGGATGCAGTCGTCGATCATATGATCGTGGCTCTTGTGGAACCGACAACATTTTGAGTTGTCAGTGTTGGGTTTGGACGGTATTTGCTTTGAGAACCAGACTCCTGCCTGCTGGAATTCTGAGTTGGCGCATTCAAAAAGAATCTTCTCCCTTGTAATTGTCAGGGGAGTGTATTCGTGGAACCGAACGAAAGGCCCTTTGTTGTCCCTGGGCTCTTTGGGACGGTCTTTTCGTCTTTTATCTCCCCGACGGGATGTCGAGGGCTCGTCGGACCTGGAGGTTCGGGCATTCTCCCTATGCCTATAATCACGAGCAGAGTTGGATACATCCTTCTCTTCATACTGAATGTACGCTTGTGCTTTCAGGAGGAAAGCGTCTAGTGTTGTTGGGGGCCAGATGCCCAAGGCTTTAGCAAATTCGGTGTGGGCACGGAGCCCGCGCTCGAGCATAAACTTTTTCATGTCATCGGTTGTAGAAACCTAGACGACCTCCTTATTAAACATTTCAATGTAGGCTCGAAGGGGTTCATCTCTCCCTTGAATGATGGCCTCAAAGGAGGCTTCGGTCTTCGGATGGCAGCAAGAGGTCGTGAAGTGTCTAGAGAACAGTCTCCCCAGTTGTCTCCATGAGGTGATGGAATCGTCAGGGAGTTATTTGTACCAGGTCATCACCTCTTTCCTGAGTGTGGTCGGGAATAACCTATATTTAATAGCGCCCCAGACGCCGCGGTAATCGAGCAGCGCATCAATATTTTTGATGTGCTTGTCGGGGTCTGTCGTACCATCGTATGTGTCCAGAAAGAGGGGTTTCTCCAGTCCCTTCGGTAGGCGCATGGCCATAATCTTCTGCGACAACGGGTCGCGAGGCCTATCGTCACTGTTGTTGCTGGTCCAAGACGGGGAGCGGGTGTTCCATTTGTATGTAGGATAGCGGTCTCGTCAGAGAGACGAGGTTCGTGCTCGGCCCTTGGATCTGGACGGAGGCGGACGTAGGATTCTGCGTGGTGGTCTATTCTGGTCCTCTTGGGTTGTAGGGAATGTTGGTTCCGAGGAGAGATGTGTTCGCACTTGCGGATGGTCAGGGTTTTTGGATCAAGAGGTGTCTGACGGTTTCTTTCTCTTCAGGGAGGAGGACTCCGTGGTCGTTGACGTTCTTTTCTCGGTGGAGGAGATCTTGGACAACTGGACTCTTCTAAGGCTCAAATCTTCACGCTCTGGTTGAGGATTAGGAAGTTGGTTTTATTGAGAACCTCGAGAAGGGCCGCCATAGCTGGGTCGGTGTTGGGCAGAACTGGAACTGGAAGATGTTCCGGGACGAGTGAGACCTCGTTGTAATCTGCGCAACAGAGGATGAAGAAGTTATGGCTCCATCTCTTTGTCAGAGGATGTCGCCGCCACGAGAGGTGATTGCTCTGTAAGCATTAGTCTTGCTGATAGGGAGGAAAGCAGAGTTGCAAGCATCAAGAGTGTTGTCACGGCTGGCCATGATTGGGATTTTGAAGAACTGTTTTGGTATCGTGTCTACGAAAGAAGAAAAGACGGGGATAACAAGTCCCCACAGTCAGCGCCACTAATCTTACTGGTTGATCAGAACCTAAGGTGGGTCAAAGACAATCATCTGTGATACTGGGTGTGAAAGAGGAGAAGGGGGTGTACCTGCAAGGCACTCCGATGCTAAAGTAAGAATCGAGCAAGAGAGAGAGAGAGAGAGAGAGAGAGAGAGAGAGAGAGAGAGAGAGAGAGAGAGAGAGAGAGAGAGAGAGAGAGAGAGAGAACATGCACATAATATGAGTATATCAGGGTGAATATTAGATACCTTACCCTCTCGAATGAGAGGGTTTTTATAGTGCCTCAGCGCTTGGCCATTGGTCCCTATTTTCGGGGCGAAATAATTGTTTCCTGATGAATAGGTAACTGCCAGAACTAGCCTTTGGAACAGGAAGACGTGTCCATAACTAGTCGTTGCTACGGGCAGGGGCGTAGTTACGGGCACATGCATCTTGGATTTTTTTGGATGGTGGAACCATGCGTGACGGGAAGAGACTGGCGAGGAGAAGTGATGTGACCAAGGGTAAATTGGTCAGCCTCTCTTGTTGGAGGGGCATAGAGGTAAATTCTCCCTCAAAGTGGTTGGACTTAGGCAATTGGGTTGTTCTGGGAGCAGAAGTGGATTGGGCCATGCCTAGCCATTAAGCCAGTCTAGAAAAAATTCCAATAGAGGAGGAACCAAAGGTCGTAATGGTGAAAAGAAACCAGAACTCTGACAATGTCATACAACAAATTCAACATGATGATATGGAAGCAGATAACAATCTAGCAGCCATGGTTGAAAGGATTATGGCGCGAAATGGGGTAATTTTTGGCCTGCGAAGACCAAATTACACATCACCATTATCAAAATACATTTTGCAATTAGATTTACCCGCTAGATGGAAAATGCCTAAATTCACTAAGTTTTCAGGGGATACCAATGAGACGAATGTCGAACACGTGGCTAGGTACCTAATATAGGCAGAGGAGATTTCGAGTAACGAAAACCTTAGGATTAAACATTTCCTAAGCTCTCTCACTAAAAACACTTTCACGTGGTTCACAACCTTGTCAGCAAATTTGATTCATACACGGACTAAATTAGAGAGATTGTTCCATGAAGAATTTTATATAGTACAAACAAAGATTAGTCTAAAAGAATTGGCTAGTATCAAACGAAAGTTTACTGAGCCAATAAATGATTATTTGAATAGATTTCGCCAACTAAAATCCAGATGTTTCACGTAGGTGCCAGAATATGAGTTGGTCGAAATGGCCGCTGGGGGCCTTGACTACTCTATTAGGAAGAAGTTAGACACCCAGTATTTGAGGGAGATGGCCCAGTTGGCTGATAGAATTCGACAGTTAGAATGCCTGAAGGAGGATAAGGCTAGGACTAATAAAAATAATAGGAGGGTAGACTACGTCGAATTTAATAAAGACAACAAAGGAACATATAACAAGCCCTTAGACTTCAACAAGAATGAAATTGACCTTAATGAATTAAAGCAAGGGTCACCTTACTCTTGTAAGGTCTTAGCCCCTTTGAATGGAAAAAACCCAGCTGAACCAAAAAAGAATGATAGATTTCCTAAGAAAACTTACACTTTCGACGTCACAAAATATGATGAAATTTTTTATTTTTTGGTTAAGAACGGCCAAATGATAGTGCCTCCTGATGCTAAAATGCCTCCTTTAGAACAAAGAAAAAAGAGAGGTTTCTGCAAGTATCATAATTTCTTGGGTCATAAAACATCTCAATGTTTTCTTTCCAGGGATTCCGTTCAAAATGCAATTAAGGACGAAAGGCTCAAATTCGGAGAGAAGTCAAAAGCCCAAATAAAGATTGCTCCGACCCTCTTCAGGTGGTCGATGCCCACTACACAGAGCCATCTGTAATTAACATGGTTGAAGTCACTGAGGATTTCACCAACGAAGTGATCATGGTCAAGGTTACTGAGGACCTCGACAGAGAGATTTGAAAGCGTCATCTGTGAAGTCACTGAAGGCTTCGCCACAAAAACCACTGAGGGTTTAGAGAAACAAATTGTTGATGGTTCCACTCATAGAGTCACTGAAGGCTACAACAAAGGAATCAATGATGATTTCAACTCGATGAGAACAACAAAAGAAACCACTAAGGGTTTCGTGCAAATTGATAATCTGACTGAGGCTACTGAGGGCCTTTGGGTGAAATTGGAAGAGCTGGACATCGTTGAAAAGGCCAGTATGGATGTGAACATGGTAGAAGTCTCTCAGGAAACATTGATGGAGGTTGACGAGGACCTTCGACAGGAAGAATACAATAAGGTGGATTTCCTAAAGTATGAACAAAGCCTTACTGATTTCCTTTACAGGTGTTAAAGGAAAAAAATTAGAAGTTATGCTATGCTTTCGGTGTAGCGCGGTCTTCAACAAGAAGGCGGCTCAGAATATTGAAAGGGTTCATAGGGAAAAGAATAGAAGAAATTGGAAAGGCTTTCATGGCCGCCAGACGTTCAACAACAGAAGTGACCCTAGGAGACATGAGCAGGTAAGGCAAAGTCTTAGTGGCAATAAGCCCACTACTTTCAAACCTACATCGGAGGCTCCCAAATACACATCGATCAGATTAGTCAAAAATCGAGAGCAGGGCGAGCAAAAATGGAAAAAATTCAAAGTACAAAGAGGCTCTTCTTTGACGTACCGAAAAGAATTCCATGCGTCGAAGCGGGTAGCATATCCTTCAGAGAATTATAAAAGAAAGAATCTGATGTCAAGATCCTAGTGGAAGATGCAGCAAAGGCAGAGAAAAGCTTAAAGGGAATCCATGGAGAAGGCGAAACCTGAATCTAGTAGAAACATACCATGGAAGAAAGAGGAAAAGAAACAAGTCGAGAGAAAACTGTTTTCTCTTCAGAAATAGGCATCTTAAAAGAAGACTGATCACAAAGATGATGTAATGACAAATGATTTCAATTCCGGTTCAGAAGCCTCACTAGTCGTCATTTTCAATGTGGTATTAGTACTCCTTAGAGAGTACTACAAAGTGATGGAAGTAAAGGAACAGAAGATGCGATGGAAATGGAGACGACTCGACACAAGCCTGTCTATTACTGCATCATGAATAATGGATACGTATAGGAACATAACGCCTTCTTCGAAAGGCCTGATGAGTCAATGAAAAGCCATTTAAAACCTCTGCTTATCAGAGGGAAATTAGGAAACATTGGAATAAGCAAGATTCAGGTTGATGGTGAGGCGATAATAAACTTAATGCTGCACCACATGTTGAAAAAGATTGGGAAGGATGACACAGATACAAAACCTCATAATATGGTTTTGTCAAATTATGAGGGTAAGATAGGAACCACCATGGGAGTTATACATGTAGACTTGACCGTTGGCACTATAACAAGGCCAACAATGTTTATGGTAATAGCCTTGAAGGCTAATTACAATTTACGGCTTGGTAGGGAGTGGATTCATGACATCAATGTCATTCCTTCCTCAATGCACCAAAGGATCACCATTTGACGCATCGATGGTATCGTCAAGAACATTAAAGTGGACCAGAGTTATTTTATGGCCAAAGTGAATCAGGTTGACAGAAGGAGCTTCAACCGGAATTTGTCCCACATTGACCCATGTAATCATGTGGGATTCGACATGACGCCGACATATAACGCTTTCTGTTCTCTCTATCTACATCATACTCATGGGTTTCAGTGGGACAGAGAAGTGGTAGATGGAGAATATTATGTCTTCGGAACAACCCATATCCAACCAACTGGCTGGGGAAACGAATTAAGTGATAATGACTGAGTCACTGGTGCTAGAAAGGATTTCGTCTTACATAGCCAAAAATGGACTAAAGGCGGCCTTAGAGGCTTAAGTGAAAATCTTGGCTGCCGAAGTCAAGGAAATTGAAGCACATCAAGAAGGTCCTGGTAAGGACTTTGATCCAGAACCACCTGATAAGGTTCAAGATGAGGTGCAAGGCCAGAGGCTCGACGCCATCTATGATGATGAGCCTTTGGGGTTCGAGAAGGATCCGCTAGAAAGCGACATCAAAAGGCTAACACAAGATCCACTTGAAGATATCGACCTGGGAGAGGGGGCAGTGAAGAGACCAATATACGTCAACATCAGCCCGCAACTCAAGGTCGAAGTAATCCAATTGCTGAAGGAGTTCAAAGACTGCTTTGCATGGGATTATGATGAAATTCCTGGTTTGAGCAGAGATTCGGTCAAACTGAAGCTACCAATAAAGCATGGGAGGAAGCCTGTTAAGCAGACTCCAAGTCAATTTACACTTGAAGTTCTCTCGAAGATCAAGGAGGAGATCGAAATACTTCTCAGATGTAAATTTATCTGCACGACCAGGTATGTAGAATGGCTTGCCAATATTATTCCAGTTATTAAGAAAAATGGAAAGTTAAAGGTGTGCATCAGTTTTAGAGATTTAAATTCTGTAATCCCGAAAGATGAATATTCGATGCCTGTGGCGGAAATGTTAGTCGATTTTTCCGTAGGACATGAGTACCTTAGCATGTTCGACGGGTATTCTGGGTACAATCGAGTTTTCATTGCTGAAGAAGACGTCCCGGAAATGGAGTTTAGATGCCCTAGAGCCTTAAGCACCTATGAGTGGGTTGCAATGCCTTTTGGTTTAAAAAATGCTGGTTCAACATACCTGATCTTACTGAACGATCAAAAGCTAAGATGGGTCAAAGACAATCTAAGATGCCTTTTGGTTTAAAAAATGCTGGTGCAACATACCTGATCTTACCGAATACTGGTGTGAAAGAGGAGGAGAGGGTGTACCTGCAAGGCACTCCGATGCTAAAGTAAGAAAACGAGCAAGAGAGCGAGCAAGTACAAAATATGTGTGTTTCAAGGTGAAAAATTAGATACCTGACCCTCTCAAATGAGAGGGTTTTTATAATTCCCCCAGTGCTTGACCTTTGGTCCCTATTTTTAAGGCGAGATAATTGTTTCCTGAAGAATAGGTAACTACCAGAAATAGCCGTTGAGACAGGCAGACGTGCCCATAACTAGCCGTTGGCACGGGAAAAGGTGTAGTTACGGGCACAAGCGTCTTGGCTGTTTTTGGATGGTGGAACCGTGCGTGAAAGGCAGAGACTGACGGGGGAAAAGTGTTGTGACCATGGGTAAATAGGTCAGCCTCTCCTGTTGGAAGGGCAGAAAGGTAAACTTTCACCCAAAAGAGGTTGGACTTAGGCAATTGGGTCGTTCTGGGAGCAGAAATGGGTTGGCCCATGCCTAGCCATTGGGCCAGTCCGGAACAGTAGCCCCCAAGTCGTTGCTACCGGGAACGGTAGTGATAACTTAAGGATGGTCTGCTTCCCATGAATAGTCGTTGTGAGCTCCCTTGTGTTCGGATGAACACTTGCCCGGGCACAATGAATGTTGTTGTCGGGGATCTTAGGATTCGGGGAGCCCAACGGTTGATGGGATCTGAATAGTGGGGATGCCACGTGTGCCTCGAGCCGTGTGCTACATTAAATGTGTAATAATGGCTAGGTTAGGGTCATGATGATACCCTACCCGCGCGTGCTCGTGCACGTGCCTGTCATTTTCCTATAAAAAGCGAGAGAGTTCATTCACTCAGAACTTTCGCTTCTCTTTCATCTTGCCCGTTTCTTCAACCGTCGTTCGTTGCCTTCAAGTCTGTTCCGACCACCGTACAACGTTCGACCAGGGACACTTTCATTCCAGAACTTCTTCCTCGACCATATAAGTACATCGATTCTCCATTTATTCCTTATTTTTATGATTTGATGCCTTAGATTGCACGTGGTTAGGATTGAAATGACTTAGTTATAGGGTGTATCTAGAGGTGGTTGTTGGTGGCAGACGGTGGCGCGACCATCTGTCTGCTGTCGACGGTGTAATTGCCATTTTAGGAAGGGGAAGTTAGCAACCCATAGGTTTAGCTGATCCCGGGGTAGGGAAGACACGGTGTTGCCACTGCTAAGGTGACATGGATTCTGGTGGTTTCCCTGTGGGATTTCTGGGTTTTATGATTGGGGACTATCCCCGAGTGCATTAGGGAGACCGATCGGGCACCTTCTCCATTTGTTTAGTTGAGCCATTTGAGTAGGGCTTAGGTCGATGATCATGTCCTTGGCCCTTTGCGCGGCCTTTCACTTAACTAACAGTGGAAGGATGGATTTTATTTTGTCATTGAATTCACTATTTTCCTCTGCTTTTCAGGTAAAAGAGATGTCGCGTAGGGCCGACAAAGAAGAACATCTTAGAGATTTGTCTGAGGATAGCTCCTTGGAGGATATAGAGACAGACGATTATTCCTCATCTCCTGAGGTCGTGGGGACGTCTGCTGCAATATCATCAGTGGATGAGTGGACGGTGGCCGAGCCAATGGAGCATGCATATCTTTTCGCTTCGTATACCAGGGACACATTCACCACGGTGGGGTTGGAGGGAGAATGGAGGGTCCATTTTCCTTCAGAAGATGAACGAATCTGCTCGGCGTACGGGGAACGATTTCCCATGTACGAGTATGTTTTAAAAGAAATAGGATTGAGATTACCGTTTATGGACTTTCGATGTGCCGTCTTCGTGCACCTTGATCTAGCGCCTTCTCAACTGCACTCAAACTCTATCGCCTTCATGCGGGTATACGAGCTGGTGTGCGAGCATCTGCAAATCAGGGACACCCTTCCTCTTTTCTTCACCATCTTTCATCTTCAACGGCAGGTGTCAGAAAGAAAGTTTGGTTGGGTTTTTCTAAGGCAAGGGAGGAAGTTGTTCAAACCCTTCTCTGAATCTATCCGGACGTTTAAGGAGAGATTCTACGTGATCGAACTGATGTCGGAGAGGGATACTGATTCAACTTTCGTATGGAAGGTCTCCACGGACGAGAACGGGGAGGACCTGATAGATGAGAAGGGAAAAATAGTTTCCCGGAGGCTGTTTACTTTTCCTTTCTACTTGAGTGGGGCTCACATGACCCACTCAACTGATGAGTACATAGTTGCTCCTCATCAGCTGGCGGAGGATGATCAGGCCAGTTATCCCAAGCTGGTGGCCTTTGTAGACGACTTTCTTCCTGCCCAATGCATGACTCACACTGGACAGGTTCTATACGAGGAAGATAATGGGTTGCATGTAGAAGCCCGATATATTAACACCAAAGAGCTCCTCGAGTGCGACACTCGCGAGGAGGATCTTGAACTTTTGGGTAGTTCTTGCTTTCTCTTATTCCGCCCAAGATGTTTTCTTTCCCCGTGCTTATGTGTTTATTATTTTTGCAGGTAAAAGTCCTTCAGCGCAGGAAAGGATGATGAAACATGCCCAAGGGAAACTGAAGAGCGGCGCTGCTCTAGGGAAAAACCGCCTTGGTCAGCGAACGGTCCCCCCTCAGACAGGGTCGGGGACTTCCTCCCCAACTCCTCCATCCACTCAGACATCGCCTTTTGCATGTGAGCTCGAGGCCCAAGTGTTCTCGCCCAAATGAAGTCGTGGACCTCATCCAGAAGTCTACCAAAAGCAAGTTTGAGCTGCCCCCCTGCTTTCACAATAGGAAATTCTTCGAGGGGTCCTCTCTGTCCATTCCTCGGGAAAAATCTCTAAAGCTCGAGGAAATGGACCATCCCAGCAAATGGGTCATTCTTTCCCAGGATTCCTTTGCTTTAATGAGGGTCCTGGAGATGGTCGTGGTATATACCGAGGACGGCTCTCCGTTAGAACTTGAGTTGGAGAGGTCTCAAGCTGCGGTGGCAGCCCTAGAGGAAAAGGTCAAGAAACTCCAGGAGGAGAGAGAGAAGGAGCTCGAGGATGCTGCCCGCAAAGATCGCGAGAAGGTGGCTCTGGAGAGGGACGTTTAGCTGCTAAGTTGAAGGTTGTCGGGGATCTAGTGGAGAAGTTGCAGACCGTATCTGCCCCTGCTGAGGACGAACCTGAAGAGATGAAGAAGCTAACGACACAGTCAGAGCTGGTCGCTCGGTTTGTTCAGGATGCTGACGACCTAGTGGCTATTGACGAGGAGGCCTTCTATTACACAGTGGACCAAATAAAGCTGATGAACCCTGAGGTAGAGCTGACTACGAAGGGCACATGGTTCCTCTACATGGTCAAGGACGGCCGGATAGTCGTTTCAGAATTCCTCTGGTTTGCTGAGGGCGAGGATGAGCAAGGACAGGCATCGCATGAGGAAGTTCAAAAGGAGTAGTTTTATGCTTTGGCCTACATGCCATTTGATTATCTGTATTTTATTGTAATTTTATTATGTGGGGCTTGGTCCTCTTTTTATTGTACCATGCACAATTGCGGTCCTTTGTGGCCGTGTTATATTATATGTACAAGTATGTAGTATGTTTGTATGTATTTCGCTGAATATTCTCTAAGTGCCATGTGCCGTCCAGCGCGGTCGTCAGAGGTACTTAGTGATTTGTTATGTTCCAGGTATGCTCGATGGATGATGTTCGACAGTACGAGGAACTGATCAAAAGGTCTGGGTTGTTTTCGGAAAGGGCGGAGCTTAGGCCACGATCGTGGCTTGAGTTTGCGGTGTGAACTTCCCATTGCAAGCTGGGGGTTCTACCATTCATGGTACTGTGACGACGGCGGGCTCGGTCGAGGAACCGACATTAAACATGGGTAGGTATCTTTGCCAGACCCTTTCTTAGATCCTTTTGGTGGTGCATCGCTTGTACCTGGGCATGAACCTGTAGTCGGTCACCGTGCCCGCCGCCTGGGCGAGACACGTCGACAGTGGGGGCCTTAGCTGTAATATTGTTTCAGCTTTTCGGTGTTCCATGGTTGAGCTAATTCTTCCCCGGTTAGGTATTCTAGGTAGTAGGCCCAGTTCCCCGTCTTTGCTCTAACGCGGTAGGGTCCTTCCCAATTTGCGGCGAGCTTGCCCTTTCAGGAATATTTGTGATTCCTTCTTAGGACGTGGCTGCCTACTCGGAATTCTCGTCGGATGACCTTGGCATTCTGTCTAATTGTTACTTCTTCTTGAGTGAGGCTTCACGGAGGGATGCCCCTGTTCAAACCTCTTCGACGAGGTCGAGTTCTTCCCTCAGGGCCTCGCTGTTTGTTTCTTCGTCCAAAGGTGCTTCGATTCGTCTGGTCGGCACGTGGATTTCAATGGGGATTTCTGTGTTTGTCCCGTATGCTAGGCGAAAGGGGGATTCCCCGATTGACGAATGAGGTGTCGTGCGATAGGCCCAGAGCATGTTGTGCAGCTCCTCGACCCACTGCCTCTTCATTTTGTCCAATCTTTGTTTGAGACCCTGTAAGATTACTTTGTTCGCCGCTTTGACTTTCCCGTTAGTATGAGGGTGCTCGACGGATGCAAAGTGTTGTTTAGTGCCTAGTTGAGTGATGAACTCTTGTAATTTTCTGTCTGTGAATTGTGTCCCATTGTCTGTTACAATCGCTTGAGGAATGCTGAAACGGGAAAGGATGTTTCTCTTATAGAATCGAATAATGTTGTGGGCTGTTATTTTGGCCAGAGTTTCAGCTTCTATCCACTTGATGAAGTAGTCCACGCCCACTATTAAGTATTTATTTTGGTTGGAGCCTACAACAAAGGGTCCCAAGATGTCCAGGCTCCACCAGGCAAAAGGTCATGTGGAGGATATCGCCTTGAGTTCGTTGGGAGGTACCAGGAGCATGTCTCTGTGCCGTTGGAATTTGTCGCATTTTTACACATGTTCTTTCACGTCGTTTTGCATGATCGGCCAGTAGTATCCTGCTTGTAGAGCTTTCCCCACGAGGGACCTTCCACCTAGGTGTTATAGGCGTTGATTCCTTCGTGGATCTCGCGCAGGATGTGAGTGACCATCTCCTCTTCGACGCATTTGAGGAGGGGTATGGAGAATCTTCATCTGTACATTTTATTCTCGACCAGAAGGTAGAAACACGACCCACGCCTTACCACACTCGCCTCCTTTGGATCAGATGGTAGATCGTTTTTAGTGAGGTAGTTGTACACCGGGATCATCCAACAGTGGTCGTCGTCGACAACGTGCACGTCGAGAGTCGTGGACGTTCTCTCGATGATGGGTCGTGGGAGTATCTCCTGGATGACGAATTTGTTTCCCCCTTTCTTCTTCGTGTTGGCTAGTTTCGACAGGATGTATGCTCAGACGTTGTGTTCGCGGGGAACGTATTTTACTTCCACGGAGGAGAACTTTGCCATCTTTTTCTTGGCCAGGGTCAGGTATTCGTACAAGTTATTATTCTTGACCTGGTACTCTCCCCGGACTTGGAGGGCCACTAGCTGAGAGTTGGTGCAAATGACAACTTCATTTGCTCCCAGATCTTCGGCGAGGCACAGACTGGCCAAGAAGGCTTCGTACTCAGCTTGGTTGTTGGAGGTTGGGAAGGACAACATGAGTGAGACTTCGATGAGGATTCCCTCCTCGTTCTCTAGGATGACGCCTGCTTCGCTGCTGCCGAGCTGGATGCCCCATCAACAAATATAACCCACCTTCAAGCACCCTTGTCTGGTTGGCTGGGTAAGGCCATCTCTGCTATGCAGTCAGCTAGTGCTTGTGCCTTGAGGGCTTTTCTGCTCTCGTACCAGATGTCAAACTCGGATAATTCTAACGACTATTTGAGCATCCTTATGGCCATGTCTGGCGGCCTAGTAGTTGCTTTATGGGCTATAATTGATAGCCTTGCTTGGAAAGAAACTAATGATGGTTTGTGCACAAATCATGATTGAGATAGATGGTTATTATTATTAATATAAATTATTTCTATAGAGTATAAACTTTTTCTATGTATTTACAAAATTTAATAATATTTTATTTCAAATAACATTGCATTTTAAAAAAGAAAATATGAAAAGAAAAATACATGTTCATGGATGATTGAAAGAGATTGTTATTATTAATATAAATTATTTACAAAGATAGTATAAACTTTTTTTTTATGTATCAACAAATTTAATAATTTTTCTCAGAAAAATAATATTGTAATTTAAAAAAGAAAATATGAAAAGAAAAATACATGTTTAAGGGATGATTGAGATTGTTATTGTTAATATAAATTATTTACAAATATGGTATAAACTTATTTTTTATGTATTAACAAATTTTAGTAATTTTTATTAGAAAAATAATATTGTATTTTAAAAAAGAAAATATGAAAAGAACAATATAAATTATTATTAATATAAATTATTTACAAAGATAGTATAAACTTTTTTTTATGTATCAACAAATTTAATAATTTTTCTCAGAAAAATAATATTGTATTTTAAAAAAGAAAAATATATGTTCAAGGGATGATTGAGATTGTCATTGTTAATATAAATTATTTACAAAGATGTTATAATCTTATTTTTTATGTATCAACAAATTTAATATTTTTATTAGAAAAATAATATTGTTTAAAAAAGAAAATATGAAAAGAAAAATACAAGAAGGCAAAAGTTAAATAGAAAGAAAGGGAGAAAAAAAACTTTTTTTATGTATCTACAAAATTTAATAATATTTTATTTCAAATAACATTGCATTTTAAGAAAGAAAATATGAAAAGAAAAATACATGTTCATGGATGATTGAGAGAGATTGTTATTATTAATATAGATTATTTACAAAGATAGTATAAACTTTTTTTTATGTATCAACAAATTTAATAATTTTTCTCAGAAAAATAATATTGTATTTTAAAAAATAAAATATGAAAAGAAAAATACATGTTTAAGGGATGATTGAGATTGTTATTGTTAATATAAATTATTTACAAAGATGGTATAAACTTATTTTTTATGTATCAACAAATCTTAGTAATTTTTATTAGAAAAAATAATATTGTATTTTAAAAAAGAAAATATGAAAAGAACAATATAAATTATTATTAATATAAATTATTTACGAAGATAGTATAAACTTTTTTTTTTTATGTATCAACAAATTTAATATTTTTTCTCAGAAAAATTATATTGTATTTTAAAAAAGAAAAATATATGTTCAAGGATGATTGAGATTGTTATTGTTAATATAAAGTATTTACAAAGATGTTAGAAAATGTTTAAGGGATGATTGAGATTGTTATTGTTAATATAAATTATTTACAAAGATGGTATAAACTTATTTTTTATGTATCAACAAATCTTAGTAATTTTTATTAGAAAAAATAATATTGTATTTTAAAAAAGAAAATATGAAAAGAACAATATAAATTATTATTAATATAAATTATTTACAAAGATAGTATAAACTTTTTTTTTTTTATGTATCAACAAATTTAATATTTTTTCTCAGAAAAATTATATTGTATTTTAAAAAAGAAAAATATATGTTCAAGGATGATTGAGATTGTTATTGTTAATATAAAGTATTTACAAAGATGTTAGAAAAATAATATTTTTGACCATGAAGGAGATAAGCCCCGTTCTGTTAGTCAAGTAGACTGTGTGAATGACTGTACATTTTGACCATTTTCATCGGTTAGAATCGATTGGCTCCATACACTTGTCTCAGCCCAATTCACAACTCGATGATTACCTGTTTCCAGGCCTGCATTTCTGCAATATGGGCCCGGGGACTTTCCTGAGCCCAGCACATAGCAAGGACCCATTCACACCTCTTCATAGTCAAGAGTTATCTTGTTAAGCGCTTAGAGGTTTATAAACATTATAATAATATTTATTTTTGTCGATGTGGGACATTTTGTAGCTGCTTCTTTCCATCGGCTTATTGTAATAAGCATACATGAAAGCGTTTGAACGTGTCATACATGAAAGCGTTTGAACGTGTGAAGCATACATGAGTTATTTTGTTATGCTAAGAAGACTCCATAATTTGTTCATCTGCTTCACACGTCAAAGACAATAGCAACAGTAATACATTTCCAATGTATAAACAGATAGAATGCTCACAACAGCATAAATGTTCCAAACACCCCTATCAATGGAAGAAGAAGAAACAAAATGTAAAGAGAGATCAAGAAACATTTGTGAAGTAGAAATCTTGAAGGAGAGGATCCAAACACCCCTATGCGCTACCCTAAACGGGCAGGTCTAGGCAGGGCATAAATATATTACCTGAGCAAGAAAGCACACCTATACTACATAACTGTGATGATCACAATGGAATTCTTTAGAGACAATCATTTGCAACAAGAATCCACTGTGTACCAACACACCACAAATAAAATCGTATAAGCGTGTCACCAGTGATTAAACCATAAGCAATAAGAATGGTCTAAAATTTAAAAGTCTATATTGCTATTTTGAAGATATGCAATTCAATGAAAATCAATTGATACAATTCTTAACAATATTCTCTTTCATCTCAACCATCCTAGTTTTCATTATTCTTTTGTTCCACAAGATCATCAACAAGTCTCCATCAACGATTTTTATGCTTTTTTGTCTGGCTTTGAACTTGAAATGCAGCAGAAATCTTCCTCCAGCAGCGGATGGAGATGATTGAGGGTATTACGATCCAAGAGAAATTTGCTCCAATGTAGTATGAATAGTAGTAAAGTGAATTTGTAGAAAAATTATCGCCTTCCAAAATCGCTGTTATGTAATATACAGCAGTTCCATATAGCTGACCCAAAGAAATGGCAAATTGAAGTATGTAGCTGTATGATTTACCAGTAGTTATTGCATATCTGTCATCCATATTAGAAAACACAAACAGTGAGATTTAAAATGAAAACTCGAACAAGTTAAAACATAATCTTGCTAGTTGATGCATCATATCATTAAAATATGTTTGATTTGCAGTTTCAAAAGCATGCTCGAATCGGAATTAATTAACTATTGAGTTTAACTTACACTGCCAGAAGACTAGCTGGACCCTCCAAAACTGCAGTTAGTCCTTCAACCGTTACTACTCCTGCATCCCTTCCTGCATACCTTGAATCTCCTTTGCTATACTCCTTCCCTATTATAGTCAGAAAAACTCATGAATTAGGTGAGTCCAAATAAGTCAAATCCAAACAAGCCTTGAAACTGTAAATTTCTCAAAAGGTGTTCTAAATTCTAACAATGTTGTATATGTGTTCAACATCAAATTACAATGAAAAATGACTTACAAACTTCAGCAAGGTAGAAGCCGGTGTTATCCTTGAAAAACTCTGGTGAAAAGACAAAATAACCCTCAAGAACTATGTGTATGAGACCAGTGAAAGCCCACCAGAAAATTAGCAGCCTATCGACTTTTGTTTTCTTGAGGCGTCCTGCGGATTTCACAGTCATGTAAACAAAATCAGAAAACGTAAATCCATTTCAAGATGACAGAAATTCAAATAGCAATGATAGTGGAAAGCGTAGCAAAAATCCTGAAACTTGTGATTCTATATATTATCAACTATCTCGGCTGCAACCACAATAACAATCAACTTTGAGTTTTGTAACCGAAAATTAAACTTGGAATTTAGTTTTTGTGTCTTATCATTTACTCTGTTTGCTAAATAATCCTAAATTATGCTATGTATAGCCAAGAAGCACATTGTGACCAATAGGTTACAACTCCTATCCCCTGAATTTACCAAATACAAGCAGCAACTCAATGAACAAAAAGTAACAAATACAAATCCTAACAACTAATGACCAGAAATCCAACTCATTTGAAATTAAATCTTAACAATCTTTGATGCACAAAAGCACCGTAGTCATTTATGATTGTGTCCAACAGATGATTGTGTCCAACAGATTACACATATGATGATGAGATCCAAAACATTGGTTGCTAACCCCAACATACTTGAACTGTCAATGTTTAACAAACCAAAATCTTGGTCTGTGAAGCAGTGCGGACGCGGAGAGAACACCGACATTGGCAATAATTTCAAAAAATGAATAAATTGAACATAATAACAAATGTCGGAATCCGACAATGACACGGATATGGACACAATTTTTTCAGATATGTAGGTGCTACATAGATCTCGACAGCCTCAACAATATGATTTGACGCGACATAGATCTCAACAGCCTCAACAATATGATTTGGCCTAAAAAAATTCATGGAAAATCAAGTGATTTCTGTTCCAACCAACTTGACCATACTATAGCAAACCAATCCAAATACAAATTGATGTCAAAGAAAAATGTAAAACTAAGATTTCGATATTAACAAAGCAAAAAAATTGAAACTGCACCACATAGGTTTTATAATTTTAAAAAAAGGGTTTTTTTTGTGATAAATGAACAAATTGAGTTAATGGACGGATTATTCAATAACACAGATCAATTCAATTGAAATTTGCATTGCTTCCTTCTTAATGAAACATCTTAAATTAAGTTGACATTTGGTTTCAACTTCAAAATCTGATAGTGAGAATTGTTTACCTGAGAAGATCCATGTGAGGGAAAAGAGAATGACGGTGAAGGATGCAAAGACGGTGAGAATGTTGGATTGAGAGATGAAGCATGGAACGTAGCCAGGGAGATGCAAGTCTCGTGGAACGTAGGGATGAGGATGTGACGATTGAGGTCCCGCCATGTTGTTGTTCGATCTGAGAGAAAATGAATGAGTGTTTGACTCTTTTTTGAGTTCGAGTGTGAGTGTGTTTTGGTTGGTGAATTTGTGACTTTTTAGGAAAAGGTGAGCTGTCAGATGCATATCACATCATGTGAAATTAAATCGCACCGGCCACTTTAATCTATTTGTTTTTGGCAAAGTAATCGGGTACAAGTAAGTATCTTTAGTGTATATTAGCAGGATATATGTGTTATCGCAGGGTTCTGTATGTATTTATACTGTTGCGAAACACACTTGTCAATTATTAAATTTTTGCAGTTTAAAAAACTTTAATAATATATCTAATATAATAAGTTTATTAATCTGCTATGCATAAACATTATAAAATAATACAACTTAAAAAAATATAAATTAATAAAAAAAAAATTATAATAAAAATGTCAAATATAATAAATTATAATATATTTGAATTATATGAATTTGTACTAAATCTAAAAATAAAATTAATTATAATAAATAAATAATATAAATTGATTAAATAAATTATAATAATTAAAAAAATCATTTAAATTATTAGAGATAAATTTTATAGCATTTTCTTAAATGTATGGTTAAGAAATGCCTTCGATTTAATCAAAATGATATTAAAGTAGTTGATGTTGAAAGTGATGAGACATTCAAATGGGAAATTCACACGACCAAACGGAATAATAGACCAAATTGTACTTAACAGTTATACATGCCGGTTGTTGCGATGACCAGATTTCTCTTCCTCTAGAGCATTGTCCAAAGATATAACTCTTCTATTCTACTTCTAGGGATATACGAAAACTTTTCTCTGGAAGTCATTGGTTGGACGTAGAGATATTACAAGTTTGATGGACGTAAGTATATAATAGAATATGCATGTCATTATATATAGTACATCGTTTTTGTATTTCCTCACTTATTTTTTGAATTTTGTTTAACCATTTAAGTATATTTACTGTGTTTGTATAGAATAAAATAAATTAAATATTTATGGCATCTTGGATCCATATAATATTCGATGGACAAATAATGGGATTGAAGCTTACATTTTAAAAAAGTTAAGTGAGGGGTGAAAAGAATGTTACTTAGCACCATTTATCAAATCGTAAGTAATTGTGAAATTGTGGTTTATCTGTTATAGTTAGTTTTATTTTAAAAAATACTAACTATATATAAGTTCATGTTAATTCAGTGTTCATTGGCAATTGAACATCATATCACTTAGGACGAATACGGTAACGACATTGTGATCCTTATATCAACCACTCGAGCCTAAAATGAAGCATATTATTAATAGGTAAGTTTATCTTTATATGAAACATTTTAGTAATATTTTCTTTGACTTTGTAATTGGTTTAACGCGTAATATTTTTAAATCATTTTCAATGTCCATTGTTGTGCAGCAACACAATATCTTGCACAATATTAGAAAAAAGCTCAAATTTATCTCGCCTAACGTAATTGGTCAGATTACTTGTGACATTCATTTTTACACACACACACACACAGATATATATATATATATATATATATATATATATATATATATATATATATATATATATATATATATATATATATATATATATATATATATATATATATATATATATATATATATATGACATTTACGAAATTAATGTTTAATTTTGTAGTCGATGAGACAACCAAAGGGATACGAGTGTGGGTATTATGTAATGAAACACATGTTAAACATTATCTTTGTCAGCATTGTTGATTGATAGGATCGGGTACATATTATATATGTAATGAATTGTTTAAAATAACATATTATTTTTTAATTAGGCTATGATTATCATATATGTGTGATATTCACATTTTTGCACTTTTTTTATGTAGATGTTTAACGATGTTTGATCGGGTGTAAATAAACTAACTGCAAGTGCACAACCTATCGTGTAGTTTTAAAAGATATCGATCATACAGAGATCAAAAGTCAAAGATTATTGTTAATGGTTGCTACGGTGTTTAACTAAGGCGAATGAAATAGTTTAAAAGGAAGGAAATGAAATAAAGGATGTAAATAACACAGATAAATAATAATGTTGAAATGTAATTCACATCAATCGACGGTACTCTGATCATCTCCACTAAGATAGCCTACGGGGCAATGTTTCCTATTTAGAAAATAACTAATTTAACAGAAACTGTCTCTTTCGCGTATTCAAAATCGAACTTACTCTCTAATTTATACTCTCCATTTGTCACTTATGGAAAGCGCTTACCGCGTTAAAGTAGTAAACTCACTTTTAAGAAATTAGACTCTTTACTTAACAGAAAAGTAATTTTGATTTGAAAGACTAACTTAAAAAGGGTCCCTCAGCTTTTGCTTGAGTACCGGATCTTAAACCTATAAACGCGTCCGCAAATAGTTTTAAAATCTCCTTCTATAAAAGTTAAAGTTTCTTAATTGGTTAACAAAGTGTTTTCGCGGTGTTTATTAACCAAAAACAAATCAATTTTAATCTTCAGTGTCAGACGACTTTTGATCTTACCTGACGTTTTCACTGCATCACTTTCGTGAGGCAAATTAAAATAAGTTCACAAAATTGCATTTAAACCAAAATAGCCCACAAAGATAATCCTAGGGAGAAGACATATAGAGGTCTATCTATTGATGCTCCGCACATTTCAACATAAAGAAAATTAGTCGAACATGTTTAGGGAAAACAAAACATAAACGGTTTTAATTGCGGAAGTAAACATAATTGCGGGTAAAGAAAAAGTAATTAAGATAGAGGAAATAAGTGCGATTAAATAAGGCAAGGAAAAATAAAGGTATATGCTGAATAAATAAATAAACCTGCTCCGAACGGAGTCTTGAATTTGATACAACTGCGGTGCGGAAAGTAAATCGTGGCAAAAAATAAACGACTAAAATAAATTGTTGCAGAAATAAAGAGTGCTCCAAACTTTATACAAACTCAATCAACACTGCAATACCTCTCTGATGTGAAGAGAATATTGCTTTACAAATTTGACAGAATAAGGGCATAACCCTAGAAAGTGGTATGGAAAGGGGTATTTATAGGAGTCCAAAACCCTAGAAAATACCTAAGAACCGCTTCAACTACGTGGAGAAAAAGTAAGAACCATTAGGATTCCTTGGAGACCAAGCTTGGATGGTTTGTAACCGTTTGGAAAAATCAAAGGATGGCGACTGCCACACCCTCATGACTAGGTCATCCCACTACTTGGTGCACAGACCTCCCATGGCACCCCTAGAATGAACGCCATGGGGGTTGCCAGAGGTGCTTGTCTGCTCCATTTCCTTGCTTTTCGTTCGTTTTTGCCTCGTTTCTTTGTAGACAACTCCTAATTAGTGGATTTCCTGAAACAAAGTAAATAACTAGCATAATAGTAGAAAAACAAATTAAAACAATAGGAAAATATGCGTAAATCAGGTCAAGTAAATGATAGGTTTAGGTATCATCAAACTCCCTCACACTTGAACATTTGATTGTCCTCAAGAAAAATGAAAGTAAACAGTGGAACTCAAATAGTTACTCAGGGATCTAAAAGACTTTGCTTTGAACTAGGCTACGTCGATAGGTACTAATTCACAAAAACAAGAGTATCGTAATAACACATTCTGCATTTCGCGGTCATAAGTCTCATTCCTATACAAACCAATATGGATCATATCCTTATGCTTAAGCCTAACTTACTCATACCATTTTTCATCCTTTTTTATTCAGGCGCAATCACATTAAGCTCTCTATCTGTACACACTCATGGTAAGGCGACCAGTTAGTGATTCTGATCCTTTGCACGGGGTTCTGGTATCTGTGGTGGCGTAACCCCTTTGTTTACCTAATTGTAATTGCGGGGGATCGGACCGTAATCCACCCTACTAAGTTCAGCACCAGATACCTCTGAACCGATTAACAATGAGTTTTTATTCTATTTTTACAGGTTCCACAACCGTTGGGTTAAGCGACCAGGTAAGGGTCACCAAACTTAGAAGGTACATTCCATATTTTTGATTAATTAAAGTTTTAAAAAAATGGTTCATTCACTTATATTCTTCGGCTTCCCTACGTAGAGCATGCTTAAGATGGCGCTGACTGCTAAAATAAACTACTTAGAGACTTATTTAGGGGTGAGATTTTAAGGCTAGGGCATAACAATTATCCAGATGGATTTTTATAATTAAGAGACTTACGGTGTTAAGACGTTAGTGATATTTCAGGAATATTTCCCAAGTCTTTGTAATTTGTCCTAGACATCGAAATTCCGTCTTCGGCACATCCTCATTTGTAATAAAAAATTTGTTATAACCCGAATAAACATCCAGTATACTGAGATATTCAAAACCCGTTGCTGAGTTGACCAACATCCTGGCGACATACATTGGGTATTCATCCTTTGGGGTTTCTGTATTTAGATTTGTGAAGTCGATTCAAACCCTCAATGTTCCATTTTTCTTAATCACTGGAACAATATTTGCAAGCCATTCAACATACCTTTTTGTCCTTATCAACTTGTTTTTCATGAGTCTTTTGATCTCCTCTTTTATTTCAAACATCACCTTTTGTATAAACCGTCTAGGCGTATGCTTTAGTGGCTTCTTCCCAGGATTTATTGGTAATTCTAACTCCATCAAATCCCTGCTTAAACCTGACATTTTGTTATAATCCCAAGCAAAATAGACTTTGAATTCTCGAAGTAAATTAATTACCTCTAACCTTAGACTCGTGTTAAGGTTGACACTGATATATGTTGACATTATGATAGCATATTCACCCAAGTCAATTTCTTCTATTGAAACCCAAAGGCTGATCAGTATAAATGCAATCAAGCCTCTGGCCTTTTATGCCATCATTTCTTATGCTTGCTGGATGCAACTTTTCGAGTGATTTTGGCTCAATGTTTATCCTTTGAGCCACGCCGAACACTTCTAATTCAATGGCTTTGACATCCATATGTGGTATTTTGGCCTCTAAGGCCGCTTTCAATCTATTTTTAGCTACATAAGCCGAAATTCACTTTAATGCATCGAATTCAGGCATCGTCGCCAAACTCGTCACCCCAGTCAGTTGGTCGGACGGTGTAATAACCTGTCTCTCCCATAATTTCCCTATCCCATATGAATACATGTATTGGGTGTATCCTAAGAGAATAGGAATCCTCTTATAGAGGCATGTAAGCAAGCCATGTTGGGGTGAAACGTGCTATATTAACTAGATTCTTGTCAAATTTCCTTTTGTCTTCATGATTTACTTCTTCCGTGAAATACCTTTGATCAACTTCCACATTTTCCATAATTACATTTTATCTCCAAATTTTCTATTCTTTGATGAAGGGATGAAGGTATTTCTCTTACACCATGAATCCACTCCCTATACCAAGGAGCAGATTATAGCTCATCTTCGACGCAATAACCATGAAAATAATAGATTGAGTTATTGATCCAAACGTCACATCAACTTGAATAACACCCGTCGCATGTCTTGTTTTTCCTTCATAAATTGAGAGCACCAATACTATGAGGTCTCAAATCAATATCATTTTTTCCTATTTTTCTTAGCAAGAAATGGGGCATCAGGTTTACAACATCCCCTCAATTTATCAGAATCTTATTAACAATTGTATTTTCGACCTTAGCTCTTATGAAAATAGGCTTCAGGTGACTCTTCATTCCATCATGTGGTCTTTCAAAAAATGCATTATGCTCTTCGATGCATCCATTATCCATCACAAAATAACATACACGTTTGTGCCTTTCCATTCCCCCTCCTCACAATCCGCTGGTTCAGACACCTTCGTTACACAACCATACTCTCTTAGAAGTACCAATACCAAATTACATATTACACTGAATTCGTCCTCTGATCTTGAGTCAAAATTATCATTTACCAATTCCATTTCCTTGGCACGTGCCTCCATATTTGCCTTTCCCTCCGACTTGACTGGTGTAGGGGAAAACAACTCTCTCCCAACTGGTTTCTTGATCTGGTCATTCACTCAACTCTGGTATGGTTTGTTATTACTTGATTCAATAGCTTGTCTCTCAGCTTTCTTTTTCCTTTGAAATATTCTCCTTTGAGTTATCGACATCAGGTTTTTCCCTTTATAGTTACTAAGACTGTATGAACGCCTCTCTGATACTTGAAAATTTTCTCGATAGGTCAACAAAGAGCCTCGACCTATTTCGAAATTTTTCCACTTCTAATTTCCAGATTGTTCCTTGCTATTAGGCTTCATCCATTTCCTTTAGGTAGCATCGGATGTTGGCATGTAAGTGCTACGCTTGCCTTTCTGGTGCATAGGAAACTGCTCCTTTATCTGAGGGATCCCTCTCTTGTCGAAATAAAACTGAGGCTTATTCCTCTTCCACTTTTCCTTTCTCTTCGCATACTAAGCACTCTCCACCTTCTTTGCATCCCTTTTGTCGAACACAACCACTGCACCTTGGGCTCAACATCACTTCCGAATCCTTAACTTTGCACCGGTGAAGAAAATCAAGCAAACCTTCTCTAGGCTTTAGGTAAACAACCTATATCTGGTTTTCACTGCCTTTGAGAGCTTGATCCTTAGCCTTTATGTCGAAACTATCAATGATCTCAACCATGTTCATTTCCACAAACTACACATAAATGGCCTCCTCGGCCTGCAAAGGGTCGGAATCTATGTCCACGGGAGCTTTTCCCTTGGAAAACTTTAGCCTTCTATCATTTAAAGAATTTTGAACAAAATCCCTAAAAGGAAAACATTATGAGGTTTTATGCCTTAGAAAGTTATGATATTTACAAAACCCTGTTTTATTTGTTTATTCTAATGGCAATACTTTTGCGCTTAGCAGCACTAATATTTAGTCATGTGCAACCAACAAGTTTAACATCTCATCACATTTGGTTAAATCGAAAGTATAGGTTTTCTTAGGGAACTTATCACTCTTAGATTCAGAAGGGTTCTTCCCATTTGC
Organism: Lathyrus sativus; assembly: GCA_963859935.3. Classification (NCBI taxonomy): domain Eukaryota; kingdom Viridiplantae; phylum Streptophyta; class Magnoliopsida; order Fabales; family Fabaceae; genus Lathyrus; species Lathyrus sativus. Next base: position 701,899,129 of record OZ012735.1, on the reverse strand, counting down.
TGGTGTGAGAAGTTTACACACATATGGGGCCCAGGCTTTAACTCGGCCACGTTGACCTTGTTTTCCTCAACATTGTTATATTCGACATCTCACGTCAGGTCCTTGTCTTCTATGTCGACATAAGCCATTTGTTATTTCTTACATTTGTTCACTCTGGCTTTTTCAGCCTTCAACCGTTCGACTTGTCAAACTCTATTTTCTAGTTATGCAATATCCTTTAGGTATTATGTCTCTAATTTCTTCCTAATGGAATAATTCAAACCTCTAGTGTCCATTTCTACTAGCTCGTGTTCAGGCACTTGAGTAAAGTACCTTGTTTTTAATAGTCAGAACTAATTTAAGTAATCATCGGTCGACTCAGTGAACTTTCGCTTCACACTGGAAAATTCCTTCAAACTAATCTTAGATTTCCCCATATAAAATTGCTCATGGAACAACCTTTCTATACGAGTCCAGTCATTAACGGAATATGCAAGGAGGGTTATAAACCTTTTCCCATATAAAATATTTCATCCTTAAATTCTCATTATTTTCAATGTCCCCTACTTCAGTAAAATATTGAATGATATGTTCGATTTTAGATTCATTAGTATCACCAGGTGCAGGATCTGATTTATTCAAAGATCATCACGATCACTACAAGCAATCTGCACATTAATTGAAGCCTTATTTCCCAAGTGAGCACTCAGACTGCAAAGGCATCTTCAGAATCAATAAGTCCAAACGGAGTCAAGCCTCCTCAACAATGGCAATCATTAGCTTCTTTACTGCATTTTCATTTGTATTTTTCATTGTTTGTTAAAGCATTGCCTGTATGTGGAACTTGTTTATTTTTGAATGATAATCTAAATGCAATGAGTATGCTTTTCTTAAAGTAATTCATTCGTGTTCACTCGTAAGATTATTTATGTGCATTGCAATACCAATTTCTTTCTTAAACTCTTGGAGAGAGGATGATGAAATGAAAACGCAAACTTTCTGGTCGTATGCTTTTGGAATAAAACCTTGCTGATGATGTACATGCATTGTTTTAAATCCCCAAACACCGGAGATATAAGGAAGATAATTCTTTTGTCAACCCCGTCGAGCCTAGAAGTAGGAGTTTCTTTTCATAATAAAAAACCCTCACATCTAACCCAGGGGCAGGGTAGTCTTCAGTTAATTTGACTAAGCATTCCAATTTCAAAAGGAATGTGCACCTAAGGATCAATCACCTTTATTTACTCACTCATCAAGAGGTCAAAGGCGTGAAACCACAATGGTTATCTTTCACTGAAAGGAGTGAGGCATTCACAACCCTTTTGGAGAAATCAAGACAAACCAGTGTAAAAAAAAGAATCAAAAGGAAAAGAAAAAAGAAAGAAAGCCCGCTAAGTTAATGACTTGAAAATAAGTGACTTAGGCAAAAGTTAGGGCATCCCTCTGGACTTCAAAATCAACAAGAAAAGTCTGTCCAAGAAAAAATTAGGGAACAAAAAGAAAGAAAAGCAAAAAGGACTACAAAAGAAAAATCCTCATGCAAGAACAAGTTCGTGCAACCACACATACTAAAGACAAAAAGGGTGATTGTCGCTCCAAAAACCTTGTGAGTTCCTTAACCATCACTTCTACCATTCAATAAAATTTTTAAAGGCGAGTGATTGTGCAAAATTATCTGAATGTAGGACTGGAGATCATCAAGGATAATGAATGAGTTAAAATAAATTTTAAGCCATAAATATTTTTTTTCCAAACCGCAAACCAGGCCACGTTACAACTCTCAAAAGTCCTAATTGAAGCAAGGTTTATTCTGTAGGCATACTTTAATGAGATATCATTTCTGACTCTTATGAGTTGTGCTAATGAGACCTTTATTGGTATTGCATGTGCATACTGTCTTTCATTAAAAAAAATCAGTGTCACATCTTAAATAGTGACTCGTTCACAGGGTTTGGCGATGTATTTTCAATAAAAACGTCAAGATTAATATATGAATTATCATTCTCAGAATAAACGTTTTCTGTTTGTGCACATGCATTTGAAGCCAATGAAGTTTACATAATGAGTATCAACCAAGAAGTTTTATTTGTGAAGACAAGCTTCTCAAGCGATTTTGATGATGACATAATCCACAACATGCAAGGATGGTTTCATAACTTCAAATATATAAAGTTTCAAGCAACTCACTTTCATTTCACTATGTCAAAGCTTGATCAAGAAAGAAGTAAAGTTCTACACATGAGAGGTATAACACTTAAGCTATTATATACCTTACACAAGTGTTTAAACTTCATCTCTTTCTTGCATTACATGAAAAACTTTTTGAAATTCATCTATGCACTCTTGCCTCATTTTTGAAAAACTGGTTTCTGGAATTTTGTACTGAGTAACCGGTTACCTAAACCTGGTAACCGATTACCTGTTATAAAAATTCAAATTTTTTGGTTCGTTGAGGCTGGCAACCGGTTACCCACTTATGGTAATCGATTACCACTGGCGCTGCAGGCCAGAAAGGTGCATCTTTTGGCATATAAATTGTTTTCTTTTTCTTCTTGAACCATGGCATCTTTAGGCTATTATAGCTATTCTGAAAAGGTGTTAAGAGGCATATATATACCTCTAAACTCAAATTTTGAATCTCACCTTCTTGCAAAAATTTCAAATATTTTTCATCTCTCATTTTTCCATTTTTCTACAAGTGTCAAAATTCTGAATTTTTAAAAGAGTGAAATTTACATACTTCAAATTTTTAGAAATTCATCATAGTTTCGTTCTTACTCATTTGAACACTTGTTAAGATATATAAGAGGTGCAATATCAAGAGGAAGATCAATCAGAAGATTGATATATTGAAGACAATTTCAAAACCACTCAAACAAAGTTATCTAAGTTATTCTTCTGATTACATACTTAGTGTTCTAGGATTGTTGGAATTAAGTTTGCAAGGTTGTTACCTTGCTGTCCAGGATTGTTGGAAGCAAGAGGTCCACATTGAGAGGATTATTCTCATTGGACTTAGTTGAAAAATCCAAGAGTGTGTTCCTGGTGGTTTGATTGATTTGTGTCTGTATAGAAAGACTAGGTAGAAAGTCTTGTCTTAGGACCAAACAATATTGAAAAATCTCTTTCATGTTGAAAGAGAACTGGAGTACTCTCGGGCTATAAGAGGAAACAGGATATATCGTCGTGTCTCTTTTACTTTATCCATTTACCGCATTCCTCACTTAGGAAATCTTTAAGAAAGTAAAACAAGATTCCTACAACAAGACCGAAAATTTTAAAATGCCTAATTCACCCCCCCCCCCCCCCCCTTAGGTGCATTCTTCACTTACATAATCTTGCCAAGAGGAAATTCTGGGACGAGGAGACTATGTAGAATAGGGGCTTTCCTAGTAGGTTGTGCCAGTCTGGGGCAGTCACATCGAGAAATCTCTCCAAAGTTCATCCAAACCGGGGCAATCATGTCGAAATTCAGCAAAATCTCTCGAAGATTAGTCAGACAGGGGCAAAGTCGCTTTGAGGCTTGTACTGAGGCAGGTCACTTCAAAAGCACGAGAACTTATCCTTTCTAGGAGGCAATTAATCAGAATCACCTCTCCAAGGTTTAGCATACTAAGGCAGAATATCTCAAGTCATTATGACACCTGTCGAGGCAGGTTCTTTCATAGGTTATGCTATACCGGGGCACAATTTTTTGTATCACATCTGCAGGATTCATGTTGGTAGCCAACACGTGGTATCCCCAGTAGAACCAAAGCTTTTCCAACATGAGGTCTTTTTATTTCTTCCTCAGTAGGGTTTTAGAGAACATCTTTTCCTAGCAAGACTTTGAGATTTCTATGCTCCCTAGGAAATAATGGAATCATTATCTGGTAGACAATAACTCTTTATGAAATGGGTTTCCCCAGCAGGGTAGAAGGATTTCGTTTCCCCAGAAGTGTAGAAGAGCTCCTCATTACCAAGCAGTTCAGAAATGGAGAGAAGTCGGAGTTTTCTCTTCCTCGCAAACTAGGTCTGATGATTATTACTTCACAGAATAAAGTCCAATGGTTATTGGCATTTCTCAGTAGTGTGCTCAATATTATTCTCCAACAGAGTATCGGGATTTTTATTGTCTCTAACAAAGTATTATGCTTGGTAATGTTCCCCAGCAGAGTTGACATCATTGGTTATTTCCCCCAGCAAAGAAGTAGGACCGACATCATCCCTTAGTTGACTGGGTGTCATCGTCGATTATTATTTCCCTCAGCAGGCGGAAGACCAATATTGGTTGGAATCCTCAGCAGGTCAAAGCCAATCGTCATTGACAATCCCCCGACAGAGGTGGTATTTTCCCCACAGAGAGTCAGAAGATCAAAGAAATGATGTTTTTCCCCAATAGTTTCTTGTCGTCTTCCCCTACAGGGCTACCTCTTTGCATTTAGTAATCATTGTATCACATCTATCTAGATGCGTAGCATTTCCATTTGATATGGAGCATTACGCCATAAAAAAATTCAAACATGCCTACAGAGAATAACTCGAGTTTGGTACTTTATGACTGGAAAACTAAGTTAACTTTAAGTCAAGGCAAAGATTGTGTTTCAAACCCATTTCCTGTCTGGTAACCAGTCCTCGTTGGTAGACTTTAAAGCTTTGGTTTGTCCAAAGTCGCTTCTTGCAATTGGTCCATTTTTTTCAATACTCGTTTGTATTTATTTAAGCACTCGTCGGTGTTTATTCTGTTTCTTGCCAATACTCGTTCGTAGTGATATAAACACTCGTCCGTGTCTATCCCTTTTCTTTCTCAATACTCGTCTGTATTGATTTCAAACACTTGTTCGTGTTTCTTTCATCTTTCTTGCCAATACTCATCCGTATTGATTTTTAACACTCATCCGTGTTTATTCTTTTTTCAATACTTGTCCGTATTGATTTTAGATGCCCGCCCGTGTCAATATTTCCTTTTAAACACTTGTTTGTGTTTCCCTCATTTCTTTTCAATACCCATCCGTATTGATTTTAAACACTTGTTCGTGTTTCTTTCATCTTTCTCTTCAATACTCGTCTGTATTAATTTTTAACACTCGCCCGTGTTTATTCTTTTCAATACTTGTCCGTATTGACTTAAACATTCGTCCGTGTTTATTCTTTTCAATACCTGTCTGTATTTACCTAAACACTCGTCCGTGTTTGTTTCATTTCTTTTCAATACTCGTCCGTGTTGATTTTTAGGCATTTGTCGTGTTTGTTTCAATCTCATCAATACTATCCATATTGATCTTTGACACTCATCCGTGTTCGTCTCTATTGATTTTCAAACACTCGTCCGTGTTTATTCCAATCCTTTTCAATACTCTTCTATATTGATCTCCGACACTCGTCCGTGTTCATCCACTTTCTCAGTACTCGTCCGTATTGATCTTCGACACTTGTTCGTGTTTATCGACTTTCTCAATACTCATCCGTATTGATCTTAATACTCGTCTGTGTTTATCCCCCAGCATGGTCAACACTCGTTTGTGTTCGCCTCTTTTGCTTCAATACTTGTCTGTATTGATCTCAACACTCGTCATATTTATTTCTTAACACTCGTCTATGTTCATCCTCAGTGAAGTCATCACTCTTCTGTGTTGACGCCATCTTCTGGCACACTTTAATCATACTGTTTATCACTTATTCCCCAACGGAGTCGTCTCTCCCCATGCAAAGTGAAAATTTTACGGTTATGTTAATATTCAATCCCCTTCCATCTCGAATGTCTGAAAGCAGTTGCTATTCATACCTTCAAGTTTAAGTTGATTGAATAGGGGCAATTGTTGTACCCCAAAATTTTCCCTCACTTTATCCTGACCATAATTGGTTGTTGCTTCACATTATTATGCATGGTTCACTAGGTCATACACTCACAATCATTCATTCATTTGTATAAGATCCTAAGGCATGAGATCAAAGCCTTCTGAAGAATCAGGGGTTTCTATTTCATCTGAAGATTAATTCGACTGGTCTTTTCATATTAAGTTTTGGATTGTCTCACGAGTCTATTCTTATCAAGGCTCATCAAATATCAAGTTCACTTTCGTCAAGAAGCCTCAGTGTATATTCCAAGAAGAATCAGGGTCTTCCTTTCATTGGTTTTGAGCATGATCGTTTGAGGACCGGTTAGGGTTTTGTGGTGAGTTGCAAATGATATCCTTATTTCTCAGGGCATGGCTCTTGTATTAAGTTCATATTCAATTGTGCGAGTAATAAAGGTCAAGCTTAATGCAAGAGAGACTTTATTCTTATTTGTGAAGTTGAATCATTATTTAAATTTTTTTGAGAAAGAATTGATATTTTCTTGTTAGGAATTCTTGATAAATGTGTTATGAAGTGGAAATTCTCAAAGAAAAATACAAGAAGACTCAAATTGATTGAATTCGTTCAAGTAACAATATTCAAGAGTTTTGGATAAAGGCACAAGAATTGGTTTAAGTTTCACCATGAACATTTAAGGTCGGTGTCCAAAAAAAAATTCACAAGCTTAAGTTCAAGAAATATTCCAAGATTCATATTATTCATTGAAGCTACTAGTTCAAGAGGACTTTTTTAAAGAGAATTATTTTGTTCAAGATAAAATGCAAAGCAATTTGATACAAAGTTCATATTTTAAGCTCAATTCTAAAAGTGGCATTACAAGCCAAGCTCACAAAGGATAGAAGTTATTACAAAAACAAACATTGTCATAATACAAACAATTGGTTTATACTTTCTTCACCAAATACAAATATTACGCATGATGGACGAGTCATGAAATCCATAGCTGCTCAGCTAACAGTTTGAAATTTGTATCTTAGACTGACAAACCAACTCACTGGTATGGCAATGTTTTGACGGAGGATTGCGCCTGCACATTCAGCACATGTTATTGTGAACCCACTGCAGCTGGAGAAAGGACTTTTATGCGGCCCTACTTAAAAGATCTAAGGTAAAGTTTGATCAATCATCATCATCGAGAAACACAGAATGAATGAATCAATGAGCACTCGATAGAGAATTCTTCTTCAACATTGCAAATCATTTCTCATCGGTTGTTGAAGCTGCTGCTAAAAACGCTCTGCACCGATTACACTCCAAGTAGCTTTCCAAGTCTTTGTTATCATCATCATCATGGGATGGAATTAGCAAATAAATAAGACCATTATAAAGCTAATAAAATTCACTTCACCTTTTATTGTATTGACCAACAACTTTCCACAAAATATCATCATTTCAAGCTAGTAATGCTAACAGCCTACATGGACTATTCCCGACATCCCTGCAATGGTACAACTTGAAGTTTCGATAAGAAGATCCTTTATAATGTACTTCTGGTTCAGAAGTTGTGGGAAAAATCACGAAAGGTGTTTCAATTGAAGATTATGGAAAGGTACCTTTCGTTGAGAAAAAGGAAGAGCTGTTCGAGATGATTAGAAGTCCTGCAATCATCTGCATAATGTTCATGTTTTGTTAATAATCTATGAAGTGCATATTATGATTACAAAAAGCATTTGGTCAATGTCATAGCAGTTCTGTAGAACTTAATGGGCTTACTGTATTAGCCACAGGTTTTCGCGCTTGTGATCCTCGTGGTTCTACTAGCATCGCCGTTTGGTATTGCTGCGAAAGTTCATTCGGAGGACCTAAAGATACTTTCACAAGGTCGGTCAACTGAGACTATTGCCCACTGAGTTGTCGTTTGGAATTTCTTGAAGCTTCAACAGCAGCTACCTGTATGAATCTGTTAGAAAGCAAGGATCAATTCGAACCCAAATTATTATATGCCATAAATGCTGATGCTGGCTTTGATTTTAGTTAAAAGGAGGTTGTGTAATTTACCATAAGAGGTTGGTGTTCCATACCAGCAGAACTTGGATGTTGATGGTTTGTGGCAACATACGAATTATGCAGGAAGCTATCATAGTGAGCATGATGTGATTGAGATGTTTTGGGAAGTACTCAAAGGCTTTTCAATGGAAAACTGGAAGACATTCTTAAAGTGTGACAGGTTGCCCTCGGAGACCGTTGCTTGGATTTTGATATCTTGAGCATTTGTTATGCATACAAAGGGCTGGTGTTGATGCTTCTGAAGATGGAAAGATTACCAATAACAGGTTCAAATCTCAAACATTAAACAACCATCAAAAGTCGAAACAGATACGGCATGAAATTATTGACGTATTCATTACAGAATCACACAACATTATTTCATTTTCAAAATAAAGTATTTCAGAAAAGAAATCAAAACAAATCATCATCAATTGAAGGAAATCAAGCATTGAATCGAAAGAATCAAGAGCATTTAAATCAAAATCATAGATTCAATGTCCTAGGCCTATAAAAAGCAAACAAACACGCACAACAACTATCACATACACAAGTATCACGTGCAAAAATCATTATCACATACACGCATCATAGTAGCAACAAGAACGCATCATAAACATTTCATACGCATCACGGTGAGAAGTGGCGCGAACGAAGTCATAGCAACATCACGTACGTAATACGGCAGCAACATTCAAGTACGCACACGGTTGAAAACAAAAGAGGGACACACACAATAATAAGCAAGACGCGCAGCAGGTCGAAAGAGAAGTTTAAATTATACCTTTTATTCAATTCCCAGGTAATTCCCCGATTCAACTTCATTTGTGTGTTTTGAATTGAGGCAATCCCCAAATTCACGACAAAATCGAAAAGAGTCAATGTCGAAAGCTTTAATTAGAGAGACGTGCGTGAGCAAGATCCCTTGATTGTTGTTGTTGTTCGCGTGCGAGAGAGGGAGAGAATAGACGAGTTGCGGCCGGTTTTGTGCAAACGAAAGACAGCGAGGTTGCGAAGATGAACAACGAGAGGAAAAGAAGTGGTGGACGGCGCGGCGAGAGAAATGAATTGGCTGAGAAGTGATGCTGATATTGTTATTCTTTGTTCTTATGTTGGGATTAAATCGTGGGACGTTTTGACCAATATAAGTTGGATTCATTATTGACACTCAACTTCTAACTTTGTTTTCATGTTTGGATTAAAAATTCTATTAATCTTAGATATTTGGATGACGTTGTGATGTTTGTGCCGATTCACATGCTCCCTTAGGATTGTTTCATTCTGATTTAGCTAAGTCTTTTAGTTAAATCGAATTGAAACATAATGCCTATTTAGGCTTTATTATCCGACAAGATTGCTTTAAGTTAGTTCTCCTTCAACCTAACCTTAGGGCCATAACATTAAGATATAACTTCTCTTCTCATCCTTAACTATAGGACTATTTGGTATGACAATATCTAGGTGTGAGATCCCTTAGATTGTCCTTACTTGATAAATACGATGTGCATAGTGCGTCACGAGTCTTAAGCACATGGAAAAAGATGAGTGAATACATTTCTAACCTCATCTTAGGGTACTTTGTGCGTGAGACGTTTGGATCGTTAGCGTGAAGTATTTGATTCTATGTCATAGACTTTAGTGTAATGCACATCTCAAAAAACGTCAATTCACTTCTTTAAAACACTTGAACAAATCTAAATCATTTTGTCCTTCAGTATTTTTCCTTCAAACTGTTTCAGAAAGGGCATGTTACTTCTGTTCTACCACAAACATGCCTCATCTCTAACTTTTAGAATGCAAACTTAGCATCGCTCATAAAAGACACTAAGCAACTTATGGTAGGGCAAATTACGAACGCTCTGATTTCTTCATTCTCATCCGAATGAGAATATATAGGCACAAGACGGAGAAGTCTTGGCGAACACAATCCCCCCTTTCACCCGTAGTCCTCCGAACTACGTTGACTATGACTTTCCCATTGCACAAGGGAATACGTAGGCATAGGACGACGAAGTCCTAACGAGTCTCCTTTTTATTTTTTTTCCTTTTTTTCCTTTTTTTCCTTTCCGTTTCTATAGCAAATATGTCTTTAGACAAACACAACATTTGATTAGAATAACAAGATTGGATCTCGTTGAGTACAATGAATGCGAGAGGGTGCTGATACCTTCCTCTCACGTAATCGACTCCTAAACCTAGGATTTGGTCGCGAGACCATGTCTTCTCCCTTTCGAGGTTTCTTCAATCGTTTCCTTTCCCCTGCCGGAATAAATAACGTTCAGTGGCGACTCTATTTTTCCGCCGATCATTTTTCGCATTTCGACAGTAACGCATACTCCAACAAGGGAGATATATAATTTGGCCTTTGCAGACCCATGTTCACACCATTCTGCGTCATTATCCTTTCGACTATGGCTGTAAAAAATTTCTCTCTCATCAAATTATCTTGTCGGATTTGATGGACCACTTGGTCAGCGTACTAGTTTTGATTGACTATTAAAACTAGTGGATGTTCACCTTCTATAGGACTTTCTTGTTCGGCTACACGGGGCATAAATTTTTGCCCTTGATTCCCATGTTCTCCTCAAGGAATATTCCCTCGTTTCGAATTGCCCTGGCCAATTAAGGTTGCCTAATGGGTCAAACTTGCGATGGCAGAGCGTCAAAGAAATCAGTGATTCGATTCACTTGAGATGCCAATTATTGGTAATAATTGATTCATGTTTTGAATCAATGGGTTAAATATGCTACCCATAAGTTAGGTAAGTGTATTAACCATTTCATGGTTACTCGCATCCATCTACTTTCTCATCGCCATCACAAAATATATAGTGAATGTTGGCATCGCTTAGGAACTAAATCCCATCCCCAGTTGGGGTTGCATGGTTCAACCAGGGTTACCTATGGCCGATCCTGATGCCAATAATGGCGAATATGGATTTGCAACATTGTAGAAAATGTTTAAGGGTTAATATGTAAGTTTTCCATCATTGATGTTGGCATACCATATGATTATTCACGCCCAGGCATATGTGTTGTGAAACTTGTGGCAAAATGTCTAAAATATGTTGCCATAGTAGGTCTGGGAGTCACTGGGAGATTGTTTGTTATTGATGGGGAAAAATTATCCCTTCCTGAAATCTCATGCACACTCACACTTTAAGAAGTTTGCAAAAAAAAAAAATTCAAAAGAAAAAGGTATAAATTCATACAAAAAGAGTCTCATCGGGTGTTCCAATTTGTTTACTGTGAAATTTATAACAAAAACAAGTTTCATTTTACTTAGGGGATTAAAATCGAAAAGACCACAAGACACTTTTATGTGAATCATGGTTCTAAGCAAAAGGCGACTTCACTGGGGACTTGCCATAACTTTTAAGGGTTACCCCTATTTTGTTTATTGTATGATATTTTCCATTATTTATTCCCTTGTATATATTATTATTGTGCCTTGCTTGGGGGGGGGGGGGGGGTACCCCGTTATTGTGAGATAAGTCCTACACCCGGACTTGAGTGACCTTATTATAGGATGGGGATATATTCGATGAGGCTTATAGGGAGTTGAATCCTGACCAAGCTGACTCGAGAATTACCGCTCAGTTGAGACCATTTCGAAAATGGTTCGGTTGAACGAGTAATCGTGAAAACTTTTTCCATGGTCGATTGGAGCCTGTGATACTGGGAACCGTAGTACCTTAACACCACTTTGGCCTTATCTAGGACGTAGTGCGGGAATTATGAGGGAGTAATTCCAATGACTGGAAAAGTGACTGGAAACCTTAAAGAAAAAATGACTGGAAAAGTAAATGACTAAAATAAAGGCTTAAATTTATAAAAGTGGAACGCATATACGTACATTCTTGACTATTCTCTCTCCCTCTCTCTCTCTCTCACTCACTCTCTCTCTCTCCCCCTTTCTCTCTCTCTCACACACACACACACACGCGCGCGCACAAATACTTTGAGTTTTACAGAATTGTGTACTATTGCGAACCTTTAAAACTCAAAGTAAGTGTTGCTTTTATACAAATCCTAAGTTAACCGTCTATAATGGTTGACTAAGCAAAGCATGCCAAATCTCGTTTTCATGCAACCTTCGCCTTTGACAGGCCCTCACGTGTTCTTGAATAACTGTCTGATCTTATCTAATTACACATTATTCGACTACATAAGGTAAACGTTTTGAGAACTCTAAATTTCACTAAGTCCCAAAAAACCAATAGACTCCCTGGTCTATGACTACTTTCAACCAGAGTTAAAATTATTCTTCAACAAATCAGAATTGTCGACATCTTCACATGCAAAACTAACTATTTTGAATTTTTCATAAAACCCTTATTACACGATCTTTCCCAAAGCGATAACAGTCTATTTTACTGCACTAGCACCAAAGATTCAGAATCCTCAAAATCTAGGAAATTACAGACCTATTTGTCTTGTTGGTTGTATTTGCAAAATTTTATCGAAAGTGTTGGTCGTTGGATTAAAGAGGATTTTTACAAGATGTTAGGATCTCAAACTGATTTTGTTCTAGGCAAGCAGTTGTTAGATGGTGCTCTAGTGTTTAATGATATTCTAGACATATCAAATAAAGAGAGGAAGGATTGTTTGTTGTTAAAAGTCAATTTTGAATAAGCATACGATTATGTAAATTGGAATTACCTCAGATTTGTTCTCAGTAGTATTGGTTGTGAGACTAAATGGTTGATATGGATGGAAGCAAGCGTTTTCAGTAGTACCATGTTAGTATTGATCAACGGAATCCCAACAGATGATTTCATTGTAGAGCGTGGATTAAGGCAGGGGGACCCTTTGTCCCCTTTCCTTTTTGTTTTAGCAACAGAAAGATTAACTTGCTTAATCAATAAGGAAACTAAAATAGGTGAGTATGAAGGCTTCAATTACGATAATTATACTGAGCACACGATTCTTCATCTTGCACACGGTATAGTCATCTTAGAGAGAGGGAGTTGGGAGAATTTATGGAGTATAAAGGCGGATTTGAGGGGTTTCGAAATGTTGTTGGGATTAAAAAAAAATTTTTCAAAAGCAAGTTGTATGAAGTTCATATTAAAGAGTCCTTCTCAGAGGCATCTTCTCATTTTTCATCACATAACATCGATTTTATTCCTTTCAAGTTTTTGGGCATTCTGGTAGGGTGCAACCCTAGAAGGTGCGAAATGTGGAAGCCTTTAACCAGTAGCATCAAGAGAAAACTTTTAATTTGGAAATGTAGAAGTTTCTCTGTTGAAGGTAGAGCAATTTTGTTGAACTCCGTTCTTTCTAGTCTTAAGGTGTTTCTCTATTTGGTCATGACACCATTATAAGTGTGTATTGGCCTAATTCACATACTTGACAATTTACAACAACCAAAACATAACCTATGGTACAAGACATGGAAATTAGCCAAAAAAATAAAACCAAGATCTAAGTACAATATGTTCATTGTACAAGAAATAATACACAACAGAAAACTCAAACTAAGCTTCTCTTAAAACATCCGAGCAAAGCTCCATTTGTAAATCATACCAGTAAGCAATACCTGAAAAACAACAACAATAAAGGGGTGAGATAATAATCTCAGCGAGTTCCCCTATCTTATAGATTCACTCGGCGCTACAAGGTTCTAACTGGTTTCTATCTCAAGTCAAAAGGGAAAGGATGAGATTTTGAGTTCACAGACTCACACTATGTGGAAATAGATTACTTGAGTTCCACAACTCACAGTATAACACTAATCAACAACTCACCTCTGCTTCCCATGGGACTTAGTGTGATACCCATCTCAAGCCTAATGGTTATCACTTCCTATGGGACTCAATGTAATACCCATTTAAAGCGTTATACTCATATACTTCCCATGGGACTCATTGTAATACCCATCTCAAGCATTCTACTCATATACTTCCCATAGGACTTATTTTAATACCCACCTCAAGCATTCTACTCATATACTTCCCATGGGACTCATTGTAATACCCACATCAAACATTTTACTCATATATTTCCCATGGGACTCATTGTACTCATATACTTCCCATGGGACTCATTGTAATACCCATCTCAAGCATTTCTAATATCGCTCATCATTTCTTAGTTACACCACTAGCTCATATTATTAATTGACATAAGTGCTTCCTCACCATTCCTTATGAATTTCTACTATTATTATTGTTAGAACACAGATTGGTGTTTAATATATCTCTATTGTTTTGATGATAACACTAAAGAAATTTTGTATTAAGAACATATATACTCTAATTTTGTTCAAGTGTTTTTTGTTTCAGATATTAAATTTAATATTCTTATGGAAGCAAAAATGCATCTGAACATTACTCTACGCAAAGCTCTGAAGCATCAGAAGCAAGTCATCATAAGACTCTGAGCGCTGCCAGAAGAGACTCTGAAGCAGAAGCTGCAGAAGACTCTGAAGCAGAAGCTGCAGAAGATCTGAAGCGTAGTTGAAGAATTTGTATGAAGAGTTTCAAGCATTGTTTCAAGAAGACTCTGAATGTACTTTTCGCTGCAAGTACAGAGGCTTTGTTATTCAAACTCTGCTCTTATTAATATTCACGCTAAAGCACTTTGGCTGCAAAACTCTAAAAACATCAAGACTCTGATGTTGATAACTTTGAAACAGAAGCATTGTTGAAGAAGATATTATTCAAAGATATATCCGTTGGCATATTCCAAACGACTATTTCCTTATTCATGTATGGCACAGGAAATCAGACAAAAGGGATTTGTCTGAACATTCCTCTTCTGGGAAAGCTAAAGTCAATAGAAGACAAAAAGGCTACAGCTACTCTGCTACGCACAGTCTTCAAGCATTGGACTTTCTGCTCTATAAAAGGATGTCTTCAACAACATTTCAAAGTTGACGATATTGGCGCTTTGACGTTTTAGACGAATTCACGTATTATTGAGAAATCAAATTGAAAACTACTCTCAAGCTCTCGTACAATATTTCTCTTAAGCTGAATAGTTTTATTCGTTCTTAAACTAAGTGTAAAAATCACAGTTGTAATATAGCTTTTTAGAAGCAACTTAAACACTTGTTAGTTTACATTTATTTGTAAAAGGTTCCTTAAGAAGACCAAGTTGTGGTCAGAATTTCTTGAGAAGACTAAGACAATTGTTCTTAGTGGTTGACACTGTAATCTGTTTGAATATAGTGGATTAAGTCCTTGTTGAGAAAGGCAAATCACCTTGGTAGGGTGAACTGGATTAGTTGAGTTCAACGAACCAGGATAAAAATACTGTGTTGTTTTTATTGCCATAATTATTTCAAAACCCTTATTCAACCCCCCTTCTAAGTGTTTTTCTCACCTTCAATTATCACATGTATATACATACCAACAACAACTCATCGATAGAAAATATGCATCACAACCACAATTCATAGCATATATATCATAATGCGGCTTATGAAATCTTTGTTAATACATGCCTACCCTTACCCTTAATGGTTATAATTACAAGTTCCATCCTACCATCTAATAGAGCATTGGAAGAGCTTTCTAACACTTTCGATCGCGCGTCAAACAGAGTTATGGTTCAAAAGATATGACCGAAATCGTTATATAACATTTTGGAGGCTATGCGTCGACGCATAAAGCGTTTAGGTCGATGCATACTACTGGGAAAAGTTTTGAAATTCACTGTCTTGCATGCGTTGACCCTAGGTCGACGCATAGGTTATGCAGGTCGACGCATACTGCGTGTTTTTAGCCTAAAACTCAGTTTTCACCGTTGAAGGTCTTTCGGATCTCCGATTTTGATTCCGTAAAAAGCATCGGTCTCAGAATTCAACGCACAAAAATTATCCAATAATTAAATTTTTTTTATACATTTACACAATTAATCCCTCAACCATCAAGTTTATCATGTTTATAATCAATAACCAGAACACAACATCATAACACCATGGTATAATGGAGGAAAGTATGGCAATATAACAAAAATCATAAATTTCTATTTTATATTTCTATAACCCTAACTTCTACAATCATAAAGTTTCTACCTAGGACCCACTCTCATAAAGGGATTAAGATTTATAACTCAATAACAACCTATATCATATAACAATAACACAACATATAACATCAAGTTTCACCATCAATTTCATATACATCACAAACACACAAACCCTATTACCCTTTTCTTATGAAATCTCTCTCCCCAAAGCTAATGCTATCTATAGAACTCACCTCTTGAAGATGAAGATGAATAAATTTGGTGAAGAAGATGATGAATAGTGATGATGATGAACCCTTGAGATCCTCCTTCCTCTTTTCTTCTTTTTCTCTTTCTCCCTTTCTTTCCCTTCTCCATGTTTTCTTTTCCCTCTTTTCATCTGATAACTCTCTCTTTTTCTTCTCTTTACCTACTTCTTCCTTACATTTCCATCCACACATATCCTTCTTTCATTACCACCACACAATTATATACCTATTATATAAGTATAATATATAATATTAGATAATGGTATAAAATATCTCAATTGATATTTTATCGTCTAGTAGCAATTGACCAATTATTAATGTTACCAAAATATCCCATCTCGTACCTATTATATTAATAATGGCCAGTCTCTTTTATTAATAAGTAATCTCTTCAAAGTCTACTAGTTACTTTATTGGTCCCAATTGATGACACTTAGAGCACTTACGAGCTTCAATAAATCCAACTGACACCCAAGGTGCATTTAAGGAAATATGAGGTATTACACTCTCCCCCCTTAAATTGAATTTTGTCCCTGAATTTCCTCTTCTTAAGAAGGAGAAGCCAAAAAGGAAGTCTGATCATAAAAAGAAAATTCTGATGGCAACCTGGGATGATTCAGATGCATCTGATTCTTCATCAGAGTCAGAAGAAGAATGTGCAAACATGGCACTCATGGCTGACGTAGAAGACCATGCAGAAACATCTGGATCAGAATCAAAATCAGATTCTGAGGAGGTATTTTCTGAACTCACTAGAGAAGAACTTTCTAAAAGTTTATCAGAAATTCTGGAAAGCTACAGCCAAATCAAACTCAAATACAAGAAGCTTCAAAGCTATCTTGCATCTGAGAATGATCAGCTGAGGTCTGAGGTTGCTGAGCTTAAGGCAGAAAAATCTTAAAATAAAAAATGATTTAGAAAATGCTCAGAAATCTGACTCAGAACCTACATCATGCTCTAAAAATATTTTAGAAGAGTATGACTATAGCTTTCAGAAGTTTCTGGCTAGAGGCCTATATAGAAGCAAGATGGCTTCAATGATCTATGGCGTAAGCAGAAAGAACAGGAAGGGTATTGGATATGAATCTTTTTCTGGGAAGGATTTAAATCCAAAACATGTTGATAAAATGATCATAAAGTATTCTACTCTATATACTCATTTCAAATTTGGTCATTTAAATGATATTAAACACACAAGTTCTGATCTGAACAAACCTGTGTTTAATAAATCAAGACCTCAGAAGAACAAGGATGCTTATAAGGGAAAGAAATTCAGAAAGAATTTCAAACCTACTAACCCCAGAGGACCCAAGAAAATATGGGTACCTAAAGACAAAATTATTTTTGTTGCAGACATCCTTAGCAGCAAAGTTGAAACACCAGTCCTGGTACCTGGACTCTGGCTGCTCGCGTCATATAACGGGAAGAAGGTCTATGTTCTAAAGCCCGGAGCTTAGATCTGGAGGTGATGTGAAGTTTGGAGGGAACCAGAAGGGCAAGATAATTGGCTCTGGAACTATAGGCAATGAAGTGTTTCATGCTTGGGTATTCTGAACGCTCTAAAGGCTACAGAGTATACAATACTGAGACACAGATTGTGGAGGAATCAATTCATGTTAGATTTGATGATAAGCTTGACAATCAAAAGCCAAAGCAGCTTGAAAATTCTGCAGATAGAGAATTCATTCTCACAGACTTTGAAGACTCAGAGGCAGATAAAGCTCAAGCAGAAGCACCAGAAGCAACGCCAGATGCAACTCCATTGGCTGCTCAGATGAACAATTTAAATATTTCTGAAGGACCAAATGTTAAAGGATCATCCAAAATCAAATCTTCTCATCCAGAAGAAATGATTATTGGAAAGAAGGATGACCCTATCAGAACAAGGTCTTTTCTCAGATCATCTAGAACGTCACTGTTTGGGTTGGTGTCTATCATTGAACCAACTTCTATGGATGAGGCTCTAAAAGATAATGATTGGATACTTGTTATGCAAGAAGAGCTAAATCAATTCACCAGAAATGACGTCTGGGATCTGGTTCCAAGACCAAAAGGTTTCAACATCATTGGAACTAAATGGGTCTTCAGAAACAAACTGAATGAGCAAGGAGAAGTTGTAAGAAACAAAGCAAGGCTAGTTGCTCAAGGATATAGTCAGCAAGAAGGAATTGACTACATAGAGACTTATGCTCCTGTGGCCAGGTTAGAGTCTATACGCCTACTCATTTCTTTTGCTGCACAAAATAACATCACTCTGTATCAGATGGATGTTAAGAGTGCCTTCTTAAATGGTATTATAGAATAGGAAGTTTATGTTCATCAACCTCCTGGCTTTGAAAATGATAAATTTCCAGAACATGTTTTTAAACTTAAGAAATCACTCAATGGTTTAAAACAAGCTCCCAGAGCTTGGTATGAGAGATTAAGTAATTTTCTTCTAGAAAAGAATTTTATTAGAGGCAAAGTGGATATAACTCTCTTCTGTAAATCATTTAAGAAAGACTTGTTAATTTGTCAAATTTACGTAGATGATATTATATTTGGATCTACTAATATTATGCTGGGAAAGGGGTTTGCTCTATCTATGCAGACTGAATTTGAGATGAGCATGATGGGAGAACTCAGATTCTTTATGGGCATCCAAGTCAATCAAACTCCAGAATGCACCTACATACATCAGACTAAGTATGTGAAGGAGCTTCTGAAGAAGTTTAACATGACTGAAAGCAAATTAGCAAAGACTCCAATGCATCCTATAAGCACTCTTGGTAAGGAAGAGGTAAGTAAGAAGGTTGATCAAAAGCTCTACAGAGGTATGATTGGATCTCTTCTATATTTGACTGCTTCTAGACCTGATATTCTATTCAGTGTTTGTCTCTGTGCCAGATTCCAATCAGATCTTAGAGAATCTCACTTAAAAACTGTTAAGAGGATTCTAAGGTATCTGAAAGGTACTACTAACGTGGGTTTGTGTTACAAAAGATATGATGACTATAAATTAGTTGGATTCTGTGATGCTGACTATGCTGGAGACAGAGTAAA
Source organism: Lathyrus sativus (assembly GCA_963859935.3). Taxonomy (NCBI): domain Eukaryota; kingdom Viridiplantae; phylum Streptophyta; class Magnoliopsida; order Fabales; family Fabaceae; genus Lathyrus; species Lathyrus sativus. The sequence continues at coordinate 701,880,059 of OZ012735.1, read as the reverse complement.
GCATAAGAGTACTTCTGGAAGCTGCCAGTTTCTTGGAAGTCATCTGATCTCTTGGTTCAGCAAGAAGCAACCCATAATTGTGCTTTCAACAACAGAAGCAGAATACATTGTTGCTGCTGGTTGTAGCACTCAGATGCTCTGGATGAAGAGTCAACTAGAAGATTATCAGATCCATGAGAGTAAAATTTCAATTTTCTGTGATAATACTTCTGCTATATGCTTGTCTAAAAATCCTATTTTACACTTTAAGGCAAAGCATATAGAAATAAAACATCACTTCATTAGAGACTATGTTCAGAAGAGAATTATCAGTTTAAAATTTGTTGATACAGACCATCAATGGGTTGATATCTTTACAAAACTCCTTGCTGAAGATAGATTTAAATTTATTCTGAAAAATATAAGTATGGATTCCTGTCCAGAATAAAATGTTTATCAGAAGAAAATTTTCTCAGATGGAAAATGTTTTAACTCTGAAGTATTACATCTATTTATTTATTATTTAATATTTTATTTATTATGTGCAAATCTAAACTAACAAACCTCAGGGGATCTGAACATTGGCTAACGTTTCATTTCTCAAAGAAGTTTCAGAAGCACATGCAAGCAAACACGTGTAACTCTAATCTAAAAAGGTGGAGTACACATTACTGAATTGACGTTTGAGGTACTGTTTTTGAATATTGAGTTTCTCGTTTCCCCCCCAAATTGTCAGAATCATTAATTGCTTGAAATGATTATATTCTTTTTATTAAATGCTAAGTGTAAACGTGTTGAACGTGTGACTCTTGTATGCCCTAATTTCTTCTATAAATACCACAACACTTCACTTTTTACACTTTTCACTCTCACACACTCTTGTATGCATTTCTGTTTGTTTCACTGCTTTCATCTCTCTCCCAAACCCAAAATCGTTCGTAACCCTAAATCTCTCTCAAGAACAACAATGGCCACTTCTTCATCAACTTCTGCTCAGTTTCAATCATCTATGGCTGTTGTCTCATCCTCTAACATGAGTGTTGTTACTTTCAAAGAACCGGTTAGAACCCTACTCACACCAGTTGACAAACTTGAAGTATTGTGTGAATCTATTGTGAATTTTGAATCAATTACTGAAAATGGGTTTGATCTTCGTCCCATTGTTGATGCTCAAAGTTGGACTAGGTTCTTTGATAGGCTGACGGGACCAGTTTATCCATGTTTGGTGAAGGAATTTTGGATCCATGCTAGCATTTACCCTAAGTTCATTGTTTCATCAGTTCTGGGGAAGGAAATCATCATAACTGAGGATCTGATCAGGAATCTCACTAGTTATGAAGAAACTGATGGTGTTACAAATCTGCCAGCTGGGCGTGTTGATATGGCTGAAGTTTATATGGAAGCTTGCTCATCTGGAGAAGCTTCTAACAAAGTGAAAGACCTGAAGCCAAACTATAGGATCTGGGCTAAGATCTTTATGGGTTGCATTCATCACAGGAAGTCTTCAAACTCTCCTGATTATGTAAATACTGATCAGATGTACTTCATGTACTGTCTGAGTCAGAGCACAAAAGTGGATTTGCCTTATCTACTTTCCAATTATTTATGGACTCACGTGAAACAATCAAGGGAAGAAGTTAGAACTAAACATCAGAAGATGAGGAATTGGATTCCAATGGGAAGACTCATTTCAGACATTCTGACTGAGAATGGTATGGTTGGACATCTGACAGAAGCAGGATTGAAGGAAGAATTAGCTTCTGTGGTTGGAAAAGCTCTGAATGGGAAAAGTCTTCAGAGGATGAAAGTTGTAGAAGAACTCACTTCTGCACCTAAACAAATAAACTCTGAAGAGGTCAGCAAAAGAAGGATACCTTTGGATTATTTTCCTCTGTTCTATGCTAATGAACCTAGGGAAATTATTCTGCAGTACATTGCAACGTGTCTGGCAGATGGAACTCCTCTACCAAAACATCTAATTCAGAAAGCAGGCAAACCTGAACCAGAACTTTATGAAGCAAGACACAAGAAGAAGAGGAAAGTTTCTGAAGAAGGATCTTTAAAATCTAAGAGGAAGGCTTCTAGTGAAGCAGCTTCTGTTAAACCCAAGAGGCTCAAGAAGCAAAAAGCTAATCCTCCTGAGGCAAGTTTAGATTCAATCCTGGAAACTGTCAAAGAGGTACTAACATCTGATCCCCCTGTATATGAACCCATACCTTCACCTTCTCCTCCTCATGAACCAATTCAATATGAACCAACACAATCTCAACCAACTCCTTCTGCACCCCAACAACAAGCAACTCCATCTGAAAAGCAAACCTCTGCACCAAAACAACCATCTCAAATTCCCCCACCAGAACCACAAACTTCTAAACCACTACCAGAATAACCTACTCCACAACAACTAGAACTCCAACAATCTATACCAGAAGAACCTATCCCATCTGATCATCAACCAAAAATTCCTCAACCATCTGAATCCTATATATCTGATTCAGATATTCTGGACATCCAACCCCTCAAAACTCTGTTTGATGTCTCTTCCACATCTTGACATTCTTCTGCCTCATCTGATTCTTCTGAATCTGATTTACCACCAGAAGTAAACTCACCCCCTCACTCCGTGGCTATGAACCAAGACAACCAGATATATCTACTTTATCTGATCTTATCCTTTCTCAACCCACTCCTAAACCAAAACCAAGATCATCTGATTTTGTTTCCTTTGCTTCATTGAAACCTTTTCCATCTGATGCCCTTCCCTCTGGACTAAAACTTAAAAAAATTTATACAAAACCAAGATCATCAGCTTTTATTCCATATCATCCTTTGCCCTTTGTTGTCATTCCATCTATGCGCAAATTCAAACCATTTATGTGCATATTACCTGCTAAACCCTCTCCTCCTTATCATCGTCCTCTGTTCATTATCCCAACCTTTACAATACCATCCTCATCTGAAACCACCCAGACTCCATCTCTAGAACACTTCTTGAAACCAAAACCTAGAATGGATGTTAGTACATTATTTGATGGATTCAAGAAGGAACTGAACATGTGGATATCTTCTGTAAAGAAGGAATGCTTGTCTAGTGTGAATCCAGATGCTTCTGAAGCCACTTGGAACAGATTCATCTCAAGATTCAACTCTGTAGCTTCAAATCTTCGCACCATTTGCTCTGATGATGCAAAGGTGAAATTTGCTGAAGTTATCAGATAGACTCTTCTGAACATGAGTAGATCTCCAGTTCTTCTTCTGGAAAATGCACCTGCTGTAGAACCTATATCTGAAGATACTCCTCTAGAAGCGGCTGCTGCTGAAGAAACTCTTGTGCCTAATCAGTCAGCTCTGATGATTGTGGAACAAGCATCTACTTCTGTGATTCAAGAAACTGCATTTGCATCTGTTATGGTCATTGGTAGTGCTCCAGCTCCTGCATCTGCATCTGATCCTACTTCTTCTGAAATCAAGACAGAAAGACCAGATTTAGAAGAAAAGTTTGCTCTACTAGAAGCCAGCAACAAAGAGATCAGAACATGGATGGTCAAGCAAGAACAAACCACAAATGAGATTAAGACTTGGATGTCTAGACAAGAGGAATCTACTTCTCAGATCACAGACCTTCTGAAGATGATAGCCTCTCGCCAACCTTAGTTTCTTTTTCTGTTATGTTTGTGCACTTGTTTGATGTTTTTTGTTGTTGATATTTTGTTGTTTTGTTATCCTCTGAATATTGTGTTTGATCAATGACTATGTTTGGTTTCTGTTTCTACTTATTTTATCTTGTTATTTTTCTCTGCTATTCTTTTCTGTCCTAAAAAGTTTTTCTTTTTGATTATGACAAAAAGGGGGAGAAAAAGAAATTTTGTTTGTTCAAAAATAAATAGTTACTAAAATGGAATTCAGACATAACAATTTATAACTAACATTGAATTTTAGTCTTTCAGAACTAACGTATCATCAGACAAAATTCATTGAAGTTACCCTGAGAATCCCCAAACCAGATCTTAATTCAAACCAGGTTCTGATTACCAGGCTCTGATCCTAAAAGTAAACCAGGCTCTGATTCTGGAAAGAAAATCAAGCTCTGATTCTGGAAAATAAACCAGGCTCTATTTCTGGAAAGTAAATCAAGCTCTGATTCTGGAAAGTACATTCTAACCAGGATTCTAGTCAGGCTCTTAATCTCAAAAGTATGCTCATGCAAAAAGGGAAGTATTTTCTTCTATTAGAGTATTCATTTCAGGGGGAGATTATTTATCTCAGGGGGAGTTATATATTTATCCTTTTTATTGAAAAAAATTTCCTATGTTTTTGCCATCATCAAAAAGGGGGAGATTGTTAGAACACAAATTGGTGTTTAATATATCTCTATTGTTTTGATGATAACACTAATGAAATTTTGTATTAAGAACATATATACTCTAATTTTGTTCAAGTGTTTTTTGTTTCAGATATTAAATTTAATATTCTTATGGAAGCAAAAATGCATCTGAACATTACTCTACACAAAGCTATGAAGCATCAGAAGCAAGTCATCAAAAGACTCTGAGCGTTGCCAAAAGAGACTCTGAAGCAGAAGCTGCAGAAGACTCTGAAGCAGAAGCTGCAGAAGACTCTGAAGCGTAGTTGGAGAATTTGTATGAAGAGTTTCAAACATTGTTTCAAGAAGACTCTGAATGTACTTTTCGCTGCAAGTACAAAAGCTTTGTTATTCAAACTCTGCTATGATTAATATTCACGCTGAAGCACTTTGGCTGCAAAACCCTGATAACATCAAGACTCTGATGTTGATAACTTTGAAACAGAAGCATTGTTGAAGAAGATATTATTCAAAGATATATTCGTTGGCATATTCCAAATGACTCTTTCCTTATTCATGTATGGCACAGGAAATCAGACAAAAGGGATTTGTCTGAACATTCCTCTTCTGGAAAAGCTAAAGTCAATAGAAGACAAAAAGGCTACAGCTACTTTGCTACGCACAGTCTTCAAGCATTGGACTTTCTGCTCTATAAAAGGATGTCTTCAACAACATTTCAAAGTTGACGATATTGGCGCTTTGACGTTTTAGACGAATTCACGTATTATTGAGAAATCAAATTGAAAACTACTCTCAAGCTCTCGTACAATATTTCTCTTAAGCTGAATAGCTTTATTCATTCTTAAACTAAGTATAAAAATCACAGTTGTGATATAGCTTTTTAGAAGCAACTTAAACACTTGTTAGTTTACATTTATTTGTAAAAGGCTCCTTAAGAAGACCAAGTTGTGGTCAGAATTTCTTGAGAAGACTAAGACAGTTGTTCTTAGTGGTTGACACTGTAATCTGTTTGAATATAGTGGATTAAGTTCTTGTTGAGAAAGGCAAATCACCTTGGTAGGGTGGACTGGATTAGTTGAGTTCAACGAACCAGGATAAAAATAATGTGTTATTTTTATTGCCATAATTATTTCATAACCCTTATTCAACCCCCTTCTAAGTATTTTTCTCACCTTCAATTATCACATGTATATACATACCAACAACAATTCATGGATAAAAAATATGCATCACAACCACAATTCATAGCATATATATCATAATGTGACTTATGAAATATTTGTTAATACATGCCTACCTTTACCCTTAATGGTTATAATTACAAGTTCCATCCTACCATCTAATAGAGCATTAGAAGAGCTTTCTAACAATTTCGACCGCGCGTCAAACAGAGTTATGGTTCAAAAGATATAACCGAAATCGTTATTTAACATTTTGGAGGCTATGCGTCGACGCATAAAGCGTTTAGGTCGATGCATACTACTTGGAAAAGTTTTGAAATTCACTGCGTTGCATGCGTTGATCCTGGGTCGATGCATAGGTTATGCAGGTCGTCGCATACTGCGTGTTTTTAGCCTAAAACTCAGTTTTTCACTGTTGAAGGTATTTCGGATCTCCGATTTTGATTCCGTAAAAAGCATCGGTCTCAGAATTTAACGCACAAAAATTATCCAATAATTAATTTTTTTTATACATTTACACAATTAATCCTTCAATTATCAAGTTTACCATGTTTATAATCAATAACCACAACACAACATCATAACACCATGGTATAATGGAGGAAAGTATGGCAATATAACAAAAATCATAAATTTCTATTTTATGTTTCTATAACCCTAACTTCTACAATCATAAAGTTTCTACCTAAGACCCACTCTCATAAAGGGATTAAGATTTATAACTCAATAACAACCCATATCATATAACAATAACACAACATATAGCATCAAGTTTCACCATCAATTTCATATACATCACAAACACACAAACCCTATTACCATTTTCTTATGAAATCTCTCTCCCCAAAGCTAATGCTATCTATAGAACTCACCTCTTGAAGATGAAGATGAATAAATTTGGTGAAGAAGATGATGAATAGTGATGATGATGAACCCTTGAGATCCTCCTTCCTCTTTTCTTCTTTTTCTCTTTCTCCCTTTCTTTCCCTTCTCCATGTTTTCTTTTACCTCTTTTCATATGATAACTCTCTCTTTCTCTTCTCTTTACCTACTTCTTCCTTACATTTCCATCCACACATATCCTTCTTTCATTACCACCACACAGTTATATACCTATTATATAAGTATAATATATAATATTAGATAATGGTATAAAATATCTCAATTAATATTTTATCTTCTAGTAGCAATTGACCAATTATTAATGTTACCAAAATATCCCATATTGTACCTATTATATTAATAATGGCCAGTCTCTTTTATTAATAAGTAATCTCTTCAAAGTTTACTAGTTACTTTATTGGTCCCAATTGATGACACTTAGAGCACTTACGAGCTTCAATAAATCCAACTGACACCCAAGGTGCATTTAAGGAAATATGAGGTATTACACTCTCCCCCCTTAAATTGAATTTTGTCCCTGAATTTCCTCTTCTCAATTAACACTACTCCCTGTACCACCGTCAAGGATCAACACTCGACTTAATCTCAGTTAAACTTCTGACATACTCGATTCCTTTTAACTTATCTTCACAAACCAATTTCCTTCTCTCACAAATTATCAAACTTATTGGTCTTGACCATACTATCATTCTAATGTGTGGCTAACTTCTAACCTTGCTTTTCCTTAATTCATCTGTCATTCCATCCTGAAACATTTGTTCACATTTTACTTTCAAAATTTACAACTCCATACCCTCCTAATGAATCATAAAACAAAACCATAATACCTCATCTTGATTTGGGATAAACAACACTCATCACACCTTCACGAGATAATTCAAAGATTTCTTATCTTCATGTAAATACTGACGAATCTTCTTCCATAAACCCTTCAATCTTTAGAGCAACTTTGTCATCCGTCCATCGACTTCTTTATCAGTCCCACTTGGTCTGGTACTAAACACTATAACCATTTACACTCAATGCTTTATCTCTTCCGTACTGAATTATTAAATAATACCCGTAGTACAAGATTGTATTACTTCCATTCTTACAAGTAGTCATTCCTCTGAGTCCTATTATTCTGACTGAACCTTTTCATCCGCCACCTTCCACTACACTACCCTGATTCTAACAGTGGGATATCTCGAACTCTTAGGCACTATTAGTTAGCTAACAATCCGCGTAGAAACACATTTATGTACAAGCATGTCTACTAACCAAACGGGACAAGAATCTTACTGACGTCCATTAGTAGAATAACTTCCTTGGTAACATACAACCATTTAGAATAGGGTAAAAATTCTCCATGAGATAGATATATAGGAGTTATTGTAAGAACACAGATTGTTTCTTAGTTATATCTCTATGTTTTAATGATAACACTTATGAATTTTGTATTCAAGAATTATATACTCTAAATTTGTTCTAGACTGTTTGCTACAGGTACTAAAGAAAATATTCTTAAAAGAGAAAATTTGGATTTGAACAATGATATTATGAAAGGCTTCAAAGGTTCAAGAGCATCTTAAATGAAGATCTGAACGCTGCTCCCAGAAGAATTTGAATGCTGTCTACTGAAGATTCTGAAGCAGGAGCCTCTAAAGAATAGAAGACTCTGAGAGATCAGAAGCTTAGTCATCAGAAGACTCTGAAGATACTGCGCTGCTTAAGTATTGAGAATCTGATATAGAAGACTCTGCTCTGATAGAATTACACGCTCAAGCACACAAGCTGCACATACTCTGATTCAGCACAATCTGAAGAACATCCAAGACTCTGAAGATCCAGAAGATCTCTACTTTGGAGATTCTGAAGATTCAGACTCTAATGTTGAAAGCTGAACTTATTTAGTGAAGAAGATTTGAATATGTACGTTGGCATATCTCAACAGCTCTTTCCTCTTTTGTGCTAGACACAAGAACACAGACAAAAAGGTTTTATTTGTGCATTCCATTCTAAGGAAAGTTTCTGCAAAGTGAAGACAAAAGGCATTAGACTTTTTCAGCACAGCCTCCAATGTAAAGACAAAAGGCTCTAGGCTTTTCAGCACAGCCTTCAACGTTGAGAAGACTTCATGGATCTAAGTGCCTATATAAAGAAGTCCACTCCATCTTCTTCAGTAACGAACTACTTGCAAAAAATCACTCATCAAAGCAAAAACTCTCAAAGCTCTTATAATCTTATTTTGCTATAACATTGTTCTTAACTTAAGAGAAATATCACAGTTGTGATAACTGCTTCTTAGAAGCATTCTTACTCTTGTAATAGTTTTACATTGATTGTAAAAGGTTTTCCTTAAGAGGATCCAGTTGGGATCAGTAGCTCTTGAGAAGACTAAGAACAGTTGTTCTTAGGTGTTACTATTGTAATCTGTTTGATTAAATAGTGGATTAAGTCCTTGACTGAGAAAGGAAAATCACTCTTGAGAGGGTGGACTGGAGTAGTTGAGTTCAACGAACCAGGATAAAAATAATTGTGTTTAAATCTTTGATTATTTGTCATACTTATTCAACCCCCCCTTCTAAGTAATTTTCTCACCTTCAGTTGGCATCAGAGCTCCGGTTCTGCGTGTGCTACCACTTAACCGTGTCAGTAAAGATCCAGTGAGAAAAGTTACTTTGATAAATATCTATTTGTCCTTATGGGTGACACATCTACATCCAACTGTAACAAATATGAAGGGGATAGAATCATCACAAAGCCTCCCATGTTTGATGGAGAAAAATTTGATTACTGGAAGGACAGGATAGAAAGTTTCTTCCTGGGGTATGATGCTGATTTGTGGGACTTGGTTATTGATGGCTATGAACATCCTACAAATGAGGATGGCAAGAAAGTTGACAGAAAATCAATGATAGAAGTCCAGAAGAAGGATTTCAAAAATCACCATAAGGCTAGGACAATATTGCTTAATGCAATCTCTCATACTGAGTATGAAAAGATTACTAACAGAGAAACAACTCATGGAATGTTTGAGTCACTTAAAATGACTCATGAAGGAAATTCTCAAGTGAAGGAGACCAAGGCTCTGGCGCTTATACAGAAGTATGAAGCGTTCAAAATGGAAGAATCTGAAAATATAAAAACTATGTTTTCTAGATTCCAGATCCTTACAGCTGGTCTAAAGGTTCTAGACAAGGGATACTCTACATCAGATAATGTAAAGAAAATCATCAGAAGTCTACCTACCAGATGGAGACTGCCTTGAAGATGGCTAAAGATCTGAACAAGATCTCTTTAGAAGAACTCATAAGCTCACTGAGGAGCCATGAAATTGAGCTTGAGGAAGATGAACCTCAGAAGAAAGAAAAAGGTAAATCTGTTGCTTTAAAATCTAATAAATCTGCTAAAGCTTTGCAGGTTATTGAAGAAAGCTCTGAAGGATCTTCTTCTGAAGAAGAAGATGAATTATCCATGCTGTCCAGAAGGATCAACAGGCTCTGGAAGCACAAGGGAAAGAAGTTCAACAACTTCAGAAAATATGATCATAGAAAGGAATCTTCTGGGCACAGAAGATCTGGCAAGAAAGAAGTTGTATGCTATGAGTGCAAAGAACCTGGGCATTATAAGAATGATTGCCCCAAACTTCAAAGAGAAAAACCTAAGAAGAAGGTTGATAAAAAGAAGAAGGTTCTGATGGTAACATGGGATGACTCAGATGATTCTGAATCATCTTCTGAATCAGAAGAAGAATGTGCTAATGTTGCACTGATGGCCAGCACAGAAGATCAAGAGGAAGGAACCTCAGGATATGAATCAGATTCTGAATCTGATGATGACGCTGAAGAGGTAATGGCTAAACTTACCAAAGAAGAACTTATAAAAGTTTTAACAGAAGTTCTTAAAAGTTATAACAATATCAAACTCAAATACAAGAAGCTGAAAAGCAATCTTGAATCTGAGATTGATCTTCTGAAGACAGAACTTGTTGAGCAAAATGAAATTAACCTGAAAATCAAAAATGACTTTGAAATAACTCAACAAGAATCTGAATCTGAGACTAAGTCATGTGAAAACATTTTAGAAAAATATGACTCTAGCTTTCAGAGATTCCTTACTAAAAGCATAGACAGAAGCAAGATGGCTTCTATGATCTATGGTGTTAGTGGGAACAACAGAAGAGGTATTGGATATGAATCTTCATCTGGAAGTAATCCAAAATCTGTTGACAAACTTTTCATCAAGAAGACACCTCTGTATTCTCAATTTAAATTTGGTCACTTAAATGACATTAAACACACAAGCTCTGAGAAGAATACTTATGTGTTTAAACCCAAGGCAAGTCAGAATAAACATTATGTTGAAAAACAGAAGTTTAGACAAACCTACAAACCAACTAACCCCAAAGGACCCAAGAAGATCTGGGTACCTAAAAACAAAATAATCCCTGTTGCAGATGTTCTTAGCAGCAAGATCCGGACGCCAGTCATGGTACCTGGACTCTGGATGCTCACGACACATGACAGGAGAAAGGTCTATGTTCCAAAGCCTGGAACTTAGATCTGGAGGTGACGTGAAGTTTGGAGGGAACCAGAAAGGCAAGATCATTGGATTTGGCACTATTGAAAATGGTAAACTTCCCTCTATAACTAATGTTTTACTTGTTGAAGGCCTAAAACATAACTTATTGTCCATAAGTCAATTAAGTGATAATGGTTATGATATTACCTTTAATCAAAAATGTTGTAAAGCTATATGTCAAAAGGATGGCTCTATCCTATTTAGTGGTAAGAGGAAAAACAACATTTATAAAATAAATCTTTCAGAACTTAAAGTTCAAAATGTTAAATGCCTCTTGTCTGTTAATGAAGAGCAATGGGTCTGGCACAGAAGATTGGGCCATATTAATATGAGACGTATATCTCAGATTAATAAACTTAATCTTGTCAGAGGACTCCCTAATTTGAAATTCACTTCAGATGCTCTTTGTGAAGCATGCCAAAAGGGGAAGTTTTCAAAAACATCTTTTAAATCAAAAAATGTTGTTTCTACTTCCAAACCACTAGAACTACTTCATATTGATCTGTTTGGACCAGTGAAAACTGCATCCATCAGAGGCAAGAAGTATGGATTAGTCATTGTTGATGACTATAATAGATGGACATGGGTAAAGTTCTTAAAACACAAGGACGAGTCACATTATGTGTTCTTTGACTTCTGCAAGCAAGTCCAGATTGAAAAAGATTTCAAAATTATAAAAGTCAGAAGTGATCATGGGGGTGAATTTGAAAATAAATATTTTGAAAAATAATTTTCTGAAAATGACATTGCTCATGATTTTTCTTGTCCTAGAACTCCACAACAAAATGGGTTTGTAGAGAGGAAAAACAGGACTTTGCAAGAAATGGCCAGAACCATGATCAATGAGACAAATCTGGTAAAACACTTTTGGGCAGAAGCAATCAACACAGCTTGTTACATTCAGAACAAAGTGTCTGTAAGACCTCTTCTGAAAAAGACTCCATATGAACTGTGGAAGAACAGAAAGCCTAACATTTCATATTTTCATCCTTTTGGATGTACTTGTTATATACTTAACACTAAAGAAAATCTTAACAAGTTTGATTCCAAAGCACAGAAGTGTTTCATGCTTGGTTATTCTGAACGCTCTAAAGGCTACAGAGTATTCAATACTGAAACACAGATTGTGGAAGAATCTATTCATGTAAGATTTGATGATAAGCTTGGCTCTGAAAAGCCAAAGCAGTTTGAGAATTCTGCAGATAGAGAAGTGATTCTCACAGACTCTGAAGGATCAGAGGCAGAAAAGGCTAAAGAAAAGGAATCTGAAGCAACTCCAGATGCTATTCTCCTATCTTCTCAATTGGACAACTTACACATTTCTGAAAGATCAAATGTCAGAGGATCTTCTTCCAAAATCAAGGCATCTCACCCAGAAGATGTGATTATTGGAAAGAAAGATGATCCAATCAGAACAAGATCCTATCTCAGAACATCTGAATCTTCATTGTTTGGCTTAGTGTCAATAATTGAACCAACATCTGTGGATGAGGCTCTGAAAGATAATGAATGGATTATTTCCATGCAAGAAGAGCTAAATCAATTTACCAGAAATGAAGTTTGGGATCTGGTTCCTAGACCTAAAGGATTCAATGTTATTGGAATAAAATGGGTCTTCAGGAATAAGTTGAATGAAAAGGGAGAAGTTGAAAGGAATAAGGCAAGGCTGGTTGCTCAATGATACAGTCAACAAGAAGGTATTGATTACACTGAGACATATGCTCCAGTGGCAAGGTTAGAATCTATACGTCTTCTTATTTCATTTGCTGCACAGAATAACATCACTCTGTATCAGATGGATGTTAAAAGTGCCTTTCTTAATGGTATTATAGAAGAGGAAGTATATGTCCACCAACCTTCTGGTTTTGAAAGTGAAAACTTTCCAGATCATGTTTTTAAACTAAAAAAATCTCTTATGGATTAAAACAAGCTCCCAGAGCTTGGTATGAGAGGTTGAGCAATTTCCTTCTAAAGAAAAATTTTATCAGAGGAAAAGTGGATACAACTTTATTCTATAAAACTGTTAAGAAAGATTTGTTGATTTGTCAAATTTATGTAGATGATATTATTTTTGGATCAACAAATATTACGCTTGGAAAGGAGTTTGCTAAATGTATGCAGGAAGAGTTTGAAATGAGCATGATGGGAGAATTGAGATTCTTTTTGGGAATCCAAGTCAATCAGACTCCAGAGTGCACCTACATACATCAAACCAAATATGTTAAAGAGCTTCTGAAGAAGTTCAACATGGTTGATAGTAAAATGGCAAAGACTCCAATGCACCCTACAAGCACTCTAGGTAAGGAAGAGGTAAGTAAGAAGGTAGATCAGAAACTCTACAGAGGTATGATAGGATCTCTTCTATACTTGACTGCTTCTAGACTAGATATTCTGTTTAGTGTCTGTTTATGTGCAAGATTCCAATCAAATCCTAGAGAATCACACTTAACAGCTGTTAAGAGGATTCTAAGGTATCTGAAAGGTACTACTAACATGGGTCTGTGTTACAGAAGATATGATGAATTTTCATTAGTTGGATTCCGTGATGCTGATTATGCTGGAGATAGAGTTGAACGTAAAAGCACTTCTGGAAGCTGTCAGTTTCTTGGAAGTCATCTGATCTCATGGTACAGCAAGAAGCAACCCACTATTGCACTATCAACTACAGAGGCAGAATACATTGCTGCTGCTGGATGTTGTACGAAGATGCTCTAGATGAAGAGTCAATTAGAAGATTATCAGATCTATGAGAGTAATCTTTCTATCTTCTGTGATAATACTTCTGCTATATGTTTGTCAAAAAACCCAATCTTGCATTCTAAGGCTAAACATATAGAAATTAAACATCACTTCATCAGAGACTATGTTCAGAAGGGTGTAATCAATCTAGCCTTTGTTGATACAGATTATCAATGGGCTGATATTTTCACAAAACCCCTTGCTGAAGATAGATTTAAGTTCATTCTGAAAAATATTTGTATGGATTTTTGTCCAGAGTAATATTTATCAGAGGCAACTTCTCAGATGCAAAATGTTTAATGATCTGAAGTATTTCATCTGACTAATTGTTCATTTATCTTTATTTAATTTATTTGTGTGAAACTCTGAACTAACAAACTCAGAAGATCTGAAAGTTGGAAACATTTCATTTCTTGAGAGACATCAAATGCACATACAAAGCAAACACGTGTCACTCAGTATCTGAAACGATGGAGTGCTCAACTGAATTGACGTTTGAGGTATTGCTTTGAAAATCTCATTTTTCTTGGTTTCCCCCCCAGCTGTCATAATTTTAATGTGACATGATTACTTTCATTAAATGCTGTACAAACGTGCGTATGTGTCTTTTGTTGTGCCCAATGCTGGATTTTTTTGGTTCTCTATAAATACCACCTATCACACTATTTTCACACTTTTCACATTCACTACACTCATGCGTTTTTGTTCTCTCTTCAACCTCTACCAAAACCCTAAACTCAAATCAAGATCTTCTTCTTCATCAATGGCTTCTACATCAAATACTGCTGAAAAATCCAACAAAACTATAATGTACAAGAAACCAGAACGCACCCTATTTACTCCAGTAGCAGATCTTGAAGTTTTGTGTGAGAGCTTCGTTGATCTTGAATCATTAAAGGAAAATGGGTTTGACCTAACACCTGCCATTAAAGCTCAAGGCTGGGAGAAATACTTTGAGAGATTGATGGGTCTTGTGTACCCAACTCTTGCATAGGAATTTGTCTGGATTTACATTGCAGAATGTCTAAAGGAAGGAATTCCTCTACCTGCTAATCTTGGTCAGAAACCAGGAGAAGAAATGCCCAATCTGATGAAGGAAAGGCGTAGTAAGAGGAAAGCTGAAGAAGGATCGGTTCAGAAGAAAAGGAAAGTATCTGAAGTTCCAAGGAAGAAGAAGAAAAGAGGAAAGAAAGCCAGAATCAGCTCTAGAGATGCCACTCTGGAAGAGGTTAGAGACACTATTCATCAGGTATTAACATCTGATCCTACACCTGCTGTTCATTCACCCCTTTCATCACCGCAACTCTCTCCAAACCTTAGACAAAGAACTTCAACACCCAAACAATCTGAAAATCCTTTATCTGAACCACCTTCATCTGAACCAGTACATTCACAACCATTTTCTCTACCAATTCCCTCTGAACCCCAACCTCATATTATATCTGAACCCCCTCAAACAATTCAAACAGAAATTCCACAAACAGAAACAATTCAACCGGAAATTCCTCAAACAGAAATTCCACAACCAGCAATGTCACAACCAGATAATCCCCAATTAGAGACTCTCCAACCAGAAACAATCATTTCAGAACCAACCCAACCAGAGACTGTTCAAACTGAACACTCTAAACAACCAATTCCATCAGAAGATCTAAATCTTTCTGACAATATTCTGGATATAGAACCCCTCAATCAATCAATTATAATTTCTTCAACATCTGTTCACTCAAATGAATCTTCTGATTGTGAATCATCTGATTCATCTGATTTTGAATCAGAGTCACTCAAACAAGCACGTTCTGAAAGTGTTATGAAGGAACATCTTAACATTTCCATGTTTCATACTCCACCAAACTCTCCACCTCAATCACAACCATCTGAAATTCAACTATCTGAAACTCAAACATCTGGAACCCAAACCATTCCTCAACCATCTGAAATCAATCCATCTGAAACACAAACCATTCCTCAACCATCTGAACTTCCTCAATCTGACATCCAAACATCTCAACCAACATCACCTCAACCACAACCATCTGAACCTACACCATATGAACCTACTCCTGTTAACACTCCTAATCCTAATCCCTCTGAACAGTCTAAACAGTTAGATCTAGGATCATGTGTTAATGCTATGTTTGAAATTTTCAAAAAGGAGATAGATTCTGAATATACTCGTGTCAAGGATGTGTGCATGTCTAGTTTGGATCCAACTGTTTCAAATGCTGCTTGGAAGCGCTTCATCTGGATGTTCAACAAAGCTGCCTTAAAAGTTAGAGCTAAATGCTTTAAGCTTGCTAAGACTAAGTTTGCAGAATTAATCAAGGTAACTCTGATGAACATGCCTCCTCCTCCTGTGTTACTTTTGGAAGCTGCTCCTCCAGTAGTTCCTGAATCTGAAATGGTTAAACAAGCTTCTGAAGAAAACCAATCTGAAGGGAACCCTGCTGCTACTGCATCTGCTCCCTCTCCATCTGTGGTCACAGAGCTTATAAATGATGTTAATGATATAAAAGATTGGATGGTCAAGCAAGAGAAGACAACTGATGAGATCAAGACCCGGATGTCTAAGCAAGAAGAGTCAACTGCCAAAATGACAGAGCTTCTGACCCTTATTGCCTCTCGCCAGACTTAGTTTTATTTGTCGTTTTTGCACATGAACTGCTTTTGTTGTTTACTTTTTGTTGTGTTATGCGTTTTGGCTTCTGCCCGTTTGACTGTGAACTTTGGTATGTTTAATTGCATGTTGATGTGTTTGCTTCTATATGCTTCTTTTCTTCTGTATCTTTCTGTCTTTAAAAATCTTTTTGATTATGACAAAAAGGGGGAGAAAAAGAGAATCTGAGTGTTCAACCTATAAGCAATTACTAAAACTGAAATTCAGACATTTTATTAACTTACTTTGAATTTAAGTCTTTCAGATTACATTGATATATCTGACATAATTCATTGAAGTTACCCTGAGACTTTTCCAACCAGAACCTGATCTTCCAAAGAAAATCTGAGTATTCAATCAACTCTGATAACTCTGATATCTTACTCTGATACCTTTACTCTGGAAGAGAATTCAAGCAAGATGATAACCAGGCGCTCTGACTGAAGGAAGTCATAATTATCTGGCATCAAGATTTGATTCTGAAAGTCAAACCTCTTTCATCAGGCTCTGGATCTGAAATATACTTAATCAAAAAGGGAAGTGTTTTCTTTTATTAGAGTATTCATTTCAGGGGGAGATTGTTAATCTCAGGGGGAGTTATAATTCATACTTTTTATTGAACAAAATTTCTCATGTTTTGTCATCATCAAAAATGGGGAGATTGTAAGAACACAGATTGTTTCTTAGTTATATCTCTATGTTTTGATGATAACACTTATGAATTTTGTATTAAAGAATTATATACTCTAAATTTGTTCTAGACTGTTTGCTACAGGTACTAAAGAAAATATTCTTAAAAGAGAAAATTTGGATCTGAACAATGATATTATGAAAGGCTTCAAAGGTTCAAGAGCATCTTAAATGAAGATCTGAACGCTGCTCCCAGAAGAATCTGAATGCTGTCTACTGAAGATTCTGAAGCAGGAGCCTCTAAAGAATAGAAGACTCTGAGAGATCAGAAGCTTAGTCATCAGAAGACTCTGAAGATACTGCGCTGCTTAAGTATTGAGAATCTGATATAGAAGACTCTGCTCTGATAGAATTACACGCTCAAGCACACAAGCTGCACATACTCTGATTCAGCACAATCTGAAGAACATCCAAGACTCTGAAGATCCAGAAGATCTCTACTTTGGAGATTCTGAAGATTCAGACTCTAATGTTGAAAGCTGAACTTATTTAGTGAAGAAGATTTGAATATGTACATTGGCATATCTCAACAGCTCTTTCCTCTTTTGTGCTAGACACAAGAACACAGACAAAAAGGTTTTATCTATGCATTCCATTCTAAGGAAAGTTTCTGCAAAGTGAAGACAAAAGGCATCAGGCTTTTTCAGCACAACCTCCAATGTAAAGACAAAAGGCTCCAGGCTTTTCAGCACAGCCTTCAACGTTGAGAAGACTTCATGGATCTAAGTGCCTATATAAAGAAGTCCACTCCATCTTCTTCAGTAACGAACTACTTGCAAAAAATCACTCATCAAAGCAAAAACTCTCAAAGCTCTTATAATCTTATTTTGCTATAACATTGTTCTTAACTTAAGAGAAATATCACAGTTGTGATAACTGCTTCTTAGAAGCATTCTTACTCTTGTAATAGTTTTACATTGATTGTAAAAGGTTTTCCTTAAGAGGATCTAGTTGAGACCAGTAGCTCTTGAGAAGACTAAGAACAGTTGTTCTTAGGTGTTACTATTGTAATCTGTTTGATTAAATAGTGGATTAAGTCCTTGACTGAGAAAGGCAAATCACTCTTGAGAGGGTGGACTGAAGTAGTTGAGTTCAACGAACCAGGATAAAAATAACTGTGTTTAAATCTTTGATTATTTGTCATACTTATTCAACCCCCCCTTCTAAGTAATTTTCTCACCTTCAGTTATGACTATAACCATAAACATATACAGCCTTCAAATCTATTATGAGTTAGAAGCAATTTATCCAAATTAGATTAACAACTTTCGAGTCTGGTTACTATGTTCCATATCAATTCTCTTATGGGTTATGACTCCTTCAAGGTCTCTGGTGGTAGGAGGTCTCAATCAACAATACAACACAACCATCAAGGAACTTCAAATTATTCACGAGGCACCACTTCCAATACTTAAGTCATCCAGAATACAAATACGAGTTTCCACACTTCTCATATATTTACACATAACACTTCACACGCATTTGGAGATTACATTTCGTTTCCTGTCTAAGATTTTTCCTATCGAACATCCTACTCTACATACGATCCAATCTATATGCTTATTCTCATCAATATCTCACTCTGACTTCTGTCGGAAGGTATAACTTACAAATTCGTTCCACTGGGTAAAGCACAATTGCACACATCTAGTACCACATTCGCAGAGTCTACATTCGATTCCATGAACTCGCGAGACATAACAAACGCCATATCCTGACTATATAATTATACCTC
Organism: Lathyrus sativus; assembly: GCA_963859935.3. Classification (NCBI taxonomy): domain Eukaryota; kingdom Viridiplantae; phylum Streptophyta; class Magnoliopsida; order Fabales; family Fabaceae; genus Lathyrus; species Lathyrus sativus. The sequence goes on along the minus strand of OZ012735.1, from coordinate 701,861,289 downwards.
ACTAACTCATATGCAAAAGTTACCGAACCGTTCTATGCGAGATCATCAATTGATCTTTTCCAATTTTACTCTTAAGGTCCTTAGAAAACATAATAGTAATATATATCCAAGATTCAGTCACACTGAGTACGACTCATAAGATTGTTTTCCTAACTTTGAACTCCTTTGGCATTCACACAGATAATCAACTATGCAATACCCCTCTAAAGATTCCAACTCCAAAACCATCATGGATATATCATGTCAAGCACACAAACTCACACCCTTACTAGAATTCTTTAGTGAGAATCAAAACAACAAGCTTTCTTAGTCCAACAAAAGGTAGATTTGGAATACTTTGATCATCCACAAATATGGAATATCCTCTCACTCTTGACAAATAAGATAATACTGCCTCCTGAAGAACCTTGACATCTCTCGTATGCTTATGGATTGGGGTTCTCTTCTCATCCAATATCCATTGAACACTTCACTACACTGAAACTACTTATTGAATGATTTGTAACCGACAACTCCTGCCTACTACCTACAAGGCCACCCGATATAGTCCATTTCACGAATACAATCCTCGTGGCTTTCCTACGATCCCACTTCCTAGAATAAAATCCTCACCGCTCAACAAGGAGTGTTGTACTTCGTATCCGTATCAATACTAGGAATCCATACGTAAACTTGTGGCCACAATACTACCACTACGTATCTCATAATGTCGAGGTGCAACTTCTTCCACTCCACTTAACTCTCTAAAATCTTCACAAGTGAACGACCATTGTGTACACTTTCCTACCGAGCCTCAACAAAACTTAATAATCATGTCATACCTCTGTCCAAAAAGTACATCATATTACCACTTCCATATTGCAACGTTGACCTCGTTATCCATTCTGCGGTTTCTTTCCTTCCTAAGGTATTTCTCTTAATTCCAGTTATAAAAAACATCTTAGCAAAGTTTCCTTAAATCCAAATCACTTTCTCTATCTTTCGACACAAACCTCTCTTGCTCATACCGTTAAAACTTCTGTTACTATAAAATACCCATCCATCCTATAACACATTCTCTTATAATTGATCCTTGGGTAACTTATCATTTATAAATTAGTATCTCACTGAAAACTGAATTCCTGACGTATTGTCCTAAACCCGATTTCCCTTCCAAGACTACACTTCTACCTTAGGTTCCAAAAAAAGGTGAGCATATTTAACTCTCGATCTCTCAACCACTTGAAGATAGCATTCTAAACATGCTTCCGTTCTTCCCAGATGCCACAGTGTCCTTAGCAATGGATACACACGAATGGCTGCCTCCCTTCTAGACTTTATGTCATACTCTCAACAAAATATCTTTCTTCCTCACTGAATGGAATTACTTGAATTCCTTGTCTATACCAGTGGTTAATCTACATCTACTAGCAAATCCGTATATTCCTCAAAGCTCTCATGGTCCACCCGATTGAACTCCCTTAACTTCCTGATTCCATCAGCACTACCGGATGCCTCGAACCATACATTACTCTTCAACTCCATATTACCAGAAGCACTACTTCTACTAAGACCTCAACTGAAATGCACATTTCTCCTTACTCCTAACTTTTGGCTTGGGTCTACACTCACAACACAAGTTCTGACAACACTTTGAAGTCCTCGTGGTTGCTCAACCATGACCCTACCTACCACATACATAACATTAGGTTGATCAGGCCCAATACTACATAATATGATATAAAGAACCATGTCGGCAAGACACACTTATGAGGCATGGAAAGATTTACTTATGTTGTTTCAAGGATAGGTCGAAGATATGACCTGCTTTGATACCAACTATATAATATATATCTAGAATAATATAATACAAGTCTTTTATTTGAAACTGACACCATCATAAGTGCCTATTGACCTAATTCGCATGCTTGACCATTTACAACAACCAAAACATAACCTATGGTACAAGACATAGAAATTAGCCAAAATAATAAAAAAAATATCTAAGTACAATATCCTTCATTTTACAAGAAATAATACACAACGGAAAACTCAAACTAAGCTTCTCTTGAAACATCTGAGCAAAGCTCCACTTGTAAATCATACTTGCAAACAATACCTAAAAAACAACAACGATAAATGGGTGAGATAATAGTCTTAGTGAGTACCCCTATCTTATGGATTCACTCAGCTCTACAAGGTTCTAACCGATTTTTATCTCAAGTCAAAAGGGAAGGGATGAGACTTTGAGTTCACAATCTCACACTATGTGGAAATAGGTTACTTGAGTTCCACAACTCACAGTATAACACTAATCAGCAACTTACCTTTGGTACCCATGGGACTCGGTGTGATACCCATCTCAAGCCTAATGGTTATCACTTCCTATGAGACTCAATATAATACCCATTTCAAGTGTTCTACTCATATACTTCCCATGGGACTCATTGTAATACCCATCTCAAGCATTCTACTCATATATTTCCCATGAGACTCATTGTAATACCCATCTCAAGCATTCTACTCATATACTTTCCATGGGACTCATTGTAATACCCATCTAAATCATTCTACTCATATACTTCCCACGGGACTCATTGTAATACCCATCTCAAGCATTCTACTCATATACTTCCCATGAGACCCATTATAATACCCATCTCAAGCATTTCCAACACCGCTTATCATTTCTTAGTTACATTACTAGCTCATCTCATTAATTAACATAAGGGCTTCCTCACCATTCCTTATGAATTTTTTTGCTATTATTATCACATGTATACACATACCAACAACAATTCATGGATAGAAAATATGCATCACCAACATAGACACAATTCATAGCATATATATCATAATGTGGCTTATGACATCTTTGTTAATACATGCCTACCCTTAACCTTAATGGTTATAATTACAAGTTCCAACCTACCATCTTATAAAGCATTGGAAAAACTTTCCAACGCTTCTGACCGTGCGTCAAACGAAGTTACGGTTCAAAAGATATGACCGAAATTGTTATTTAACATTTTAGAGGCTATGCGTCGACGCATACTGTTGGAAAAGTTTAAAATTCACTGCCTTGCATGCGTCAACCCTGGGCCGATGCATAGGTTTTGCAGATCGACGCATACTGTGTGTTTTTAGCCTAAAGCTCAAATTTTCACCGTTGGAGGTCTTCTAGACCTTCGATTTCGATTTTGTGTAAAGCCTCGTTCTCATAATTCAACGTACAATAATTATCCAATAAATAAAAAAACATTTTTATATATTTACACAATTAATCCCTCAATCTTCAAGTTTATCATGTTTATAATCAATAACCACAACACAAAATCATAACACCATGGTATAATGGAGGAAAGTAAGGCAATATAACAAGAATCATCAATTTCTATTCTATATTTCTACAACCCTAACTTCTACAATCACAAAGTTTCTACCTAGGATCCACTCTCATAAAGGGATTAAGGTTTATAACTCAAGAACAACCCACTTCATATAACAACAACACAACAGATAATATCAAGTTTCACCATCAATTTCATATACATCACAAACACACAAACCCTATTCCCCTTTTCTTATGAAATCTCTCTTCCCAAAGCTAATGATATCTATGGAACTCACCTCTTGAAGATGAAGATGAAAATTTTTGGTGAAGAAGATGATGAATAATGATGATGATGAACCCATGAGCTCTTCCTTTCTTTTTTCTTCTTTTTCTCTTTCTCCCTTTCTTTCCATTCTCCACATTTTCTTTTCCCTCTTTTCATCTTATAACTATCTCTTTCTCTTCTCCTTACCTACTTCTTCCTTACATTTCCATCCATACATATCCTTCTTTTATCACCACCGCACAATTATACACCTATTATATAAGTATAATATATAATATTAGGTAATGGTATAAAATATCTCAATTGATATTTTATCTTCTAGTACCAATTGACCAATTATTCATGTTACCAAAATGTCCCCTCTTGTACCTATTAAAATGGTCAGTCTCTTTTATTAATAAGTAATCTCTTCAGAGTCTACTAGTTACTCTATTGGTTCCAACTGATGACACTTAGAGCACTTACGAGCTTAAATTCAACTGATACCCAAGGTGCATTTAAGGAAATATGGGGTATTATAATCTCCTTGGTAGAAACTTTCAATTGGATTAAGATTGGTTCATAGAGAATTCATCGAACAAAGTATGTGTTGGAAATAGAATTTTGTTTTAGAAATATAGGTGTTAGGAAGTACGCTGTTAAGGCACTCTGTTCTAGTTTTGTTTCAGGTTTGTGCAAATAAAGATGCTTTGATGGTTGATGTTGGTTCTTGGGTGGATGGAAGCTAAGAGTGACATTTAAATCCTGCATATTATTGTGACAACTTTGAAGCAGTATATCAATGGATATAGCCGGTGAAAATTCTGAAAGGAATTTCGTTAATTCCTGACTCTGGTGATGTCTTTAGATGGAGGAACAAAGTCGACGACGTGCTCTTTGTCAAGAGTCGTTATACCAAGTTGAGATTGATTGAAAAGGAAGACAAGTGGGAAGAAGTAATTAAAGCAGTGAGACAGATTTGGTAACTAAAGTTCCGTCTAAAATCAAAATTTTCGTTTGGAGAGTTTTATTGAACAAAATTCCAACTAGAGATGAGCTTGCTAGGAGAGGGATGATTCATAACTCTCATGAAAAGGTTTGTGCGTGTTGTTTTGAGGAAGATGAAACTCTATCTCATTTGCTTTTCGGTTGTAGAGTTAGCAAGAAGGTGTGAGATAAGATGTTTGTTTGGTTGGACATGGGCGAGGTGTTTTTTGAGGAGAGTGTTCTAAATTTTGGAAGTTTTTGTCTAGCTATAAGAAGGAAAGTGAAGAGGCCGAACGTTAGTTTGATTTAGATGAGTGATATTTGATGTTTATGGTTGATGAAAAATAACATTATGTTTAATAATCGTATTACCTCAATTGAGAATGTTGTGTCCAATATTAAATTTATTCATTAATTTTGAACCGTTAAATACGACGAGTTTCACTTTTATGATTAGTGTAAAAGTCTTTTAAATTTGATAAACTTATAACTGTTATTCGAATGGAGGATTTGAAAACCCTTATACTGTGTCAATATATTTTTTCTTATAAAAGAAATTGTGAGAGATCAAATCGGGTGTTTTTGTCTTTTCCTTTCTTTCAAATATGGTGGTGATTACTAGGATCCTTCCTTATTAATTTTCTTCACACGTTTTCTCCCTCTCACAATTTGACCAAGTCTAGTCTTTTGTAAGACTTTGTACTACACTCAAACTTGGTACCCAAGTTGTCATCACCCTCACTATTCTTCCGTCTCTTCTTCATCTTCCACTTTTACTATCATTTCTGAACATTAACAATACAGTTATGGAAGATGATGATTCACCACAACTCAAACATGTCGTTATAATTTCCCTTCCACCTTCAAATAACCCTTCTTTAGGCAAAAAAATAACCGCTTTTACTTTCTTTAACCCTTCTTCTCGACAACAAACCCATCAACAACAACCTCAAAACAATGACCCTCCAATTCAATTCCAACCCTACCCTTCAAATCCGCAGCTCCAATTTTCACTCAGAAGACTCTTTCGCGTCAACCCAATAAAGCTTTTCACCTTTTTTGGGGTTTTTCTCTTTGCCCTTTTTCTCTTCGGTTCTCTTTTTTCAACTACAACACCACTTGGATTACGTGGTCTCAAGAATGATGATGGTGATGATGAATCTAGTTCCTTTCTGTTTCCACTTTTTCGGAAATATGGTGTTCTTGGTCAGAGGGATTTGAAGCTTAAGCTTGGGAAGATTGTTGATGTTAAAAAAAGGAACTTTGTGGCACAGAAAAGTGCTTCTGTTGCTTCATCATCTACTGTTTTTCCAATCAGTGGCAATGTTTTTCCAGATGGGTATGTTAAAAATTATTGCTTTTGCTTATTTGACTTATTTTTGGATCAAGGAAAAAGAAGAAAATTTTGAACTAATTTAGTGTGATTGAAATGTTATACGATCATTTATCATGGTAAACTAGAAAGTACTTGTTTGTGGTTATTCTAATTTCCTATATTGCATTTGAATCAGTACAATGGCTTAGCAACATGTTCTTCCATGCAGGTTGTATTACACACATTTACGTGTCGGAAACCCTCCAAAGCGTTATTTTGTTGATGTCGATACAGGGAGTGACTTAACATGGATACAATGTGATGCTCCATGCAGAAGTTGTGCTAAGGTAATACCCGAGTCTGACTTGTTACCTTAACAAGTTTTTGTCTGAACGGTTTGAGTCGCAACCGTATGATCACGCACGCACATAGTCTGAACTTCGCACATTATTGTGTAATAGTAAACTGAAAATTTGAAAATACCTCTTAGCGAGTGCGTTGTAGATACATGCCAATATGTTTTTGCCATATGAGTGAGTTTTATAAGTTTGAAAATCTATGTTTAATCAAAGGATATACTTGATATAGGGAGCAAATGCCCCATACAAGCCAACAAGATCCAATATACTGCCATCTGCAGACTCTCTCTGCTTCGAAGTTCAAAAGAATGGATATCATGAAAGTTTCTCACAGTGTGACTATGAAATTCAATATGCAGACCATAGTTCTTCCTTGGGGGTTCTTATTAAAGACGATCTTCATCTTATGACTACTAATGGATCCAAAACCAAGTTAAATTTTGTTTTCGGGTATGAAATCTCTTCTTCTAACCCTTTTTTTCTTTAAGGAAATATATTCGATAAAAGTGCTGATTTGTTCTATGCAATGTAATTGTTTTAAGGTGTGGATATGATCAAGAGGGCTCTCTTTTGAACACATTGGCAAAAACAGATGGTATCATGGGACTGAGTCGGGCGAAAGTTGGCCTACCTTATCAGTTGGCAAGTAAAGGGCTTATCAAGAACGTGGTCGGTCATTGCTTAGGAAATGATGGAGTTGGTGGTGGATACATGTTCTTAGGTGATGGTTTTGTGCCTTATTGGGGTATGACTTGGGTGCCTATGGCTCATTCGACGTAAGCATGATTTTCTTGACAATGTGCTTCTATTGGGTTTTTTCATTTGAGAAATTTACAATATAAGCTGTACTGTGTGACTACCAACTTTGATTCTGAAAATCAATGTTTATGTTCTGAGGTTTCTTCTGATTCTTCTATAATTTATGTGTCATAACTATTCTACACAGAGATTTTTACCAAACGGAGATTCTTGGAATGAATTACGGAAACCGCCTACTCAGTTTTGAAGGACACAGCAAAGTAGGAAAGGTGGTTTTTGATAGTGGCAGTTCTTATACGTATTTTCCAGGAGAGGCGTACCAAGATCTTGTTGCTTCTGTGAGTTTTTACGTCTAAAGAAAACTATGTACTTGTTTTTACTCCAATATTGTATATGAATTCATTGTGCATACGATGATGCAGCTTAAAGAAGTTTCTGGGCTGGGACTCATTCAAGATGATTCGGATACAACTTTGCCAATTTGTTGGCAAGCTAATTTCCCAATCAGGTAAATGAAATCACTCAAAAACAGCTTATGACAAATCCATAAGCAGTTTTTTTCAGCTCGTTTCTAAAGCTCTCAAGGATAGCTTGTGAAAAAAGCTTAGAACTTATATATGAAAAGAGTTCGATTTCATTTTATCTTTTGATATAGAAATAGCCTATACCTTAACACTTCTATAACAACTGTTTATACTATAAGCGCTTAATTAAGTTATTTATCCAAATAGGACAAGACTATTCTAAATTCCATGTTATATGCACGTAGATCTGTCCAAGATGTTAAGGATTACTTCAAGACATTAACACTTCGTTTTGGAAACAAGTGGTGGATTTTGTCGACGTTGTTTCGGATACCACCGGAGGGTTACTTGATCATTAGTGTAATCCTCTTCTCTAAAACAACTTTTATTTTCATTTCTAACTGATTTTGTTTTTGGCAAACCTTCTAATGAACTTTTATGCTGCAGAACAAAGGCAATGTGTGCTTAGCTATTCTTGATGGGAGCAATGTAAACGATGGAACCGCAATTATACTTGGAGGTAGGTATTATATGTTGAGTTGGCTATGTTGCTTATTCTAGCCTATGCAACATAGATATCAGACATCAGACATGACACCGACACTGACATGTAATGTTTGCAGATATTTCATTGCGAGGATATTTGGTTGTGTATGACAATGTGAACAAGAATATTGGTTGGGAGCAAACAAAATGTAGCATGCCAAGCAGAATATTGAGAAAGAGTCACAATTTCTTAAGTGATAGTATGCTATGATTCTCATCATAATCTTATATCACATGCAGGGGTAAAATAGTCTATGTATAGGTACTGCCAAGATATTGGAATTTTGATAAATAATTTATAGTTGTTTTTTTCTATAATGCTGCACTTTTATTTATTCATTATTTCACTCTGCAATAAATAATTAAGAAGATTATTGATAAAATAACAATTAAATGATAAAATATTAAAAACAAATTTTCTACAAAAGAAGCATCAGTTTAAAAGAACAATATTCTTTTTTATGCCAATAAACTAATAACCATATGGTGTGTTTATGGAAATGGAAAATAAGATAGTAGCCAGGATCACTTGCAGTAGTGATTCTATGCAGTTCCACACTTAGAATTATTCTTTTGAATAGGACTGTTCATGGTTTAGCAAGAAAAGTGAACAAGCATGACAAAAGTTGAACTGAATCAGAACCGGACTAAACTATTGATTTGGTTACACCAATTCTTGATTCTGAATTGTATGAATAAACAATTTTTTATAAAAAATCAAACTGTTTTATAGTGAACCGAATTGTTATACTTTTTAATAAAAAAATTGTTTTAGATTTTTTTTAGTTTAGTATTCTTTTGTTGATAAATATTTTGTTATGATAATCTAAAAGTTAAAATTTTGGATTTATTTTTTAAATCAACTCTGTTTTATACGAAAATTTTACCCACATAACCAACTTTTTCTACCTTATTTTTCAAACTACCCAACTTTTCAAACTATTTTTCAATCTACCCATGTTTCAAAAAAAAAAAACAAAAGCGTATAAGGGGGACGTTGTTGGCTTTTGAGTCACCCTTATAATTACAATGGGGACACCGTTGGCTTTGGAGTCATCCTTATAATTACAATGGAGGCGTCATCCCCTATGGAATCACCCTTACAAAATATAAGGGGGCGTCATCTCCTATAGAGTCACCCTTAAATGATTAGGAGAAGGCGTCATCCCCTTTGAAGCCCCCCTTATTTCATTATAATTTATTTAATTATTAATAAATCATATATTATATATGTTTATAATATTTATTATTATTTTATTTAAAAAATTTCTTGTATAAATAGATGAGGCTTGTATATTCTTTCACGCTTAAATTACCATTGTTTCTTATCAATTTAGCAGAGTGAATCATGTACCTTAGAAGATATGGGCATGTCATTTTCTCAAGAACCAAGCCTCTGATAAGGATGTTGTTTTGGAACATCCAAAGTTTAGAGCAACTACGAAGAAATTTGAATCGCTAGTCAGAAGGAGACATTCCAGATGGTGAAAGAATTAGAAGTATTGAAAGACTTGTTTCGTACTTCTCGATTGCAGATGAAAATATACGGCGTGAGTGAGTGCGAATTAAAGATGACAACGAAGTTAGGCCTATGATGTTTGGAACTGATGATATTACTTTGATTGTTGTTATATCTTATTTTATGTTGTAATAATCCTTATATTTTTAATAATTTGCGTTGTTGCTTTAGAAGTATTTCAATTTGTTTTGTGGTAAACAAAAGTTGCTATAGATATTAAATTTCAAGGTTACAAATTTTTTAATGACCAAAGTAAATCTATCTAGAACTTGTTCAAACATTTGGACAATGTTTCCTCGTATGCTCGGGAAGACGACATATTCCACACAACCTTTCCATTTTCTCAGTTGTATCTATTTCAGTTCTAATTCGCGTGCTTTTGGGGCGGCCCTTTTTGTTTCTTCTCGTATTTTCGTTGTGGTAAATTGTGTCCCCATGATAGGTTGACCAATAGTCCTCACTAGCTACCACTAGAAAACTGTTATTGTAGATACCGAATAAGTTCATGACCTTGTAAACTTTTGATAGTTGCAAGAATAGATCCTGGCGAACACTGGAACATGCGGCAATGACATGTGAACAAGACATGCAGAAGGTTTGAAATTTTCCGCAGTCACACCAATTTTTATGAATTTCCACCCTGTAATGTCCCATTGGCCGACCTTCATTGTGATCCTTTGTCTCGTCAACAATGAAGTTGTAATCGTGACACTCAAATGCTCTAACTCGATGTGAGGCCGCCTTAACAGTTTCATCCTTCATATATTTCATACATGTTTCGCTGAATAATTGCCCTGATTCCAAAACAGCGCTCCATTTTTTGCCTATTGCCGCAAAAAGTGACCCAAATCTATAATATGTTACTTTTACCAACGCAGTGATGGGGAGGTTTCTAGTTCCCTTAAATATGCCGTTTAGGGATTCCACAAGATTTGTGGTCATGTGACCCCATCAACATCCTCCATCAAAAGCCATTGTCCATTTCTTGATTGGAATGCTATCCATACAACTTAATGCGTCAGCGTTTGACAATCTTATTTCTTCGCGGTAATACATGAACGATGGTTGGTTTAAGGCATACCCAACATTCACAAATTTTTTACGGAGATTTCTGTCTTTGATTTCCCGCATAAATTTTGAGCAATGTGTCTTTTGCAGTAGATATGGACAGAAGGAGGATTGTGCCAACCATTAGCAGGATTGTTGTAAGCGCTCACAATAGAGGCATGTCTGTCGAAAGTCAAACATAAGTTGGATTAAAGAGAGACATGTGTTCTGAGATTTCTAAGGAAGAAACTCCAAGCTTCACCTGTCTCACCCTTGACCAGAGCAAAGACAATCAGAAATATATTATTATTTCCGTCTTGTGCAACCGCCATCAACAATGTTCCTCTGTATTTTCCATACAACCATGTTCCATCGACTTGAATAGCCGATTTGTAGAACGTAAAACCTTGGATACACGGTTGAAATTCCCAAAAGAGACGAGAGAATATCCTACTTCCATCAACACATGTTCCTTCAAGAGTGTATGCTGGAAGTGGCTCCAATATTACAACCGTACCAGGAACATATTTTTGAAGTGCTAGCAAATACTGTGGAAGTTGATTGTAAGATTTTTCCCAATTCCCATATACATGTTCAACCGTTTTTATTCTTGCAATCCAAGCTTTCCTGTACGATGGGGTATAGTTGAACCGTGCAACAATATGAGAGATAATTGTGCTCACCTTCACAGATTGATCTACGCCCACAAGATGCAAAATCTCTTGGCATATTAATTGGGAGCTTAGTTTACCCTGATCTTACCGATTGATGTTGGTCGTGCAACTATGAGGTAGATCCATCGAACCTATCTCCCAACAATCACTTCTTTTCCGATAGGACGCTGCTAACCGAAACTTGCAAAGTTCGTTACGACAAACTACGACATAGCGTTTTGAGTCATTGTGGTTTACTTCAAAATCAAAAAAGTTATCCATGTGAAACTTTATTATAACTTTCATGCACTCTGCTTTTGTACGGTACTGGTTCCCCACTTTCAAGACACCTTCGATTTGTTGAGAAGGATTGTAGAACAAATATGAGGAAGGCTCGTCTCCACTCAATTGCAAGTTAGTCATGTATTGTGGAGGACAATAGATATGACTTAATGGTAATGCCTCTTCAACTATGTCTTCAAGTGGAGTTATTGCGGTGTAGTCCCCAGTACCAAACAAATTCACCATTTGATCAACCATGGCCTCAGATTCTTCTTCCTCCTCGTCAACTACATCAACTTTATCTTGTTCCAATGACTGTGACTAATCTATTACCTGAGATTCACCAAACATTTGAGATTGTTGAGTCTGACAGAGTAATAGATACAACTCAATATAGTCGAACCCAGAGTGTTCATGACTATCAAACATGTGTTGAATATCATTATCGTCCTGTATATTCTGTTGAAAATACTTGACCTGACTGTTTTAAAAAAAAACGGGACTTCTATATATGATTTGAGAGATTGGACCAGATAAAATCTTTGACTCTATTCGCTCTTTGAAATGCAAAAAAAATTGATTTTCTGCTCATTGTTAATCGGGTAACATCAGTATTTTGAAACCCAAAACCAGAACATTCAGAGAAGTATGTGTCTCCATTAAAATGAGCATGAGCAATATAATTTGTTGTTCTAGACATATTTGCATGTAATGAAATGTAATTTAGATGATATTTATCATCTTTAATATATACTGATATATAATAAACATACTAGAATAAAATATTATTAAATCTTACAAGGGAGGCGCCATAGGGTATGGAGTCCCTTCATTAAATTACAAGAGAGGCGCCATAGGGTACGGAGCCCCTTCATAAAATTATAAGGGAGGCACCATTGGATATGGAGTCCCTCTTCACGCATTAAAGTTGTGTCGCCGTTGACTATGGAGTTTCCCTAGTAATGTGTACGGAAATTTAATGTCGCATGCATGCAATCTGCCAAGTGTGATAATTTTCCTACAAACTTCATCTAACTCATTTATTTTTCTACATGGCAATCAATATATCATCTCCAACAATTTAATTTTCTATCTACCACAAATTTAAATTTTTTACTATAAATACATAGGAGACTTCATTGTCAAAAATGTCTCTATCCAACAATATATCATCTCCAGAATTTTGTTCTTATAATCACACTGTATAGTCTGTAGAAAAATGTCTCTATTAACATTGGGCGAGAAGCATAGAGGAACACCAAACAACATCACTTCTTATGTAAGTATTTGTAGCTTACTATTTTCATTATAATCACAGTGTTGTAATGATTTGTAGCTCACTATTTCTTTTTTGTTAGAATACTCATGACTTCCAAACTCGTGGACATAAACATTTCCCACATGACGAGATAATTCAACCATATTTGGAGCGTGCAGGATTTGGAGAAGTAATCAAAATACAAAATTATATCCTGGATTCAAAGTTCATTTTAGCGCTTCAAGAAAGGTGGCGACCCGAGACACATACATTTCATCTTCTAACATGTGAATGTCTTGTTACTCTCGAAGACACTTACATGTTATTGGGTTTACGTATTAATGGTAAAGCGGTAAACGGTCTCACCAATCCTCATAGTAGTATGATAGAAGAACTTTTAGGGGTCGAACCAACCCCAAGCGATTTGAGGGGCCAAAAACTATTATTATCATGGCTAGAAAAACTTTATAGAGAAATAACGTTAACCGTAGACTCTCCAGAAATATTGAAAATAAAAAAAAAACTAGAATTTATATTATGCTACTAATAGGTTTATTTTTATGTCCGGATGCAAGTGGTAACACTATTCATCCTATGTATTTAGTTTTATTAGATGACATAGATAAAATAAAAACATATAGTTGGGGGTCCGCCACACTATCACACCTATATCGATCTTTGTGTAACAATGCAACAGCAAATTCGGGAAATTTTACCGGATGTGGTGTTCTTCTTTAAGCTTGGGGTTGGTCAAGAATGACCAATCTAGCACCTATCCAGCATAATAATTTCGGATTTCCATACGCTACAAGGTAATTTCTTAGACAAATTCTTTGAAAATTTCATATTCTCTTACTTAATTTATCCTATTATTAACAAATGTTTCCTTTTTGATTTGTAGGTGGTCTTCACTTGGGATGAATTATGACAACTGTCCCCATTACAATATCACCCAGTACCAAAATCTTTTGGATCATTTGGGTCAAGATGATGTACCGTCACTGACCTACATATTTGGAATAGAGTCATATTAAATATTATTTTCAAAATACTAAATATTATTTTTTTCTCCTACAGTTTATTTGGTGGCCATATCCTGGTCTAGAAGCCATTCACGAAGTTAACGAACACGATTTTGCAGTGTGAAGTGCAAAGGTGTCGATTATCAACTCCACCACAATGGAAATGCACAACAATAATCGTGTCAAGTTTCAATTTGGAATGCTACAAGATATTCCATGTCCACCAAAATGCATCCCCGAGAAGTATCACACAAGTAAAGTCACCGACCAATGGGGTTATTCTCCATGGACCAACTTTGCAAAACATGAGTGTCGTGAATGGAAGCATCACCGCCATTTTATTTTGTCCGATACTGTGTTGCCATACGAGAGAAAATCATTTATCCAATACATGAATTGGTATAGGTCGGTATCCATTGGTTTCATTTCTCATCCTAGATATCTTGTTGACCCACGCCAACAAGCCTCATCATTAAGCACCCAACAGCCGACCCAGCCCCATTTCCAACAGCCAACCCAACCCTCACTCACATAACCACAACTCCATGAGCATACCCCTTACCAATCCACCCCATCCATACAAAGTTATTCTCAGTCTCAATACCAACAATATCAAACACTCAATCAACCCTTACCCACCCAAACATTTACACCGATGTCACTTTACGACTAGGCAGGCTATCGTCCTGACATTGCCTCATCGAGATATCAAACAAATGTTTAGAATAAGAGATAGGCATCAAACACATTAAATTAATTTGGACATTCTCACAGACAGGATGACAATTAATACACAAGTGTTAAGTTCTCGTGAAACATTGGATTAATAACAAATGTGGACAATGTTTTAACTATCACAATATAACACCAATAGACGTGAAGGATGTTGGGACATATCTCAAAGAAGGAAAGACAACTATTATAGTTCTCTAATCTCTGACGTGAGAGATCTATTCTCCGTCTCAACAAAAAAACATAAGATAATCTATTGTTTTTTAGATTTCCTAGATACTAATGAATGACTAACAAAAAAAGTAGTAACTAAAAATGGAGTGTTGAGTGTCAACACAATCACCTCAATCAACATCACTAAAGCTAAGAATATGAAAATTAGAGTCTCGAGAAAACAACAAACCACGACCAGGAGATTGTTTCAAGTACCGAAGAACAAAAATAGAAGCCTTATAATGAGTGGCGGTAGGATATGCCATATATTAACTAAGTCGGTGTGTCGCATACGTAATTTCGAGTCAGATAGTAGTAAAATAAAGAAGACGTCCAACAAGTCTTTTGTAAGCAGCTACATCAAGAAAAGGTTCAGTTTGTAACCAAATGGTTGGGTCAAGAGACGTGAATGCATGTTTGTGGATTGATCAGTCCATCTTAATGCACATTCTTTTATGTTTTTTCTTAGACATTTCTTTAGTTCGTTTTTATTTTATTTTACTATTTTATTATGTTTTTAGAATTAAGTCGTTGTTTGCCTTTAATCTATTTTTGCAGCTTATTTTCAGCTTTAGCGGTTATTTGATATCTATCCACTTTTTGGATTATAACTGAAGCTATGAAAATCAGATTTGCGCATTACAATAGGCATCGAAAATTTAAGACAAAGAGCTACAACTTTCATGTTTGAGGCAGAAGTTAATTCAGAGTGTAGCAGGCTCAAATAATTTGTTGAAGTCAGGACCCGAAATCTGCCGTTAGAAATACTTAGTTTTGGGCCGGGCTTTTTTTATATTTTTCGATCCAGTTGAGTTAGAACCGGATTTTGTGATGCTTTCCTATACCTAGTAGAATCCATGCTACTGTTTAGGACCTTCTTTTCACGAATTTCACTTTTGCTTTTGTACGATTTTCATGGAGAACTAATTCCCAAGGCAAATCCTACTGCTTACGGGTTCCATCGCTTTGTGGTTATTCTAATACCAATTTAAATTCGATTCCTTTCAATCCTTTCCTATGAAGTCATTTACTTAATTTGATTGCAATTGTTTGGTTAATTCGATTCATGTTCATAGGATAGAATTAATTAAATTTGATTGTATGCATGTTTCTAAATTTAATTGCGTGTTATCATTTGCTTAATTCGTTAACTCGTCATATTCTTAACCGTTTGCTTAATTTGGTAAACAGGAACATAATTCATTTTATTTTGATAAGAGCTTGTCTAATTGATCTCATAATTGAATATATTGATGTTGATGTTCCTTTCGAATTGAAATCTGATTTAATACACTTGTTGTTAAGGTTTAATGGACTTGTAGGTGAGGATCTGAATAAGCATATGAAGAAATTCCAAATTGTATGCTTTACACCTTCCGAACCTTCACTAGAGGACCTTGTCAAGCAAATGACTATAAATGATCTTCAGTTTCATCAACGAACAAATTCTAGTATTCAGGCTTTGCAGATATAGATTGGACAACTTGCCACTTTAGTGAATGCCATGCAGCAAGCTCAAAAACCAAACCAACTACCTGCCCAAACATTAATGAATCCAAAAGAGCTTCCTTATAATTTAGTTGATGATACTTATTCTGAATTGTGTTTTGATTTTCCATCATTAGCAGATTTTGATGATACTTACTCTTGTGATTCATGTACCGACACTAACATTTGCTCTGTTTGTGCTGAGATTAATGTTGTCGTGCAAGGTGATATTTTTCATGTAGATGAAGTTATAGATGAAGTTGTTTATGAAGTTGAAGCTCTTGACATCACGACTTCCCCAAACTCACCATCCATTGAACAACCTCCCTCCTTAGAGCTTAAACCACTTCATAACAATATGAGTTATACTTATTTAGACATGGATGAAAAGCTTCTAGTTATAATTTCTTCTAACCTTGCTTTTGATAAAGAAAATAAGCTTTTGCAGGTTTTGAAGAAACATAAGAAGGAAATTGGATGGACATCGACTGAAGATGGAAGAAAATTAGTGAGGCATCCCTTTAATCCTCTGATTCTTGATGTTGTGAAAAGAGAGACCACGTTCACGTGCCCATTTGACACTTTTACTTATCGAAGATTCTTCTTTGATCCTGGAATAAAAGGCGAAGACACTAATAAATATTTCAAGGTCAATGGATGCTACCCAAAGTTATTTTATGACATCCCCACTTTGGGAGAGGATCATGTAGAAAATTTCTCTTTGGGAAAGGATGCTTATGTGATCACCTATCCGCCTTGACTCCTAGAGTATGTTCTTTCCTTTTTCTCACTCTTATTTAATAGTTATGTCATTTCATTAAGGATAATGCATATTTTAAGTGTGTGGGGGGGGGGGGGGGGGACCATTTCTTTATTTTGTTTTCTTTGTTTTGTTCTTAAATAATATATATATATATATATATATATATATATATATATATATATATATATATATATATATATATATATATATATATATATATATATATATATATATATATATATATATATATATATATATATATATATATATATATATATATATATATATATATATATATATATATATATATATATATATATATATATATATATATATATATATATATATATATATATATATATATATATATATATATATATATATATATTTTTTTTTTAATTTGAAACACAATGCATCTTTTGAAATTTTTAGGCTATAGATTAATTTGAGGTTATATTGTGGAGACTTGGGAAAAATTCATAAGATCGATATTATTTTAACACCTTAAGTCTCCCGAATACAGAAATCGATTTAAATACTTGTTATGACATAACCTTGAGTTCTCATCCTTTAATAGCTCTCAAGTAGTTTATCTAGCAGTCAGCACCATCTAAAAATCATACACTAGGTGATTAAGTTGATGCAAATAAGTGAATGATCTCGTGCTTAATAAGAAATCTAAATAGGAATCTGCCTTTTAAGTTAGGTGACCCTCACCCGGTCACTTAGGCTAACGGTTGTGAAACCTTCAAAAAAGAAAAAATATATTATTGTTGCTAAAGTGGTTAATTTTGAATTGTTGACAAGATATGGATCATAGTCACTAACAAACTTATTTACCATGTGTGTGAATAGATAAATGGTTTAATTTGATTGCATTAGAATGAAAGAGAGTAAAAAGGAGGATGAGTAAGTTAGACTTAAGCATAATAACATGATTCAAATTGGTTTGTATAGGAGGGAGGCTTATGACTGCACAATTGTAGATTTGTGTTCTTATGATATCCTTAATATACGAAATTAGTACCTATCGATGCAATTTTGACCAAAGAAGAGTTTGTAGCCTATAATGAGTATTTGAATGCTATTGTTTTTCACGAGTCTTGATACTATTTTGCTCGAAGTGCAAAAGTTAAGTGTGGGGGAATTTGATCAGTGCATCTTAATGCACATTCTCTTATGTTTTTACTTAGGCATTTCCTTAGTTCATTTTTTTATTTTACTATTTTATTATGTTTTTAAAATTAAGTCGTTGTTTGCCTTTAATCTATTTTCGCAGCTTATTTTCAGCTTTAGCAGTTATTTGACATATGTCCACTGTTTGGATCATAACTGGAGCTATGGGAATTAGATTTGCGCATTATAATAGGCATTGGAAAGCTGAGACAGGGAGCTACAACTTTCATATTTGAGGTAGAAGTTAATTCGGAGTGTAGAAGGTTCATATAATTCGTTGAAGTCAGGACCCGAAATCTGTTGTTAGAAATACTTAGTTTTGGGCCGGATTTTTTATGTTTTTCGACCCAGTTGGGTTAGAACCGGATTTTGTGATACTTACCTATACCTAGTAGCAGCCGTGCTACTGTTCAGGACCTTCTTTTCACGAATTTCACTTTTGCTTTTGTACGATTTTCATGGAGAACTAATTCCCAAGGAAAATCCTGCTGCTTACGGATTCCATCGCTTTGAGGTTATTCTAATATCAATTTAAATTCGATTCCTTTAAATCCTTTCTATGAAGTCATTTTGTTAATTTGATTTCATTTGTTTGCTTAACTCGATTGTTGTTCATAGGATAAAATTAATTAAATTCAATTGTATGCATGTTCCTAAATTTAATTGTGTGTTATCATTTGCTTAATTCGTTAACTCGTCATATTCTTAACTGTTTGCTTAATTCGGTAAACAGGAACATAATTCATTTGATTTTGATAAGCGCTTGTCTAATTAATCTCATAATCGAATAGGACTGAAGCCGCTTAGGAGTTGGTATTATAATAGCTGATGATAAGTCAGAATCCAAATTAGTAGGATTAGTCGTTTTAGCTTATGTTTATAATTACGTATTTTAATTACTCTTTCTCTTATTCTATAAATCGAAACTTAAAACCCCCATAAACCTTTTCTTTAGTTGGTTGAAATAGTACAAGATCCTTACGATACGACATCCGAATGTCGCTTTCCTTTACTATTTTTTTAAAAATACTCGTTTTTTATCTGTGTATGACAGCGGATCATGGATCTATTTGTTTGCAGGTACATTGTCTGCAACAATCAGATGATCTCAATGACTTTGATGACGACAACATTATAATGTGAAGTCTTCATCATTCAAGTGATGATAAAGATAAGCTGTTTCATTTATGGATCAAGTTGTCAAAGTCAATCTTTCTAAGGACAACACCAAATGTCAAACACCTTCGCTGAAATCCTTGATGATCTCCAATCAAAAAATCTTTGGTGAATGTGTTGATCAAGAAGACTTATCAAGTTTCATCAGTTAGAAGAAGGTAAATCCTAGATAAAGTGTTGAATCAATGATGAATAATTAAGGGATCTTGAAGCTTATAATATTGTGAAAGAGAGGAAGAGTGAAAACTCGTATGGTTTGTGTTTGAGTGATCAGAGTATTGTAAATATATTAGATTAATTCTTAAATTAATAAGGCAATAGGCACACTCACCTAAAGTGTTTTAACCTCTCTAAATTTTCTAAAACACCTTAAATCCAATGGAAGAACCATCTAGGTGCTTGTAGATTTGATCAAAGATGTTCATAATCACTTAGGAAGCTTGTATACACAGCCTAATCAATTAGATCCCTTAACCAAACAATTAGAGTAAGGTTTAAAACTTGTTAATCTGTTAAGAACACTCATAATTGATTAAGACACTAGTCATTAGATGTTTTCCTCTTTTTTTTTTTGAGAATTTGGGTTGCCATATTTTGAATCTGATAATTGGTTAACCATATGATATAATCGATTATGACATTTAAAGGCCCATACATTTTTTCCCTTTTTAAGTCAGAATTTTTATCTATAAATAGATGACTTATTCTCACTTTCAAAACACACAAGAAAATGTCTTTCTACCTACTTTATCAGTTTATAACTCTCTATTTCATTTCTTCCCTTTTTACACAGAAATAAGAAGCACTCTAACTATGCTCATTTTAGCCACAAAAAAAAAGTCTAAAAAATTATCCAAACCTTTTGATTGATTAAATCTTTGTGCAACTACTCTTTCCTTGAACTTATCAACCATACCATAACATTTATCTTGATTTTGTAAACCTATTTGTTCCGATAGGAAGGACGCCATCAGGAAAATCTTCAAATATCCAAGTTTTGTTCTTGTAGCCTCAATCTCAAGATTCATGGAATTAAAACAACTTTTTATCTTTGCTGGAAGCAAAATAACTAGAATGTTCAACATTAGTAGTTATGGATAAGGCATAGGCATGCGAAGATGGTGAAAGGTTAGAATAGTTAACATAATCATATAAAGGATATGGTGAATTTTTTTTATAAGCCAAATACATTCCAAAGGGATATTATGGGTATCCCAACCCATGTAGACAGTTAACCTTAAATACGAGAAATACAACCACTTAAATAAAATCTAAAGGGTATTTGGTCCATTCATAATAGTTACAAAGAATACGAAAGTTCGACCGAGATGCTAGCCACCACTAAGAGAAGAAAAATACTCTATACACAATGAGGTCTAGATCTCCCACTTTGTTATTGAATAAAATTTGGTTTCTGGACAACCAAATGCACCAAGAAATCACAACCCACAATCTGCACGCAACTTTTGAAGTGTACCTCCCTCTCAAACTTTCCATCCATCTAGACAAGTGATCACAACATTAGTTTTCATTGATCCAACCTATATCAACCCATTCACACACTTTCTTCCATGTCAACATAGTGATTGGGCAATTAATGAATACATGGTTGCGATCTTCCATAGAACCGAAACAAAAAATACAAACTGTATCATGTTGGTTCTACAGGATTCCTTAAGCCAAGAGGTTTTGACAAGTTAGAAGTCTGTCAATGAGAAATCTCCAAGAAAACAACTTTGCTTTTGACGGTATACAAGTTTTTCATGCGCACTTTAAGGCAATCTTCAATGGACCAAACATATTACCTCCCTCCTCAGCCAACAACAATCTAACATAAAAGGATTTAACTGAAAAACGATTAAACTCACTGAAAGGCCACATAATTTCGTATGAGATATTTTGTTTAGATGTGATATCTTGCAAAATTATCATCAGTTCATTAAGGTCACCCACCAAGTGAGGGTGTTGCTGTAGATTTGAGCAGCAAGGCTGTCAGTGCCAGTGTGACCCGCACCATGAACCCATGTCTTTGACTACCTTGTGTTTGTTATCAATAATATCATAGAACCCTTGAAAGAGTTCTTGTAGTGTCAATTTTCCAATCCATTTCGAAAACTAAAACAAAATGATGACACCGTCCCTTAATCTGATAAATATAAGATCGACAAATTCAACGACCATAAGGTCATCTCAATGCTTCATCAAGTCTTTCTACCATAATGAATGTTGTCTCCTTGGCCTATATTTCTCCTTGAATAGAATATTCCTAACATAATTACCATACCTTGCTTTCAATAGACCCTCCCATATGGCATTATTATCAGTAATGAACCGCCACAACCACTTTAAAACAAAGGCTTTGTTGAACAACATAACATCTTTCAAACCTATTCCACCTGTATCCTTAGACTGACATAATGTTTTCCACTTAACCCAATAAGTACCATCATTTTCATTTGAGCCAAACCAAAGAAACTTGTTTTGAATGGAGATTATGGAATGCAAGACCTTCCTTGGTGCCTTGAAGAATGACAAATGATGAACGAGTAAGTTTGTGAGCACCAAGTTTATTAATGTTACTCTACCCCCAATGAAAGGAAGCCTCCCCTTCCAAGATGACAACCTAGCCTTCAAACAGTTAATAACAGGGTTCCAAATTAAACATCTACGGTGATTGCCTCCAACCTTAAGGCCAAGAAACTTAAAAGGCAAAAAACCAATTTTGCACGCGAGGAAGTGTTTGGCAACCTGCATATAATATTCTTCATCTCCAATACCAAATAGAAAACTCTTACTTGAGTTAATTTTCAGCCCTGTGGTCAGTTTGAATCCCCTCAATATTAACTTTATAGCCCACAGATTTGCTCATGAGCCATCACACATAAGAACCCTGTCGTTTGCGAATTGCAATAGAGAATATGACAACCCTTCATTAATTCTAAAAGGCTTCAAAAGACCTGCACATTCAGCCCTCCTAACAATCATTGCCAACCCTTTAACAACAATATAACAGAGAAAAAGGGACAATGGATCACCTTGTCTCAATCCCCTAAGCACCTTAAAATCTTATGTGGGACTTCCATTCACTAAGACGGACATTAAACTATTGAAAACCCCAACCTCCATCCATCTCAACCAGCGCAAATCGAATCACATAGCCTTAAGCATTTTCCTCAAAAAATTCCAGTCCACACAGTCAAACGCCTAGGAGAAATCCACATTGTAAAGCACACAATTATGCTTTTTCCTTCTAGCCACATCGATGATTTCGTTTAACACAACAACCCCATCAAGAAGTTGTCTCCTTGGGATAAAGGCAGTTTGAGATTTAGAGATTAATTTGTTCATCACACTCTTTAATCTGGATGCCAACGACTTCGATATAATCTTGTACATGCATCCAATAAGGTTGATTGGTCTGTAGTCTTCCATACTCTGAGGGTTATCCACTTTGGGAATGAGAGCAAGAAAGGAAGATTGCATGGCTTTAGGAATGTAAGTAATACCATGGAATTCTTGAATACACTTGACGACATTGGTGCCTGTAACACCCGAGGCTGAAGAGGGCTGAGAGTGATTACATGTACCACCCGAGGGCGAGGGACTGGTTATCGGTACATGAAGCATAACAATGAGACACTCCTAACAATGTCTATGGAAAAAATCAAATTCACATCGTAATGAGAGGGATCCTGAGGCTATGTAGGTATGAGACTGCATGGTTGAAGGAAAGCTTATAAAGATTAATTGGTATTACCTATACCAACAAGATGCATCTTCATTTTAGTAGCTTGTTCCACAAGAACTCCACATTTAAGCGTGTTTGACTTGGAGCAATTTTGAGATGGGTGACCTTCTGGGAAGTTTTCTAGAAAGCGTGTGAGTAAGGACAAAGCATGCTGAAAAGGATCGTGTTGGTTTATGGGATCAGTCGGTAATCCTGAAAGCAGTATGAGGCGATATAAATGGTATCAAAGCCACTCTTAGCAGCTTTTATGGAAAAACTGAATTCACATTGGAATGAGAGGGATCCTGAGGATGTACAAGTATGAGATTGCATGGTTGAAGGAAAACTTATAAGGATTAATTGGTATTACATATACCAACAAGAGTCATCTTCTTTTCGGTAGCCTAT
Source organism: Lathyrus sativus (assembly GCA_963859935.3). NCBI lineage: Eukaryota > Viridiplantae > Streptophyta > Magnoliopsida > Fabales > Fabaceae > Lathyrus > Lathyrus sativus. Next base: position 701,837,757 of record OZ012735.1, on the reverse strand, counting down.
TCCATAAGAACTCCACAGTTAAGCATGCTTGACTTGAAGCAATTTTGGGATGGGTGACCTTCTGGGAAGTTTCCCAGAAAGCGTGTGAGTAAGGACAAAGCATGTTGAAAAGGCTCGTGTTGGTTTTCCTCCAACATTGAACAATCTTCATTGGATAAGCAGGCTAAACCCATGATATCTAGCAAAGGTTTCGTAACTGCAGAGCATTGAAACTTTGCTTCGAAGTGGTCCTTTATATGCTTCTTAACTAAGTCAACTTCCTCCATAAATTCTGTACCAGTTTAGATAAAAGTGATGGAATTCCTCCTACATCTTTATTTGAGTAACAAATGAAAATATTTTTAATTTTGGTCTCCCTCCTTAACCCACTCAGTCTTTGAATTCTGCGATAAAATACTCTTCTTTAGGTACAAAGTCTTCCACATTTCATTTTGAGCTCTCCTCCTCCTTGCCAAGTCCTCTTCATTAACTTGCCCACTAGAGTCTTCCTACTAGTGCTCCACTTCATTAATGATCGCAATCTCACCTTCAATCTGTAAGTCCACCCATCCAAACATATTTAAGTTCCACCACCGCAGTCTACCCCATAACAATTGAAGTTTCTTGTGTAGCACATGAGTTGCCGTGCCATAAACCACAAAGGAATTCCACTCACTTTCCACCAAAAAATAAGAAATCAAAGTGTTCAAACCAACAAAATAACAATTTAAATGGCTTTGGACCCCAATTTAAATTGCTTTCCTTTAGACAAACGAGCCTATGATCGGATATATCATGATCCCCCACATGTTACACTGCAGTGTTCCAAGTATTAACAAGCCCCCACGATAACAAGAATCTGTATAGGTGACTATTACAGCTCCCATTGGAATTGAAGTAAGTAAACCTATTTCCTATTATTGGTAAATCTACCGGCTCCATTAAATCGATAAAAGCAACAAAATCATCCATTTCTATAACAATAAACGATCCCCTGCCCTTTCTTTCATCCTGAGACTTAATTGTATTGAAGTCCCCCCAATAACCCACTCACCTGGTGTTAACTTGTTTTTCCACTTCAATAACTTAGTCCATAGTTTGCGTTTCTCAACAAAAATACACAATGAATAAATATTGACGAATTAACAGTTCATACCTTTCCAAGAAGCATTAATCCCCATATACCCTAGTCCACAAAAGCTTGAAATTAGGAAAAATAAATGCTTTCTCTAAATTGAAATGAGACCCCTAGACACATACCAATAGCATTTGTTGCTGACCATTGACAACTCACTCCTCCTCATAATTTGTAAATGAAATTGTCAGACATATTCATGCACTTGAACTCCTTAATGAAAACAACGCCAGCTTTTTCCTTTTGATATGATCTGCCTAAATCTTCAGCGCTTAATGGAATTGTCGCATCCTCTAATGTTAAGGGAGACAAAATTCATTGACCATCAGTGGCAACCACCTTCTTGGAACTAGGATTTCTCTATCAGTCGCTTCCATTTTTTGAATTATACCTTCGAACAATTAGTCATCTTCATCTCCTTCAATTTCTAAATTCTTGATAGTCAACCACACCTTGGATGGGAGATCTTCAAGCTTCTTCATAACTCTTGAATTTCCTTGATCAACATCATTATCATCAATTGAGTCACAACACATAACCGATCCTCCAGAATATCTTGAATTTGAATCCACAACATCAGTTGTATGGGAAGGTGAAGCTGAATTATCTGTACAATAATGTCCCAGAACATTCTCAGTATGGATATGGGCGGAGATGTAAGAGGGAGAAAAAGGAACTTTGAGATTATCATAGATCTCACTTTGAAGCTTTTTCTTCCTGGGTTTAGAAACACAAGTAGGCTCAATCAAACCAATATTAGAACAAGATATTTAATCTAATGTAGTTTGGTCCAGACCTATACCAGTGGCCCCATCCTAAATGCAAGCAAAGTCTACCTCATCATTAATCAATTCCAGATCATCAGGTCCCATTGTACCCACCACATCAAATGTTGATGTTGACTTTAACTTTTCCCCTAATTTTGATATGTTGTCAGCATCTCCCATTCCAAACAACACCTTTTCACCTTTTTCTATATTTTTTGGCACGTTACTCTTTCCCAGCGGCTGAAGCCTACTAGCGTCATCATTACCACCTTCTATTTCTACTTTACTCTCAGTATTATCTTTCTTGGATTTGCCCCCTCGTCGTAAATCTCAACATCATGGTTTTCATGTTGGCTAATGTTAGTATTATCTTTTTTGATTTTTCCCCCTCATCATCCTCTGACTCTTCACACACGTCATTATCCTTATCATCTGAACCGTTGCTTTCAAATCCATTTTCAAATCTACCGCCGCTTTGATTAACAGGTATCCTTTTAGGACCATGGTTGTCCTCAACCAACTTAGTTCTAAAGATCTTCTCATTAATCTACACGTTAAAGCATTCGTTCAAGTTCATTGTGTATTTCGTCTTCACCAAGAACCTTACAACATCAAGCTTCGAATGTTGCTCTATTTCCTTATCCAGATAAATCAACTCCCCCGTCGTTCCATGAAACTTTCTGATATGATTTTTATGAATGCAAAAGTGCACAAACACATGCAAATGCAACGATCACACATATGCACATAAACACAAGCCTAGGTTTAAAGGACGAGTGTGGATCCAAGGTCTACCCATCCCCAAAAGATGTGTACTAGGGATTTCAAACCTGTAGAGCAAGGTTCTAAATGGTTCCTAGAGTCATCAACCCATCTTTCGGATATTATCAACTTCCCAAATTACTTGGTAATCGATAATATTCTCAAGAGAGTCTCGTCTAAGTGTAGTATCACGTATCAACTATTTCGGAAATATTTCCTTATAGCCATCGCACTACGTCCTAGTAAGGACAAAGTGGGGTAGAATGTAATCTAAAAGTCCACAGTGTCACGGCTCCTTCGTTGAAAGTAGCGTTGTTTTCACGAATACTCGATCAACAATACTAAACTCTCAAGAGGGCCTACACTGAGCGGTGGTTTCTCAAGTTAGCTTGGTCGGGAATCAACTCCCTATAAGCCTTCTTGAATATACCGCCATCCTATCATAATTGCACTCAAGTCCGGGTATAGGACCTTCTCACCACTCAAAAGGTCCCAAAATCCAACAATCAAACAAATATACACAAATACATGTAAAGCAAATATTCACAAATATGGCACATAAACAAACAAAATAGGCTAAACCCTCAAGTTCTAATTATCCCCAGTGAAGTCGCCATTTCTGTTGCGGTGAAAATCGGATATCAAGCTATTGAATTAACTTGAATCTTAATTCTTTTAAAACCAAACTTTAATTTATCCAAAGGAAAGGTCTAAAGAAAGAAAAATCCTTTTCGCGATGTAACAACAACGCTAAGAGATTCGGGAATCGGGGGTTGGTTATACCTAGGGAAGGTGTTAGCACCCTAAGCATCTGCAGTACTCTACAGGAACCTTTTGTTTGTTTGTATGCTAAGTTGGTAAATGTTTGCTATGGATTTGGAAAAAGGTGTAGGTTAAAGACCTAAAGATATGTACACTAAGTTTGCTCACAAAGACATCGCGTCCTCTGCCTACGTATCCTAACTAGGATAGAATCAGAGCAATCATAGTTCACCTCACTAAGTTTGAAGAACACTTGATTATGATCAAGGTTCAGAGGGGAAAAAAACATAACAATGCTTGTGTAGAGTTTAAGGAAACTCCCTAGTCTAAGTTGAACACTCAAGAGGGGAAGTAAGAATTCATGACGATGATTCTTACATAGAGTTGACAAACTCTATCCTAGGGTTCTAGTTGAAGAACACTCCTATTAAAGGTGGGTTTCTTAGACTTAAAGAAAAGTCTAATGGCTTCTAAACTAAGGTTAAAGATGACTTAACAAAGTCAAGGGAGGGATAATGTTCTTTCTATAACACAAGGGTCAATGGAGAAACTTTTCCTTTGGAAGGAGAGGGGGGAGGCAACTTGGATGAGAACTAACGAGTTCCATCACTTGGGGAAAAGAAACTATTTAACAAAGTAATAAACATGATGAAGATAAAAGCATGGTTACAACCATATAAAGCAAGCATGTTAAAGGTATCAAATGTAACTACAAAATATGCATTGATGACGATCAAAGCAAATAATCAAGCAAGAAATGTGACGACAGATCAAGCTTAAAATAATTTCTCATAGGAAAAAAAATAACTCATGGTAACAACCCAAAGAAAATAATCCTATCATGTTGACTAACATAAAGGAAAATAAATATAAGCAAGTTCACAAGATAAACAGGCATGGTGAGAAAGAAAGTCAACAAGACGTGGGATAACGACTTCAAAACGTACACAACTTCCAAGTGGTTAAGAGGCATTGAATTTATAAACAACATGAAATTTTATTTTATCAAATAGAAATAGGAATTAAAAGGAACACAACACAAAAAGAATGAGTGAAAAATGATACAAGGTGAACAAGTTATAAAAATATGAAATTAGTGAAAAATATGAACAAAATAAAACAAAGGACTAAAAATAAAGGGTCATGGTGGGACTTGAACCCACGCCCTTGACTTCTCAAGCAGCAATACTTAGCCACTGAGCCACCACACACGTGTGTGACAAAGAGAGAGAGAGAGAGAGAAAGGAGAAAATATTAAAACAAGTGAAAATAGGAAAAATAACCAAAAGGGTTGATCCTCAACAGGGATCGAACCCAGGCTAGCAAGGTGAAAGGCGTGTTTATGGGTAAGGTTTCTACCACTGGGGTGGCTATACATCCGTTGATATAGCCACCCCTATAAACATATAAGGCGTGAATACATGGAATTCTGGGCAACATGAAAGAACAACAAATATGCAAATGCGTGAAGAGTTGAAACTATGCCAAAACTTAATGGATTTGAGTGAAATCTTAGTCAAACTTGTGTGATTTTTGATGAGGATCACGGTGGTAGCATCCATCTTTTGAAATAATGTCCATAAAACAAAACACGATAGAACATGCATGTGTGAGTTTTGAAATGCATTTTGATGAACATAGAACACAACAGGTGCAATTTGGATTAAGGAAAGGCATGAGCAAGTTATAAACATGATGCTGAATGAGTTCTAACAATAATTTTATTCAAAACATCATTGATTCAAAAAGAAGCATATGAGTTGCAATGATAGGCATAACATGCAATTTTCTAGAAACACAATCATAACATGGCAAACTTTGAATGCAGGCTAAGGGAAATGATGATTCATAGGTTAACAAACCTCAAGGCCAGGGCCAACAACCAGGTTTTGGTGCTTTTAAAAGATGTGTACTGATGAATTTCAAACTTAGCAGCTCATAACAAGAATCAATAATACGTGTGTTACAAATTGGTGAAATAAGATGCAAGGCTGTCAAAAACAGAAGCAACAAACATGTTGTACTCTTAAGACATAAACAACAAACATGTTATATATTTAAGACAGACCAAAAAACTCTAATGACTTAAGGGTAGTGCAGTTGATCAACACCTATCACCAATTGTTTGATAACAAAACACATGCATATGGCAGATTTTGGCAAGCAAGGATTCAATGTGTGTATCATGGTGATCACAAGTTTTTGACAAAAAATGCAAGTTCAGACTTAGAGCAGGATTTTGATGAAATGATGCATATTCTCATGATATTAAAGCAATGAGTGGACAATGTTCAACTTTACCATACCAAATCCAGTAGGTCCATGAATTTCAATACCAAAATGCAAGCCTTAGTGTACAGGTCAAATGCTGGCAGTAAATGATGCAAGACATGAATTGGTGATGCAAGACTGTTTTTTTGACAAAAAAAGTTTGATGGTGCAAGTTGAAAAATAAGGGAGTTCATGTCATGCAACTGATGTACACATATCACAAACATGCTACTTGTGTTTGTGCTCAAAAAGGAAGAGTTCAAATCCTACTGCATTAAGAAGTGACCAACCAGTTGCAATTGAAAGAAGTGATTTTTAGAAAAGACTTGGTATTTAAACAAAGTTAAAACAAATGAATCAAATGACAAAGCAAATCTCAATGATCCCTACCATAACAGATTGAGAATTCAGTAAATAGATTGAGCTTGATGAAATCAGAAGTTTATCAAATCTTGGAAAGAAATTGGCAGAACCATAGTCATCAAAAACATCATTCATTAATTGTCTTGATAGTGACAGGATTTAGGCCTCATGCCAACAACTCTTTTCCACAGCAGAGCAGTATCTCAAGATATTGACAATGTTAGCAACAATGTTCAAGCAAAAGCTCAGCAATACAAATAGTCTGCACAATGATAAATGAGGCATACATATCCTAAACATGAACTGACAGGCTGCTACTTGTAACACCCCACTTCCCAAATTAAATAAAATATAAACATTATAAATAAACATCAGAGTTTTCCCCAAAATAGTGGGATATCACATCACCAAATTTTTATAAAAATACTTTATTAATTATTCTCAAAAATAATACAGCGGAAAACATTATTCCAACATTCTCGGCCATCCGCCAAATTTCGTAAAATCTTTATTATTATAATTCACAAAAAAAAAGTGATACGTCACAGGATTACAATAAGTTTGACATAAAACAATTAAAACACCCATATCCCGTGTTACGTATCAGAGCATCCTAGACTCGACTGGCACACCACCATCCAAGCTATCTAAGTACCTGGATTATCTGTACTTCCAGAGAAGCACAGACACAACAACAACCAAGGGGTGAGAAAACATGATCAAAAATATATTGGTAATGTAATACATGTAAACAAGGTAGTAAAACACACCAACACACCAATATTCACCCCAACAACTCCATATAACGAACCTACTGTTCAAATTACAATATAACATATTATAATGCAAATATGCAACTCAACACCATGCATGCGGTACCGACTCATTGGTTCATTCAATCGAACCTGGATAGATCACTTACGCTCCTCCTGAGACATGATCTATCCCCCACCATTCTCCACCAAGGAGTACGGATGAATCACTTACGCTCCTCCTGAGACATGATTCATCCCACCAAAACACCATGATATGCACACACCAATGCATAACTATCATATTTAGGCACACTAAGTGCACACGATCCTCCTGATCATATCATCATACATCAATGCATATATGTATAGATATATTACACCAACACCATATAAATCAATCGGATAGTAAATAAATTCATACTATAACACCATATATAACCACATCCCAACACCCGGGAACACACGATCCTACTGATCACTACATACATATACGTTAACCAATTGTTCACCAACAATATCAAGGAAAACGAGTACCATCACCAAGTAAACAAGTTCATACTTTATCACCAAGATATAAACACGTCCCACCACTCGAGAATACACGATCCTACTGATCACTACACCATGCTCCGCATGATTCATACACCAACTAATTATCCATTTAAATAATTAGTAACGGAAATCACATACTATCACCGAGTACTCACTCTATAACACTCAATCATCTCCCCTATAATCAACAAAGTCCAAGGGCACTACACTCTTAGCGCACACAGTATAACAGCATAGAAAAACCCCATTCTGCTACGCTCCCTACACCCTCGCTAGGCGAGCTCCCAGCGAATGCTCGCTACCTGTTCGCTTAGCGAACCTCCTCGCAAAGGCAAACAGAACCTACTAGACTCACTCGCTACCTCACTCGCTAGGCGAGCACCTAGCGAACGCTCGCTGCCTTCTCGCTAAGCGAAGTGCTAGCGAGTTGCCTGCGACTTCTCAAGTTCTCACAGTTCAGAATTCTCACTCTTCTCTGATTCAAGCCTATTCTATAACATCCACTTCCTATACTATCCGTATTACGACCAATGCATATTAGGCTTATCAATCTTCCTATAATTCTACTCCAGATCAACATTACGACACACTACCGACACTTTAGAGTTACTCTGAACCTTACTCAAACCAAACCAACACCAACAGTCAATCAACAATGGCAACATCAAACATTCGTACATCATCATATACATATTATTCCAAAGTCATCACTTAAACAATCTATCGACACATCAAAAAGGTCACACAGAACTTCCCTAAAACCGTAAACCCAACCTATACGCCAAATTAACCAAAAACAACAATTCACCAACACTCAACATATTTCAATCCATCAACATCAACATAACTCAACAATCAATAGCATGTCAATATAAAACTTCATCAACGATACATTCCTACGGGGTTAAGGAATCCCCACTACCCTATACATGTATATACCATTCCCAATCAAGTTTCTCCCCCCTTACCTTGTTAATCGGTTGATCGATGAAATTCTTCCTGGATTTGGTCTCTTGGCCTCCTCTTTTCTTTCCGTTCTTCGTTCCCTTTTTCCTTCGTTCTTCTCACTTCTCTCGTTCTTTCCTCTTCTCTCTTTCTATCGCTCTATCGTGTTATTTTCTCTAATACTTCCCCATCCCTTCATATTCTATTTTCCTTTTTATTTCCTATCCCAATAATAATAATAACTAATAAAAATAATATAATAATAATAATAATAATAACTAATAAAAATAACATAATAATAATAATAATAATAATAATAATAATAATAATAATAATAATAATAATAATAATAATAATAATAATAATAATAATAATATTATTATTATTATTATTATTATTATTATTATTATTATTATTATTATTATTATTATTATCACACCAATTTCCCACGATCTATGGTAATCCCTTTTCTCTCTATTCCAACTTTTCTAATATCTCCTTGCTACCCCTTCATATTTCCTTCCTCACGGTTTCTATCATGACTTTTCATATTTCCATTCTAACTTCCCAATAACCCTTCCACCTCTTATTTTACTTATTTCAACCACTAATATTCCCAATAATAATTCTAATATAATAATTATAATAATCATTATAATAATAATAATAATATAATATAATACTATTATAATATCATAGTAATATTCAACATAATAATAATAATAGTAATACACCCAACAATAATTATAATTATAATAATAATAATACTAATGATAATAATAACAATTATATTAATACTAATAATAAAATAATATGAATAATAATAATCTTAATATTAATAATACTAATATAATATTACTAATATTAATAATACTAATCATAATAATACTATTAATAATAATAATAATAATAATATTATTATTATCTCACCAAAATAATAATAATAATAATAATAATAGTAATAATATTATTATCTCACCAAAATAATAATAATATTAATAATACTAATAAATATAATAATATATAATAATAATACCCCCACCAATATTACTATTATTCATTATATTATCATATTCACACCAAAAATCATAATAATATAATAACTATATTAATAATAATATTATATTCTCCATATTAATAATATTACTACAAATATTAATAATAATCATAAATATAATAATAATAATAATAATAATAATAATATTAATACCACCACCAATATTACTATTATTTCTTATATTATTATAAACTCACCAAATTACCACCAATGATCTCCCATCTCAGGGACACCCACCAAACATCATCAAATACACCCTACCAAAGGGCACATCAACATATAATATTTAAAATAATAATAAAATGACTAAATAATTAAAATGGGTGTTACAACTCTCCCCCACTTTAATTATTTTCGTCCTCGAAAATTATCTGATGGAAATAATTCCGGATACGCTCCCCGCATCTTTTATTCCAATTCTCAGGTCACACTGCCTTCTGCAGCACCTCCCCATACTACTTTCACCAAAGATATCTCCTCCCTTCGGAGTTGTTCCTCGCTCGCCAAAACGAACTAGCAATGCCTCAACAATCGGAATATTTTTCACTTGTACATCATCCACCTGGTTCAATGTACTTTCTCGACTAAGACACATGAAACATATCATGCCAATTCACAGCGACAACAGAAAAACAGTCTAACATGTTACTCCTCCCATGCCTCCGCTGCGCCACTCTGATATAACTACAGAACACGTGCGAACTTCTGAGATTTCGAAGCTCGACCAACACCAGTCACCGGCGTGACCCTCAAAATACATATTGCCTCGGATCCTCTCGATCTTCTCAGCCATCTCAAGCATAATCTTCAAGTCTGAGTACAACACTCTCACTCGATTTATTTCAACACAGGAGAGTCCTACACTCCCTATATCACCAAGCCACATATAGTGCCATTCCGACACTAGGATGGTAACCGTTATTATAGGTAACTCAATCAACGATAATTAATCATCCCACGCTCCACCTTGATCCGACACCCAAGCTCTCACCAATTCTCTACAGACTCAATAGTCCTCTCTGACTGACCATCAGTTTGCGGATGATAGGTCGAACTCAGCTTCAACTTAGTACCCGAAGCTTCCTGTAAGCCCCTCCAAAATCTCAATATAAACCTCAAATTTCCATCTGACACAATATTCGTCAGTATCTCATCCAACTTCACCACTTTCTCAATATGCATCTCGTATATCCTCAACACGGAATAGTTAATCCACTCCTAACAATTCAAATTAAAATTATGTCTTTACAAATTCTTTGGAAATCTCAACACCAATTTCGTGAAAATACTACCTGATTTCCACTCTAGAATATTTAACGACTACATCAGACTCAACAGTCTCTGATGTTCACTCTTCGAATTCCGACAATTCTAACTAGCATATTCCACCTCTCCTTATCCATGGTCTCAAAAACAATCTACTCAAGTTCGGTTACTTCTTTATAGCACCGAGATGGATACTCCATCTACCTCAATGTATTTCTTCACGAGTACTCCTACTCCCTTCAACAACATCTGATATACATACTCTATCATAACACCTCGTGGTATTATTTCCACAAACCCGACAATCCACTCTTCGACTCTAATTTATCAATTTCAACTAATTCACTATTCAATCCAGATTTCTGACTTTCTCGATTCTTCTCAAGGATATCACTAGTCAGATCTTAATAATAAAAGCTTAACTCCATAAGAAGTATCCTTACTCACAAAACGCATATTATGAAATTTCTCAATCAGTTCTAACTCTTTTCACCATCATCTTCGGTATATGCAAATATTTCTAACTCACTGCATCATCTACCATGTCCGCTTTACTCGAATGGTAATTCAACTCGAAGTCGTACTCTTTTCGAAGTCCCAATTATTTCCTATGCCTCATATTTGTCTTATTCAAATTAAACAAACACCTTAAACTCTTAAGATCACCAAACATCTCCGATCTCAGTCTGAACTTTTGAAGACTCCGACTCTAGTACAATCACAATAGTAACCAACTCTAAATCACTGGTCGAATGATTTCTCTTATACACTTCAAGTTGCCTTTTGCATAATTGAAACTCGCTGAAGTTGTCTTTAGCAAATCCCCTAATTATATCAACAAGCATCACAAACACCACAATTAGTTCTATCGGATTCGGCAGAACTTTCCTTACGGAAGTATATCACCGCTCTTTTTCCAACACTGATAACTCCAGTTCCTTATGCTCAACATAATCCTCTATACGCTTCGAATACCTTAAAATATCATTTATTAACACAACCATTGCCTTATATAAATAATTAAAGAAGATCCCATGCCAAGTGGACAAACAAGTTGTGAGTTATAGCGGGAACACATACCGTACCGCCCGTCCTTACCACAAAATTCAAACACACTTCATCAATAAATAGCTTAAATCTATGTCAATACTTCACCATCTCATAGATAATTTGAATAGATTTCCAACGCTTCGAACCGCGCGTCATTCCGAGTTACGGTTCTCCCGTTACGGCAAAAACACCAGAATAACATTTTCTGCCCAGGACCCCTTCGCCAGGCGAACACCGCAGCGAATATGGACGTTCGCCAGTATGCTCGCCAGGCGAACATGACAGTCCCAAAATCCTCTTTTCAACCGTTACCCGACTTTCGAGTGTCCGATTTCGATTCCGTAAAAAGCTGCGATCTCGGAATTTAACGTACAACAACAATTTTATACTTAGGAAGCCATCCAACACATTTTAAATCCATGAATAATTTAAAACTCAATTACTTCCAATCTCAACAGCAGATCTTTGAGCCTCCTAATACGATAGAACTTTTGACCTTCGTCCCATCCACCACAAGAACTCTACTCGAGATCACATGACCAAGGGACTCACATCCCTCGATCAATTGTTCCATCAAATCATTAACTCTTGGAAGCGAACACCTATCCTTGATAGTCACCCTGTTCACTTATCTATAGTTCACCCAAAGCTTCACAAAACCTTCTATCTGTCTAACCAACAAAATTGGTGCACATTACGGTAGCACACTCAAACAAAAGAACCTCTCTCCTAGAAGGTCTTCAAGTTGACTCTTCAACTTCTCCAATCCCAACGAAAACACACCATATGGAGTCACTAATATCGGACTCGTTCCAACAACAAAGTCAACGTGTGAGCTTTACTTCACACTCCGATAGTAAATCACCTACCTCATCCGGAAACCTCCGGCAATCGCAATTAATTGACAAATTCCAATTTTTCTCACTTTCCTTCTCATTCCAAGTTTCAGTCAAAATAGACACTTCAACACCGTCTTACGCCAAATTCCTCAAAATAATCCCTTAAGCACTTAGCTTAACTCAAGACTATATACTGCTCACGCCACCCAAGCTTGCAAGATACGTTTATCCCATCCAACACAATCCCGTCCACTATTAACAAGAGATTAAGGGTGATCAGTTCCTCAATTTGTTAATAGACAGCCGAAATCATGATGGGGTACAAACCATCTTTACCAAACTATAATATCCCTCCTCAACACACTAAGCCACCACACTGTAGCTTTTCGGAGAAATACAACTTCTCCCCCACTGGAATCATTCCACTTCTACCAATGAAGTTAACCAACAACATGTACCGACAGTGTTTTTACACACATGTCGCATACCAGGAAACAATAACACTAGACAACATTGGCCGGACGGACCGACCTGCTCTGATACCAATTGTAACACCCCACTTCCCAAATTAAATAAAATATAAACATTATAAATAAACATCAGAGTTTTCCCCAAAATAGTGGGATATCACATCACCAAATTTTTATAAAAATACTTTATTAATTATTCTCAAAAATAATACAGCGGAAAACATTATTCCAACATTCTCGGCCATCCGCCAAATTTCGTAAAATCTTTATTATTATAATTCACAAAAAAAAAGTGATACGTCACAGGATTACAATAAGTTTGACATAAAACAATTAAAACACCCATATCCCGTGTTACGTATCAGAGCATCCTAGACTCGACTGGCACACCACCATCCAAGCTATCTAAGTACCTGGATTATCTGTACTTCCAAAGAAGCACAGACACAACAACAACCAAGGGGTGAGAAAACATGATCAAAAATATATTGGTAATGTAATACATGTAAACAAGGTAGTAAAACACACCAACACACCAATATTCACCCCAACAACTCCATATAACGAACCTACTGTTCAAATTACAATATAACATATTATAATGCAAATATGCAACTCAACACCATGCATGCGGTACCGACTCATTGGTTCATTCAATCGAACCTGGATAGATCACTTACGCTCCTCCTGAGACATGATCTATCCCCCACCATTCTCCACCAAGGAGTACGGATGAATCACTTACGCTCCTCCTGAGACATGATTCATCCCACCAAAACACCATGATATGCACACACCAATGCATAACTATCATATTTAGGCACACTAAGTGCACACGATCCTCCTGATCATATCATCATACATCAATGCATATATGTGTAGATATATTACACCAACACCATATAAATCAATCGGATAGTAAATAAATTCATACTATAACACCATATATAACCACATCCCAACACCCGGGAACACACGATCCTACTGATCACTACATACATATACGTTAACCAATTGTTCACCAACAATATCAAGGAAAACGAGTACCATCACCAAGTAAACAAGTTCATACTTTATCACCAAGATATAAACACGTCCCACCACTCGGGAATACACGATCCTACTGATCACTACACCATGCTCCGCATGATTCATACACCAACTAATTATCCATTTAAATAATTAGTAACGGAAATCACATACTATCACCGAGTACTCACTCTATAACACTCAATCATCTCCCCTATAATCAACAAAGTCCAAGGGCACTACACTCTTAGCGCACACAGTATAACAGCATAGAAAAACCCCATTCTGCTACGCTCCCTACACCCTCGCTAGGCGAGCTCCCAGCGAATGCTCGCTACCTGTTCGCTTAGCGAACCTCCTCGCAAAGGCAAACAGAACCTACTAGACTCACTCGCTACCTCACTCGCTAGGCGAGCACCTAGCGAACGCTCGCTGCCTTCTCGCTAAGCGAAGTGCTAGCGAGTTGCCTGCGACTTCTCAAGTTCTCACAGTTCAGAATTCTCACTCTTCTCTGATTCAAGCCTATTCTATAACATCCACTTCCTATACTATCCGTATTACGACCAATGCATATTAGGCTTATCAATCTTCCTATAATTCTACTCCAGATCAACATTACGGCACACTACCGACACTTTAGAGTTACTCTGAACCTTACTCAAACCAAACCAACACCAACAGTCAATCAACAATGGCAACATCAAACATTCGTACATCATCATATACATATTATTCCAAAGTCATCACTTAAACAATCTATCGACACATCAAAAAGGTCACACAGAACTTCCCTAAAACCGTAAACCCAACCTATACGCCAAATTAACCAAAAACAACAATTCACCAACACTCAACATATTTCAATCCATCAACATCAACATAACTCAACAATCAATAGCATGTCAATATAAAACTTCATCAACGATACATTCCTACGGGGTTAAGGAATCCCCACTACCCTATACATGTATATACCATTCCCAATCAAGTTTCTCCCCCCTTACCTTGTTAATCGGTTGATCGATGAAATTCTTCCTGGATTTGGTCTCTTGGCCTCCTCTTTTCTTTCCGTTCTTCGTTCCCTTTTTCCTTCGTTCTTCTCACTTCTCTCGTTCTTTCCTCTTCTCTCTTTCTATCGCTCTATCGTGTTATTTTCTCTAATACTTCCCCATCCCTTCATATTCTATTTTCCTTTTTATTTCCTATCCCAATAATAATAATAACTAATAAAAATAATATAATAATAATAATAATAATAACTAATAAAAATAACATAATAATAATAATAATAATAATAATAATAATAATAATAATAATAATATTATTATTATTATTATTATTATTATCACACCAATTTCCCACGATCTATGGTAATCCCTTTTCTCTCTATTCCAACTTTTCTAATATCTCCTTGCTACCCCTTCATATTTCCTTCCTCACGGTTTCTATCATGACTTTTCATATTTCCATTCTAACTTCCCAATAACCCTTCCACCTCTTATTTTACTTATTTCAACCACTAATATTCCCAATAATAATTCTAATATAATAATTATAATAATCATTATAATAATAATAATAATATAATATAATACTATTATAATATCATAGTAATATTCAACATAATAATAATAATAGTAATACACCCAACAATAATTATAATTATAATAATAATAATACTAATGATAATAATAACAATTATATTAATACTAATAATAAAATAATATGAATAATAATAATCTTAATATTAATAATACTAATATAATATTACTAATATTAATAATACTAATCATAATAATACTATTAATAATAATAATAATAATAATATTATTATTATCTCACCAAAATAATAATAATAATAATAATAATAATAATAGTAATAATATTATTATCTCACCAAAATAATAATAATATTAATAATACTAATAAATATAATAATATATAATAATAATACCCCCACCAATATTACTATTATTCATTATATTATCATATTCACACCAAAAATCATAATAATATAATAACTATATTAATAATAATATTATATTCTCCATATTAATAATATTACTACAAATATTAATAATAATCATAAATATAATAATAATAATAATAATAATAATATTAATACCACCACCAATATTACTATTATTTCTTATATTATTATAAACTCACCAAATTACCACCAATGATCTCCCATCTCAGGGACACCCACCAAACATCATCAAATACACCCTACCAAAGGGCACATCAACATATAATATTTAAAATAATAATAAAATGACTAAATAATTAAAATGGGTGTTACACTACTCCTAACAACAGGTCTGAACAAAACCAAAACCATACCAACCTTGCCAAACATCTCAGAAAAAAAACTTAAACACAAAGGTAGTCCTAGGTTCACACATTCACTACCTAATCCTTTTCCAAAGGAAAACAGAACTGACACAATGAATTCACCAATTCACTTTCAAGGGATCTAGACCTAACTGGTCTCATAGAGTTATCCAACAAGAGCAAAAACCTGGTGCACCCATAATCTGATCAGGAAGCAAAGCATACCAGCAGCCCTGGCATAAATGGTACTATCTACACCTTAATCCAATTAAAATCATAAACCCAAGCTCACCAACCTAAGGCAAAGATGAATTGACAAACTCAAAAAGATCTCTAACATGATAATGTTATCCACACAACATCACCAACTCAAACATATTTGGATCTCTTAGAATAGGGGCAAACACTTTAAAACCTTAACAGTATGCTTGCAAATCTAAACAAAAAGGTGGCAGTCTTCTCCTCCCCTCCACCCTATGCCAATAGGTCCATAACACCTTCTCAAGCAAAACCAACAACTGATTCTAACATGATAATCTGGCCTCTAATTTCTAAAAACCAAACTGCCAGTCCTTAAACAGGTCAGTCATCAAACCCTTATAAAGATGTAAGCCTTAAACACCCTAACACCTGCTAGCAACAAGATCCAAAACAACAGTGGACTACCAGCTTTGGTGCTCCAAATGAAATAGAGCAGATGAAAATCAAACACAGTGGCCTATCAGTAGGTTTGGGAATAATCCAACAGCAAACCAAACACAAGTTGTGGACAACCTTAGTCATGTACAAACAAGTCCTAAATACTAATAGAAGTCCAACTATGAATGAGTTTCCCTAAAACAAAACCAAACAAAAAATGTGAAGTGTGTGCATAAGTGGTTTTTCAAAATAGTTTGACAGCTATGGGATACAAACATGGTTCAGTTGCAAAAAATTCCCTCATGTTAACAAACAGTACACACACACATCATCAATGTAGATAAGAGTGAGTTACAACTCAGAAAAGATACACATTACAAGTAAGGAAGATATTGGGATATGGTCATGGTAAATTTAGCTCAAAGTTGCAATTTGATGATGAAATGAGAGAGAAAGCAATTATTGATCAAAACAATCATAACTACACATTGGAATCAAGTATATAAATGAGTTATAACTCAAAAAATTAGGCATATTGCAAGCAACAAGAATTTTGGTATGCTCATGGTGGTTTTTTAACTCAACAATCTCAAAAAATGCCAAACATGGAAATATGATGTAAAGTGAGAAGTTGATAGACTACATACCTCTTGTAGACTATGTTGAGCAAGTTAGAACACAAAGAAATCTAGAGATCTTGTTTTTGGCACAATGTTGAAGTTTGCTTCCTCTTGAAGCAATATGCAAACCTTAGGACAGTTGGAGAAATGAGCTTCACCACTGGTTTTCAATGATTTGGATAGTTGTAATATGATATATATGAGGTGTATGGATGATTAAAACAGCAAGAACAAGCCTAGACAAGGATTTGGCAGATTTTGAGCATAGTGGTCAAACCTGCTTGGTGTGAAAGTTAACTTTTGTGAATTTGAGATTCTTGAGTGGTTTGAATGTATGGACACCTTCTATACCATATTTATGGATTGTGCGGATGGTTTTTGGAGGTTTAAAGTGTATGAAAATGAGTTTGGTGGTTGAACTGTCCAAGACAGTTTTTGGGTGATTTTGAGATTTTGGAAAAATGAAGTGAGAAGGGAAAGAAGGAGAGCTTGTGATTTTTCTGGTTTTGAGAAGGGCTCTGGTGTCTTGAATGAGGTAGAGGAGTGCTCTATTTATAGGGAAAGTAAGGGTGAGGACAGATTTGGGAGGTTTCCTTCCTAAGAGGGAAAAGTGGAAAATTGGATTCAAATCCTTCAAAAGGTGTTTCTTGGCTTTGAGGTAATCTGAAGTCAAGTGTAATGATGGACTTAGAGTTGGCTGAAGTGAGGCTAGGATGGTAGGGGCATGGTTGCTACTGATTTTCACTTTTTCACCTTTTGTATTTCTTGAATTTTTTAATGCAAGTTGCAAATGCAACTTGCAAGCCACTTGCTTAGCTTCCAATTTTCAATTCCTCTGCATATCTTTCATACTTCTTCACTTCAAAACATCTAAATATCAGAAACAACAAGATCCAAGGGCTGAGAATGGTCCATCTTAGTGAAAATATCACTTGTAGAAAAATCAGATTTTGTGCTTCAAGTGTGACAGTCCCAACTTCACTAATCCATAAATCTCAGCTCACAAATGCCATTGAGATTTTCTAGTACTTTTTGGAAAGCCCTAAAGTAGCTCTAAAACATTTATGTTTTCATGAATTTCATATTCTCAAAGGAGCTTGGCCAAAAAGCCTCTCAAAGTTGCTGAAAAACAAGCTTAAAAGTGAAATTTCTCTAAGTTATTTTCCCTTCTTGAAACGAATTTGATCATAACTCCAAATATATGCATTTTCTGATCATGGACCACTTTGAGGCTTTTGTAGGACTTGTCAAGAGACATCCAATGAGCTTTGAACCAACTCAATTGGATGTGTGGTTAAGGAGTTATGGTCTGGCCCCTTTCGAAACCCTAATTCCCAATTTTTGCGGTTACTCCTCAAACCTTGATCCAATTGTCATGAATTTTTATGGGTAGATGCAATATGTCATTAGGAACATTTTTTATTCACATCTTGAGGTCATATTCCTTATTGTTGAAGAGTTGACTTTTTGGTCAACCGAACGATCGATCGGTGGCTACCGAGTCGACTGTTGATGCTCTGGAACTTTTGAGGCTTTGAAACTTCTTGAATGGACTTTACCAAGCCATATGAACATTATGGACCATGATCCTACCATTGTAACACCTTTTAAATCAAAACTCAAACCACAGTTGACTTTTCTTGCTTGAAAACCCTAATCGGGTATCCTGAACTTCGCTGCTTTTGATTCCTGGGTAACAACCTCAAATTGGATTCATGCTTGATCCAATAGAATATTCTTGATGATGTGGGGACCCAATATCAAAGATAACCAATCCAAAACATTGACTGGTCAACCCTCAAAACCTCGATTTCGGCTGTACAAAACCCTGATTCTCCTGTACCTTGACAAAGACCATTTGAAAAGGGTTAAGGTTAGATAAACATGTGAACATGCTCTTAAAATGATGATGAAGATCTAAGGGGTCAAAATTTGGGGTATGACACTAGGTTCAAGGTCTTTCTTGATCAAGTTGAAAGTGTTAGCCTTTGAAGTATTTGTTTATGATAAAGATTCAAGGTTATAAGGATAAATACTCAAATTCATTCCACCGTGTCAATTCTTGTTTCAAGTCTATTAAAATCACAACTCATTCATTTCAAGGTTTCATTTCCATAAGCCATTTCTTTAATATTCAAGTTTTAATTTCCATTCAAAAATTCAAATGCCATTTTTCTATTCATATTCAAGTCTCAAACCTTTTTTCCTTTTTCCTTTTTCAATTCAAAATCTCTTTTCAAATTCTATTTCAATTCCAAGATTCAATTTCAATTCGAGTTCATTTCATTTCTTTCCAAGTTTATATCATTCCAAATCTCATTCAGTTTCCAAACTTCAAGTTCTATCTACACTTGAATTCAAGTTCCAATTTCTTCTTTTAATTCAAAACCATTTTCATCTCAATTCAAAGTAAAGTTTGAAGAACTTAACAATACCAAGTCTTCAGATCCAATTTTCTTGCAAGAAGTCTCAAATTCCTGATCCATTTTCTTATCTCCCTCTATAGTTTCAAATTCAATACATTTTCTTTTAAAGTTAAACATTCCATTGAAATTCAAGTTGCAATATCATTTTAATTTCCAAGCTTTTTTTAGAATTTAGATTTCAAGTTTAAACACCATGTCAATATCTCCATTTTAGTATTCTATTCCAAATTAAAAAAAAAACATTTGTCGAATCTATTAGACATTTCAAGTTCATTATAATTTTCTTTTATTGTTCAAATTTCATTCAACAAGTTTCAAACTTCACTCAAGTTCAAAGTTCATGGCAAGTGATCCAAAATAAAGTTCATGACAAATTTCAAAGTCATTCCAAGGTTGTGAACTCTATCCAAATGCAAATTCATTTCAAGGTTTAAAATTCGAGATTCAAATTGTAAGTCTCCTTCAAGAACCAAATTCAATGCCAAATTTACAAGTGAGTTCATTCCATGTCAATTTAAATTCATTTCAAAAGTTTCATACAAATTTCAAATTCATGCCTAAGTTACAAGTTCAATTACATTCCAAATTCAATTTAAAGTTACAAGTGCAATGAGAAACACAATTACAAGGCTTAAAACTACAATTTCTTGCCACTTAAAAATAAGAAGTAATGAGAGTGTTCGTGTCCCAAATTAATTTGTCTAACTCCAAGTGACCAAACTTCATGTTTTTCTTCTACCCCCAAGTCGTGCCAATCATCAATCATGTGACCTATCTACAAAAACAAGATACATTTAAATTAGGTTAAGAGAAGATGAGGCCAAGATTACAACTCAAGTTCATTTACACATACCCTTTCACATGTAAAAAACAACCCCATTTTCAATCCATTATAATCCATGTCCATTCAATTCAGTTCACAATGTTCAACATAACTCAATCTTCAGTCAAATATACACATTCGCATGTTAATACATATCATCATCACTCAATTCGTTTTTCAAGATTCAAAGCTATCAAATTCATACACACATTTCATGTTCAATCCAATTTGCAAACAATTCAGTTCAAACACCAAATTCAACTCACATGAACCTATCCATAAGTCAATCCAAACCATTTTTAACAAATTTTCACACACACTCATTTCTAACCAAATCAAAACCAAATGCAAAATATAAACCAAAAACAATTTCATCATTCAAATCCAATTCAAGCACTTTCAAACCATATTCAATTAATTCAGGTTTCAATTAATCCAAGATACACTACAAATCAAATTTTGATTCAATCATCATCACATTAATTCTTTCACCGGCTAAAACAAATCTCAACCCAAATCAAGAGCATAAAATTCAATTCAAACAAGTGCCAATTTTGTACATCAAGAATGAAATCAATGAAGGTAGGAAAAATACTTAGAAGGGGGGGGGGGGTTGAATAAGGGTTTTAAAACAATTAAGATGATAGAAAAATAACACAGTATTTTTATCCTGGTTCGTTTGAACTCAAACTAATCCAGTCCACCCTACCAAGGTGATTTGCCTTTCTCAACAAGGACTTAATCCACTAAATCAAACTTGATTACAGTGTAAACCACTAAGACAATTGTCTTAGTATTCTCAAGAAATTTTGACCACAACTTGGTCTTCTTAAGGAAATCTTTTACAAAGATAAACTAACAATGTGTTTAAGATGTGCTTCTAAAAAGCTATATCACAATAGTGATTTTTGCACAAGTTTTTAGAACGAAATATAACTATTCAGCTTTTGAAGAAAGTTTGTATGAGAGCTTGTTGAATAATTTGTCAAGAATTTGTTTGAAGTTTGTTGGTTGTTCGTTAACCATTGAAGTGATGCTGAGACTTGCTTTTATAGTACTTTGAAATCCATTTCTCAAAGAATGTGCAACCTGTGCATTCTGTTCTTTTTGTCTTCTATTGACTTTTCTTTTCTCAGAAGAGGAATGTTCTGACAAATCCTTTTTGTCTGAATTCCTGTGTCATGCACGAATAAGGAAAGAGCCGTTTGGATAAGACAAGGAATATGCCAACGAATCTTTATTTGAACAACATCTTCTTCAACAACTCTGGAACTTCTTGCATCAGAACTTCTGATGAAGTTCCAAGTTCTTCAGATCAGAGTTAACTCAATCAGAGTTTCTCTATCAGAGTTTGCAGCAAAGTGCTTTAAGCGTGAAATTCTTATCAGAGCATACTTGCTTATCACAGCTTCTGCACTTGCAGCGTTGAGTACTTCAGAGTCTTTTGAAGCTTCGTGTATGTTCTTTACTCAAGTTCTTCTCAGCTTTGCTCAAAATCATTGTAGCAGATCAGAGTCTTCTGATGTGTTGCTTCTGACGCTCAGAGCTTTTTCGTTCTGTGGTGTTCAGAGGCGTTCTTACTTCCAGAATAATATTAATTTTGATATCTGAAACAAATAAACACTTGAACAAAATTATAGTATATAAATTCTCTATACAAAATTTCATTAATGTTATCATCAAAACAATGAGATATATTAAACACCAATCTATGTTCTAACAATCAAGTTCAAAACCAACAAAAAAAAACTCAATTTAAATTCATATGTCATACCAAATTCAAATTCATCAAACCATAAGGCCATGTCAGAATTTCCATTGCATTGCTATAACATATTCCATTTTCGTGCAAGTTTTTTAGCATACACCCACCAAGTTATCCAAAACTGTGATATCAGGGACCACACATGTTCAAGGTAGCAAAAGTGGCAAAACAAAAGTAATAACAGAAGACCATAGTACATAAACCTTAACACGAAAACGGAAAAAATACAAAAACTACAACAAGAACAGCCATAGCAGATCAATTTTTTTCAGAAATTCTGCATATTTTGTCTGCTAAACCTAATTCATTTCAATAGAATAGCCTCATTTTCAGAGAGTAAAGGGGGCGTCTACACGAAAAACCCTATTCTTGCTACACACAAAGTGCGGCTACCTAAAAAAGCCTAATCAAAGTTCATTTCTAAGAGATTTTTGAGCCTCTCGTTGAAGCTCAAACAAGTCTGAACTAAGGAGAACAACAACAACCCAACAACCGAGCTATCCAAGCAGCAGGAGAAGAAGAAATTTGGAGCTGAGTAGAGACAAGAGAAGACGATTTACCTTGGTGGAAGCTTTGTTAGAGAGACTCCAATAGGTAACTGAAAATCTCCTGTGAAACCTTGTATTTAGTTGTTAGTGTTGTTCACATTGCATTATTTGATTTTTCTTTCTTAGTCTCCTCTTGACTACTTCTTCTTTCTCTTATCCGTATCTCATTCATTATTTGACCTCTTTTGTATTTTCTTGAGTTTGTCTTAGGTTGATAGGGATTTCATTTTGGGGTTTGTGTTCAGGGTTTTAAGCAAAAGAGGTTTGGCGTTGAAGGTTCAGAGTATCGTTGAGTTTTAAGAGGGTTTGGGTTTTGGATCTTTGAACTTCAATCTAGGCATTTGCGAGAGATTTCGGAGAATCAAAGTTGAGATTCAGATTCATCGTGGAATTTGAGTAGGGGCTTATGTTTTGATTTTATAGTCTAGTGAGGTGTCGCAGGAGAAGACGGTGGCGGCCACCGAGCATTATCGTTTCTTCGGCAATGGGTGAATTGAGATGTGAAGAAATTTGAAGAGGAGAGAAAGTGAGAGGGTTTCGTTAGTGGAGAAGAGAGTGGAGTTTTCAATTAAAATCCCTTTAGTTACATTGGCACTTTTATCTCCTGCATTGCCAGGTGGAAGGGGTGGGGCCACCTGGCCGCCCCATGTGAACGACACCTAAGGTTGACTAGTAGTCAACCAGGGATCTTGTGTGGATCCTCTTTTGTGTATACCATGCACCCTCAAACCTCAGCACCCTTTGATTGAGTCATTGGTTTGACTCTGATGGATCTTGTGCTCCAAATCCTTTCCCAAGGTCAACACTTGTTGGCCAAAACCACACTGGATCAGACGCTTGTGCCAGCTTTCTTGGGCCTAGGTTTTTCTGAATGCATCCTCCTTTTTCTATTTGTTACAAGCCCATAAGGCTTTATTGTATTGTTTTATTATTCATTTCCTTTTTTCTATTTCTTTTTATTATATATAAAAAATGTGTGTATTGTTAATTATCTTAAATATATTTATTTAATATTAATTAATTAAATTACTAATTAATTTTATTAAATATTCATATTTAATTCAGTTAATAATTTTGTGTGTTGTTTAGTTTGGTTTAATTGTATAATTCCCAATTATTTAATTTTATTGTGCAATTTTCTCATATAATATGCTTATACCATGATAATATTTGACTAATATCTCACTTGCACACTCAAACCACTTTTAAAATATTCTCGATTCAACGTCGAACCATTTTTTCCACCCTGTAAGTCGATTGCTTTTTAAGCATCGCCATCAACCTTTTGATCACTGTTGCGGGTTTTGTTGTGTATTTGGTTATCCAGTTCGATTTGTGCTTCGGATTTCAGGTGATGGATTTATGGCTCATGGACTTGTTGGAGGTCTTTCTGCTATAGTTTGTGATCTGAACTTAATCCTCTGACCTGCACTTACTCTTCCATTTCTGAATTGAGCTGGTTTCGCTGCTTGTGAACTGAATTGGCTCTTGCTGTTTCCGAATTTGAACCTGAACTCAGTTTGGTGTTTTTCAGGACATAGAATTCAGATTTTTGGGACTAATATTTCTTTGTCTTCATCGTTTTTTCAGGGCCAAAGTGTCTTGGATTTGCAACTGTTGGTGCTGTTGTGGCGTGATAAAATAAAGGCGATGATGCTGTCTTCAACTGAGCCCATATGATGGATGTCTCTGATTGTTTCTGTTGTGCACCTTTAGTTTGTATTTCCAATTACTCTTGGCTGTGAACGCGCTGGTTTCATGGATTGTTCGGTTGAGCTTCAGTTTGAATTTCCAATCACCTGTGGCTGCAGCTTATGAACTGTTTTGGCTTTGAGTTTGGTTAGGAACTTTGGAAAATTCTAATGTTGTTTTGTGAATTTCAGGTGTTGGATAACCTTGAAAACAACACGATTCAGACCTGCCGGCATCCGGGTCTGAGTCCAAATTTACCTTTGTATCAGTTTGGAAATCCAATTGCGGCAAAAGCGAATCAGTCCCGCTTCTTTTATCTCTTTTATCTCTCGGTTGTCCCGCATGATAAGAACAGATGACCACTTGATCTGACGCCAACAGCGCGGGTCGGTAACGGGGGTAGGACGCAACTTCGGTTGTGCCACTCCCGGCACTCGATGATGACGCTGTTCTGAGAGTGTCGAAAACAAACTTCTAACCCTTTTCTGCTTCTGTTTTGTTTTCCTTTGTGCAGGTTAATCGGAGATTTGCAGAGAAGATCGAAGGAGCATCATGAAGAACACTTAGAATTCCTTAGGACTTAGGACTTTTTAGAGTGAATGTAATTCCTTGTAAACTCAAACAATGATTAGAATTCAAAGTTTATTTGAGTCACTCTTTTGTAAATTAAATACTTTATGAAATAAAAATTCAAAAAGTACTCATTTACTTCTTAAATATCTATGAACATACAAACATGAATTTATTTATATTTATTTCTTAGTTACAAATTATAAACATTCGTGAATAAAAATCCACAAACATTTAAATTTATTTCTAATTATAAATTATAAATACTCACGAATGACATTCAAAGGTACTTAAGTTCTGGCTCATATGCTTATTCTCTTCATAGCCCTGATCAAAACTAAGTGAATTCAACTAAACCCTCTCTGTTATGTATATCGAAAGAACGCGTTATTAACTGAAACGAAACTCCTTCCTGAACAAATGAACGACCCAACATTAGATACACTCCCGGTATTTTCCAATAATAAAACGAGCCAGCTTGATGCCTTGAAGGAAATCAACTTCTATGGTAGACAAATGTCCCATGTATCATGCTCTGAACGCCTCGAGGCTTAAAGACCGATTTTCTTCAGAATTAGCAAAAATAGTGTAAAATGACCAAAACGCCCTTGAACTGGATTCTTGCAAAACAAATCAACTCTAGGACTGGTTAGTGGTTAGCAGATGCACAAATGAGATGCTATGCGAAATGACTGACTAAATATAAGGGTAAAATTTGGGGTATTACAATCACCATACACAACATTCATAGCTTACTCCTGATCTTTCTTACAGTGAGACCTATTCGATCAATTACTTCTAGTTAGTCGTTTAGAAGACTAGCCCACTTTGTTGGTGCACACGATTAAAATTCAATTCGATTACTTTTCTTTACTTATTTATTTATATTTGTGTTTGCATGAGATTTGTTCAAAACCGTAAAGCATACTTGATCCTTATATCAAGCCCTACCCAATTCTTGTAATCCGATTGCCTTGTGCATCGCCATCAACCTTACCTTTACTCATTAAGACCTCCTTTATATTAGTTCAAACCCTTACACCATTTCTAACACAAATTTAAACCTCGATTAGCATCGAGTGTTTTCTCAAAGTCAAGTTAATTAACTTAATAACTTAGACCATATTTTAATAAAAGATGAAAAGGGAGTTGGAATGGAGTTTTCGATTTCTCTCCTCAATTGTTTAGGCCCGAGGAGCCTTTCTTAAGCTCGAACGATTGTCTTATCTAAAATATTTATAATGCAATCCTACATCAAACTTTTTCACAATAAATCAAACTTATTTTCTCAATACTAATATGAAAAGAGAGAGAGAGAGAGAGAGAGAGAGAGAGAGAGAGAGAGAGAGAGAGAGAGAGTCGGATCTTCAATTCATTTTCCTGATCATTTGAGACCGAAGAGCCTTTCTTAAGCTTCGAGTAATCGTCATCCGTTTAATTTACTCTAATTATATCAAAACTCTTTCATAATTAAAGATGAAAAAGAGAGAGAGTCGGATATTCGATTCACTTTCCCGATTACTTAGGCTCGAGGAGCCTTTCTTAAGCTTCGAGTAATTGTCATTCATAACTAGCTATATCAAAACTCTTTCATAATATAAGATGAAAGAGAGAGAGAGAGAGAGAGAGAGAGAGAGAGAGAGAGAGAGAGAGAGAGAGAGAGAGAGAGAGAGAGAGAGAGAGAGAGAGAGAGTCAAGTCTTTGACTCACTCTCCCGATTACTTGAGCCCGGGGAGCCTTTCTTAAGCTTCAAGTAGTTGCATCCATTTAAAATACTTTAACTATCTTCCATCATTCAAAACACTTTCCAAACACAACCTCTTTTCAAGATGAAAGAGAGAGAGAGAGAGAGAGAGAGAGAGAGAGAGAGAGAGAGAGAGAGAGAGAGAGAGAGAGAGAGAGCCGAGTCTTTGACTCATTCTCCCGATTACTTGGGCCCGAGGAGCCTTTCTTAAGCTTCAAGTAATCTTCATCCAATCAAAATACATCAACACATTAATTCAACTTCTCGCCATCGTGCGAACCGGCAAACCTTCTCATAAACATGAGATATGGTGTCTTGAGACGATGCAAAATATTGCTTTGTCCACAACCTATTTGATTTGTGATAAGTGGCATGTTTCCCATGAATGATGATATATATAAATCCATTCAAAGTGATGCAAGCTTCCTCTCTTCACCCGTTGGGTAAAGCAATATTTTATGTCAAATGCGACTAAGTATCTTTCAATAAAATCAAACCAACATCCGTAGTCTGAACTACGGATGCTCTGATTTCTCATTTGTAAATCAGAACACATAGGCATAGGATTGTGAGATCCTAGTGAGCAACCTCCTCTCTTTTTTCACCCGTAGTTCTACGAACTACAAATGCTCTAACTTTCCCATTGCACGAGGGAATACGTAGGCACAAGGGCCTTAATCCTTGGCGAGCACCCTAATCTAAAAACAACCCATTTTTCCTTAGCAATCTAAACCCTTTTATATTACCTTTTCACTTTATTCCCTTAGAAGAAAATAAACAATCTGACCTAACATTTCTCACAAATCGAATCAAGAGGTTCTCATTGAGTACAACAGGCGTGAGGGGTGCTAATACCTTCCCCTCAGGTAACCGACTCACAAACATAGAACTTAGTTACGATGACCATGTTCTTTCCCTAAAGGTTTTATCGATATTTTCCTTTCCCTCTTTGGGATAAATAAAGTTCTGTGGTGACTCTGTTTTCCGTGACCATTCATGAAGGATCGTACTTTTTTCGAGGTATGACAGCTGGCGACTCTGCTGGGGATTTGCATTGCCCTATGCAAGAGAGAGTCAAGCCTAACTTGACTCGATTCGTGAGAGTTAGGTTTGCTTGTTTGTTTTCTTCTTGTTTGTTATCTTATTGTTTGCTTGCTTGTTTAATCGTTATCTTCTTGTTTGTTTATCTTTATATCTCATATGGCATTATTGGGTTTCTCTGATTATGGGAACTTTGTGAGATGGCTTTATACCCGAGTCTGAGAAAAACATATGATTAGAATGGTGGTTGTGTAGTGGAATCCCTCGAGGAGCCTTTCTCATTAGGAGGATGCGAAAGCCCCACTTAGATTTGATTCCCTTGGAAATGTTGTTGTCGTGGTGAGCCTTTGCCATGGCAATAATATTTTCAAGCCTGAATTGATAACTCTAAGGACCTTTTAACCCTTCTTTCATGGTGTTTAGTAGTGTTAAATCATGAGGGTTGACACGAAAGCCCCGATCATATGAGATCCCTTGAACGTATCGTTATTCTGACACTGATATTTTCAACCTCGATTTATGACTCTGAGATGCCTTTTAAAAACCCTGGACTCGATGGTTGTGTAGTAGAGACTCACGAGGAGCCTTTCTCGTGGAACGACACGAAAACCTCACCTAGAGAAGATCCTTTCAAATATATTATTATTGTGGTATCCCTTTGCCATGGTTATAATGTATTTGAAAGAAATCCATGAATCTAGGCACCTACTCGTTAAAAGCCTACCCATGGGATTCCTATAATCAGAGATATCCTTTTTGCTTCAGAATTGTGTTGGTGGTCCTTAACCTTGCATTGCATCTCATGTTCATATCATAACATTCATATTTCTTTGGATTTCATGGAATCTAAGAATTACATTGCAGATATTTGGAAATCATGGGAAAAATACTAGAAGCACCTATCCATACAGTTTTAGGAAGCCTAAGTTGGAAGACTTGTGTGGTTTGGTTTCACGTATCCCCGCTGTTTTTAGAATTAATTTTGGAAAGGATTTTGACAAGCTGATTCATATCTTAACCCAAGAGGTGGATCAATGAGCGCTCGTTACTTTGGCCCAGTTTTATGAATCTTCTTTGAGATGTTTCACATTTCAAGACTTCCAATTAGCAACAACACTTGAGGAGTACAAGAAACTGGTGGGTATCACTATGAAGAGCAAGTTACCATTTATGGGTGTGGATCTATCTGTGGATGATAAGGTTATAACTGATGTTCTCCATATTTCTAAGAAAAACGTCACTGATAATTGGAAAACTAAAGGGGGTGTTAAGGGACTTCCTCTTAAGTTTCTTATAGAGAGAGCTAACACCCTTATAGAGGCTCAGAGTTGGGACGCCTGTTATGCTGTTGTGGCTTTGGCTATCTATGGGATTGTCCTATTCTTCAACATAGATGATTTTGTGGATGTGACTGCCATTCATATCTTCTTGACTAGGAATCTTGTACCAACTCTTTTGGCGGAAGTCTTATATTATTTGAGTTGGAGGAGTAAAAAGAAAGGATGATCGATTGTTTATTATACACCCTTTTTATATCAGTGGATAAACATGAATCTACCGACAAAGGGACCATTTGTTGATCGAGCTAGTGACAGTTAAGCTCAAAAGATGGCGTCCCTCCGATCTACTGACCTTTCCTGGTACTCGCAAGACTATGATGAAGTTATTTCCAACTGTGGTAAGCTCTCTAATATTCCTCTTATTAGAACTCGAGGCTATATTAATTCCAACCCTATGCTATCAGTAAGGCAACTCAGGTACCCGATGGTGGCTCCTCCCGAAGAAAAGAATTTGGAAGCCTTCATGATACATGATTTGGGAACTGAGAACCCTGAATTATTCAAGAAGATTACAAGATCTTGGAGAAGTATTAGGAAGAAAGGGAAGAGTGACTTGGGATGAAGGAACAATATTACCAAGGAACCCTACTTTGTATGGGTCAAGGAGAGAGCAAAGGAGGTTAAAATGCCTTTTGAAGTCAAGTTGTCTGAACTCTTACCTGAACCAAAGCCTACTCACATCCCAATTGAGGAAGTCGGGGATCTTAAAGCCATCATAGCAAGATTGGTGAAGGAAAATGAGCAAATTGAGCTGAAGCTTCAGAGTGTCACTAAGGAGAAGAACGACATGAATGGGAACTTCAGCGTAAGAATACCCATCTAGGGTCAGTGGAAAAGAAGGTCGATGAAGAAGAACACCGAAGAAATAAGGTTAAGGTGTGTCTTAACCAATCTGACAGTAAGGTGAACGGACTCAAAGAAGAGTTGGATAAAGCCCGAAGGAAATGCGTTGAGAATGAAAATTGTTGGCTTTTGGATGCCCAGAAGAACAAGACAATCAAAGAGGAAATGGGAGTGGAAATTCAAAGTTTAAGCACCACCCTATGCTACTCAAGGGCTTCCGAAGTAGAGCAGCGTAGACTCAAAGAAGATGTCATGAGAGTCTCTTGGATTGAGCCAACAAATTGGGACAGATTATGTAGGGAGCTAAATGAGGTTGGAAAGCTTGCCGAGGATAAGAAGAACCAGCTAGAGGCTATCCTTGCAGATAAAGATATTTGGGTTACTGAAAGGATGATTGTGCTTTCAGATTGTGATGGCTATGAGCAATCCATACATATTTTGATAGCTGATCGAGATATGTACCGCAATAAGCTCAATGGGTTGGTGGAATTCTGTAACTGGTTGGCTCAAGACTTGGTGTGGAAGCATATGGATGCCACGGAAGCGATGGATGACTCTACTCCTCCTGCTATTCATGATTTCATTTGCCTTTGCAAGACCATGCTGAAGAGGTTTAAGGAGGAATTAGAGGAGCATGAGGCTCGTAGGCTAAAATTTTGAGTTTTCATTTTCATTTTTGTACTCTTTCCTGTTTTTAGACATTATGGGTTGTACTTGATTTTGAATGATTTTTGTATCATTTTGATTGCTACAATTTAATGAATAAATGTGGTTTCATTTGCTTCATATTTGTTTGTTCCTTGATATTTATGTATAAACTAACAACTAATTCGAACGATTCCTTGAAACGCCAAAGGATGCATACCTTGCATTGCATTTCATATTGCATACACATCCACATATGCATATCATGTGTTTTGAACTCGTTTCTCATTCCATCTTGAATCCTAAGCACAAATATAATACCAGAGCCTGTGCTCGCCAAAGGATGTCTGAAGTAGAAGAATAGAATGCAAGACTAAGATCTGAACTCGAAGATCTTCGAGGGAATGTGAATAAACTCATGGAAATGATCCAAACCTTGACTGCTAGAAGTGAGCCTCCTCAAATTGTTGTCGTCTCAGAGATCGTAGGATCTTCTGGAAAACTCAAACTATGACGTTTGTGCCTTCCACATGGCCCCTATATGGTTTACATCATAATTTTGTGCCACAATTTGAAACGACAGGGCAATCTGTGCCACAAACAGTCTCCTTGCCATTCTATATTGAAACACGACTTGTCATACACACTACTCCACAAACTGATGTGCACACTGTTCCACACACGGTTGTTCTAACTAGAATTGCTACGCAATATGAGGACTATAACCAAGTGTATCATGCTCCTGAGTCAGTCATTATAAGCGATGATGCAAGAAACGAGGATCTTAGGAAGGTGAAAGAAAATTATCAAACTCTAGTGAAACGACTCCAAGTAATAGAGGGTGATGACGTTTTTAGGACTGCTGCTAAAGAAATGTGCTTGGTTCCTGGTTTGATTATCCCAACCAAGTTCAAGACACCAGAATTTGACAAGTACAAGGGGCATACTTGTCCAAAGAACCACCTTATCATATACTATTGCAAAATGGCTGCGCATGTGGACGATGACAAGCTGATGATACATTGTTTTCAAGACAGCTTGAGCGGAGCACCGTCCAAATGGTATTTGAGTATCAATCAAGGAAAGATTTAAAAATTTACAAGATCTATCTTATGCCTTTATCAAGCACTATAAATACAACATGGATATGGCACCCGATAAGAGACAGTTACAGAACATGTCGTAGAGACACAAAGAATCATTCAAAGAATATGCACAAAGATTGAGGGAGTTAGCCTCTGAGGTTGAGCCTTCACTAGATAAAAAAGAGCTCGCCGAACTATTCATGGATATTGTACCACCTTTCTATTATGATAAAATGGTATGAAGCACATCATTGGGATTCTCCGAGCTTGTGGCCATTGGAGCCCGAATTGAGCATGGTTTAAAGAGTGGTAAAATTGCGTCTGCTGCTACTACTTCTAGTAATGTAAGAAAGAATCAGGGAGGTTTCTAGTGAAGACAGGAAGGCGAGACCAATGCCTTGTCTAGTGGTTAGAGAGGAAGTCAACCAAGGAGAAGACTTCTACAACCTACTGCTTATCAACAACCTTCTGCATCAGTACCATACTTCCAACAACCTTATGTGGCGTCTGTAATGAAGGAAAATTGCGATCTAAACGCAGCGGAAAACAAAAATTTCCTTTAGTGATCCTTACGAATGAGCATGGTCAGTGATAGAATCGTTACCTCTTTGTGGCGATTCAGATCTTTGATGCAGCGATCACAAGCGTTGATGAAGTGCAACGCCTCTACTCAGTCCACACGAACAGCTTCCGGTCACAGTGCTAGCTGCTTACGAACGAAATTATTTGAGTGAGAAAAGAGAATCAAAAACGAAATTGCATCAAGTGAAAGCTTCATCACAAGGGTTCCTTTTATAGACTCTCTTGTGGACTGCGGGCTAAAAACCCAATTCACATGATCCATAATAATATTATATATTATTATAATAACTATTATTATAATAAATATATTTATTTTATTATTATTTTACAACCATTATAAAATAACAATAATTATTATTATATTATCCGAATTTCTATTTTTTCACTTAAGTGCACCGTACCTTACGGTGTTCCTTTGATTTCTCTATCTCTCATCAAACTGTCCTTATGTGTGTGACCCTGTAGGATTTCGTAACGTTGGTAATTATATTAAATTATATATTTAACATAATAAACAGTAAGCGGTATCTAGCAACACATCACTGCTACCCAAGTCACGAAAATGTCATGTGATCTGACAAAACCCTTTTCGTGATAATATATGTTTGTACAATTACCCTTTTGCCCCTATGTCTATATTGAACACAAGGCATACACTGTGTCATCCTTGTCCAGTTCAATATTGGGCCCTTAGACATTTCTCCTGTTATGCAGGATTGGCAAATTCCATCTAGGACACTCATGTCCCTCAGTATGCTTCGTGGAGTGCCCATCAACTGTCTTTATGATCATCCAGTTACGGATAATGTTTGATCAGCAATAAAGTACCCGACTCTACATCTAGGGTCCATAGTGGTTTCAGGTCGAAGGGTGGTAATACACCATTATCACCATGAGAATAACTTATGACACTTTGCATAACATACTATGTAGTATTCTCATAGCGGGTCAATCCGGTATAAATATTACTCCTAATATTTATACCTATGTCAAGACTTGATAACTCGTTATCTATGATCCATGAGATGTGATCATCAGTCTATCTTCATAATAGTCTCAATGCTTTTAATGTTATCCCACTTTGCAATAAAGCTTGACTACGGATATTTTAAGAATAATGTCTTTATGTTTAATGGGATCTCATGATTAAGTCACACTTAACATTTCATTAAACAGACTAACTATTCTAGGGACTTTATTATTCTGAAAGACAAACATAATAAAGAAATGCCTTTTATTATTAAACGAATAATCTGATACAAGTACCAAAAAGTATTGGCCTCTAGGGCTTACACCAACAATCTCCCACTAGCACTAGAGCCAATTAGGCATACCCTTAATACCCATAGATCTAGTATGACCATCATGCTTCTGTTGCGCAAGAGGCTTTGTTAATGGGTCAGCGATATTGTCAAGTGTAGGTACTCTGCATATCTTCACATCTCCCCGATCGATTATCTCTCGAATGAGGTGATAACGCCTAAGTATGTGTTTGGATCGTTGGTGAGATCTAGGCTCCTTAGCTTGTGCGATAGCACCATTGTTATCACAATATAAACCAATGGGATCCACAATGCTAGGGACTATGCCAAGTTCACTAATGAACTTCTTGATCCAAACAGCTTCCTTTGCTGCATTTGAGGCAGCAATATACTCGGCCTCAGTTGTAGAATCAACAACTGTTTCTTGCTTTGAACTTTTCCAGCTCACAGCTGTTGCACCCCAAAATTTGCCCTCACAATACAAGACTTTGTGTTCTAAGAAGATTCACAAGGTTCACAAGCTTCACAATACCTCCCATGAGTATCACAAGATATCTTACGAAGATTCACAAGGTTCACAAAGTTCACAATTGGTCAGAAGAGTTGACAATTCCCTCAGACAATGCACCTCCTAAGCAGTGCATCCAAAACTAGGGTTTTGACTTTAATCAGGCTAAATGGACTTCCAAGACTTCAAGTGAGCTTCATAACATCTTATATGTGTATGAGAGCCCCCATGTCAAGTTTCAAGACTTTTCTCAAAAGTTTGCTCAGTCAGATGATCAGATAAGTCAAAAGCAGTCAATGCAGTTAAAAGGTCAAACTGAGGTCAACTGTGGTCAAACCAAAGTCAAACTTCATGATTTTTTTTTTTTGCCAACATCAAAGAGAGGTTGGGTGAGAAATATTATCATAATAACTGTAATACCCCAAATTTTACCCTAAGATTTGTCGTCGCATTTCATTGCATTTAATCAATTACTAACAAATTTGTGTAGTCGTTTGACTTTTTGCAGGTAAATATCATATGGCATGCATTTTTTTTCTAAAAAGTAAAAATGGCACAATTGGCAGGAGGACATGTGTAAGGAGTTATGAGTGTGAGAGGTTGAGGGTTCGAATCTCACCTTTGTCACTTTTTTTTGTTTTTTATTATTTTTACTCTAAATTTTTCTATCTTTCATTAAAAAAATAACAAAAATAGTTTTTTATTATTATTTAATTATTATTTTCGTATTTTAATTAAATCATTTTTTAAAATATTATTTTTTTCACTTTTTTCTCAATTATTCATAAAAATATCCAAAAAATCATAAAATAAAAAATATTGAAAAAAAATTTGTTCTTTTTATAATATTTTTTATTTTAGGAATCAATAGGATTATTAGTTTTTATTTTAAGTTTATTTTAATTATTTTAAATTATTTAAATTTTATTTTTTCTTAACTAATTATTTAGTTTGGGCTTTAAAATGGGCTTTAGGGACATTATTGACAATTTGGTGTTAACCCTAATTTGTTCCCTATATATACATGTGTTGCCTTGTTGGAAAAAGGAGGAGAATGAAAAAAAACCTAAGAGGAGTGAGTGTCGTTTGCCGTTATTTAGTTTTCTTCTTCATCCATTACTATTGTTTCTTTTTCTTCATCGTTTACCGTTATTTCTTTTCCTTCATCTATTACTGTTGTTTCTTTTTCTTCATCTTTTACCGTTATTTCTTTTTCTTCATCTATTACCGTTATTTCTTTTTCTTTATCTATTACTGTTACGTTTATATATATATATAATTTTTAAATTGTTAGAGTTTATATATATAAGATTTTTGATCGAATTATGTCGATACGATGTTTGCACATTTGTGTGCATGACGCGTGACATTTGTGTTAGTTCGATCTGGTTGCGATGATCGCATTTTTGTGTGAGCAATAATACTATTTTTTGCTTAATTTCTTTTTCTTTGCGATAAATTTTGTTTCGTCCGATTTAGATCTGGTTGCGATGAGCGCATTTCTGCGTTAGCAACATTGTTGGGTTATTTGGCACATTTAAAATTCATTATTGCTTTATTATTATTATTATTATTATTATTATTATTATTATTATTATTATTATCATTATTTATTATTATTATCATTATTATCATTATTATTACCATTATTACTATTATTGTTATCATTAATTTATTAAAATTTGTTATAATATAAAAATCTGTTTTTTAAAATAAATAACATTAACATCTTTTCCAAATTAATATGAAAACCTATTATTTTTAAGAAAAACTTTTTTTTAGATAAATTTAAAATAATAACTAAAATCTTTTTTTAAAATAATAACTAGAACCGTTATTTATTTTATTTTATTATTGTTCAATTCAAATTTCATTATCATATTGTATCTGCTCCTCTCATGTAACCTCGCGAACTTAACAATCGCTCTTTAAATTCTGCCTTTAAATTTCTGCTTGCATGGTTTAAATTATGACATTATCTCTCTGTTTGCATGATTCAATTATCTCACGCGTTTACTATTATTTCTGTCACATTGCACACATCCGAAGGTTAGGTCTAACTGTTTGGCCGTCGCGCCAATAGTCCGTAAAACTTCACACATTCAATTTCAAATCCTCAAAACTACAAACTACAAACCCTAATTTTCACAAATGCCTCGCCGCAGGCAAAATTACAATTTTACCCTTAGCATTAGGTCAAAGAGCCGCCGCGCTCATTTTTAGGGTTTCCCGCCGTGGAATCCCTAATTTAACCCTAATTACAACTTAACATTTCAACGTAGAGATTTGGAGTTTCTACACTCCATGTAAGCGTGTCCTTAAGATGCGTTTATTCCCCTTGAGACCTTGACCACAGTCAAGAAGTTTCTAACCTCCCTATTGAGGGGAACTACGATTACTCTGATTCCACTCCCGTAAGGATACGTAGGCACAAGATGCGATGTCTTGCCGAGTAAACTTAGAATTAACCCCCTTTATTATTTATTATTGCTTATTTATATTTTATTTATCTTTGCTATTTAATTATTTTGCTTATTATTTTGTAATTGTTTCTTGGATGTAAAGTTGTTTAATTATTTAATTATTATTATGGTTAGTAATTAGGGAGTGTAACAACATGTATGTAATATTAAAATCACTTTTAAATAAAGATAATTAAAATAAACACGTCACACACGTAAGTCGATTTTAATCGCCGTCTCACTTCCTAAGGATATCCCTCAAGTTGCCTACGAATAATGGTTAAGTGGGGTGTATAAAGCAAGTCCCTCAAATAGAAAAATCATCAAAGTCCCTTATGGTTGCCTTTACGAATCGAGTCCCTTTCGAAAAATGATGATAGTCCCTTATATGTGCTTATTACATCCCACAATGGCCTTCAAAGTCAAATTGTCCCTCACATGTCCCTTAACATCCAAAGTAAGGACTACCTACTCCATTATAGTAGGGATAGTCTTACTAAAGGAAAGAATGAAGAATAAGAAAGACCTTTAAACATTAGGGTAGGTTACTCCTAGGTGCTTGCTCACTTCAAAATTGTTTCGCACTTAAACAAATTTTCAACAAGTTTTCAAACAAGTTCTTAACACATCCTTACATGGATTATTTATTAACTATTCTGAAAATTTTCTATTCACACACTACAATTTCAAAACAATTCAAAAGTGAGCTTAAGTACCTAAGAGCCCATGGATAACCATGGATGAAAAGGATGCTAATACCTTCCCTTTTCATAACCTACCCCCCGGACCCAAAATATTCTCTAAGGTCTTTCCTGTTCTTTTATAACCTTTCCTTATGGATAAAATAAAAGTCGGTGGCGACTCTTGCTATCCGCAACATTGTTTAAAGTCAGTTCACCGGGTTACAGAACTGGCGACTCTGCTGGGGATCTATTTAAGAGGGGTACCCTTAGGAATTAAGATCACTTTAAATTGTTTGCCTTGTTTGCTTTATTATTATATTGTTGGGGTGCTCTTATGTGTGAAAGGTCCTAACCCGGATCTAGTGTACCTTAGGTAAATGGCAATAGACCAAGGAAACTGTACGACGTATATCGATACGGTTGATCTGGTGGCCATAGTTAGTGCGACTTCTTGGTTGGTGCTTATATTCCTTAAGTCAAGTTGAGGATAATATTGAGGCTGCCATATGTTGTCAATGCACTAACTGACTTTTAGAACCCTAGTTAACTCATCTTGGCCTTTAGAAAGTAGTGAGGTAACCGGCTTTGGTGCAGACTGAAGTTGGTTGACACTCGATACTACGCTCATTGAGATCTTAAACTTGGAGGGTTTTGGTTGGCAAGTAAGTTGCCTTCTGAACAACCACCCTTGTGAAGGATCAATGATATTGAGATCCCTTAGAACCTGGTTACTTTTGTAGGACAGGATGAACCATCTAACTTCAGGGGAGGGTACTCGCCTTTGAACCTCATGCAAGCCTTTAAACCTAGGGCTATGGTGTGACTTGTTTGTGTGTGCCACATGTTTGTGATTGAGCATGACATCATGACATCATCATGCATCATAAGCATATCATTTTCCCTAACCATTTCAAGGACCAAAGGATTTATCTTTGTTCTTTGTTGCAGGTCATGGCTTCTGCTCGTAGAAACACCATCAGGATCAACTTTGTAGGGATACCTGCTAAGCTCAAGGAGTTGGTTTCCCTAGTGCCTGATCATTCCCAGTTCAACAAGAGACATGGTCACTTATTGGATCTAGTTACTTCAGGGTTCAGTGAAGACATGATGAGTGTGTTGTTTCAGTTCTTTGACCCTAAGCACCATTGCTTTACATTTCCTGATTATCAGCTGGTTCCAACCATGGAGGAGTTCTCTAAACTTCTGGGTATACCTGTTCTTGATCAGAAGCCATTCACAGGCTTAGAGAAGGAGCTTAAACCAGAAGTTATTGCTGCAGCTCTACATCTGAAGAAGTCTGACATTGTTCTAGAGACGAGAAGTGGAGTTAAAGGTATTCTTGCCAAGGTATTAGTGGATAAAGCTCAAATGTTCTTGAAGGCTATGAGCTACGATGCTGTTGAGGAGATCTTAGCCTTATTGATTTATGGCTTAGTGTTGTTCCCCAATCCTGATCAGTTCATAGACGTTCATGCCATCAACATATTCCTGAGTCACAATCCAGTGCCTACCTTACTTGGAGACATCCTACATTCTCTTCACACCCGTACTACAAGGGCAAGAGGAACTTTGATGTGCTGCATACCTTTACTTTCTAGGTGGTTTATTTCTCACCTTCCTCGCTCAGTAATGAAGAATGAGCAAGAGTTCAGATGGTCCAAGAGGATCATGTCACTTTCTCACTCAGACATCCATTGGTGCTCCAGATCTATGGAGAATGTCACCATCATTGACCGTTGTGGGGAGTTTCCTAATGTACCACTTCTAGGCATAAGAGGAGGCATCACCTACAACCCATCTCTAGCTTTACGACAGTTTGGTTACGCCCGGAGCGATGGTCCACATGACATGTTGATTCAGGGCATTGTGTTTGATTACGACAACGATCTTCAGGGTTACCGTCAGAGATTCATCCGAGCTTGGGGAAAGGTAAACAGGATTGACAGCAAGACACTGGAGCCTAAGTACACTATTCCAATGGAGGCTTATCTCAGATGGGTACGATCTCGTGCTCAGACACTCATGATGCCATATCCTGCCGTCCTACCAGTTACCATGGAACCTGTTGCTGAAGGAGACACAGCTTATACCATCCTTCACCCAGACATGCCTACTGATATGGAAGACTTGCAGAGATCATGGATCCAACTGAAAGAGCAAAGGGATACTTTCGAGGCTCATTACAAAGCAAGCCAAGCAAGGATCCTAGAGCTAACAAAGCTACTTCATGAGGAACGAAACCTCAACTCATACCTCAACACAAAGAGGAAACGTCCATGGGAGACTTAAAACCCCATCTTTTGTACTTATTTCGTTTTCATTTTTTGTAAGCCTAAAAGGCAAAACAAGTTATTACTAATAAAAAGTTACTTTCTTGTTTGTTTAAGCAAATTTAAATCCTGCGGTCCTTGAAAACATTGCATATGCATTCCCATATCATTGCATCACAGGTTTATAATTGTGCACAGGTTTCTCATCTTCTCGCTGTTTATTTCAGCAATGGCTCTTGAACAATCAGTTAAGGATCTCCAGGCACAGAATGCACAGTTCCAAGAGCTGATCCTGAACCTATCCAAGGGGCAGGATGAATTGAAGACACTGCTGGCCAAGAAGACTAAGAAGGCTAGAAGGTCTGCTGGGTTGCTCAACATGGGAAGAAGGTTCAAAGGTCCTGTCAAGACCAAGGAACAAGATGAAGACTATGAATCTGAAGAATCTGAGCAGGAGAGAGGCAGTCTCCACAATACTATGGGGGACTCTGATTCTGAGGCTAACTACTACCACGAGCCTAACGAAGACAAATTCAAGATGCTGGTGGATAGAATGGATGCTATGGAATTACAGAAATCATCTGGGCTGGATTTTGAGGATTTGAGCTTGATATCTGGGGTGGTCATACCCATTGGGTTCAAAGTTCCTACATTTGTTGTCTATGATGGGGTCTCCTGTCCCAAATTGCATCTGAGGTCTTATGTCAGAAGAATGCAACCCCACACTGCTGATAAAAAGTTGTGGATCCATTTCTTTCAAGAGAGTTTATCTGGAGCTCAGTTAGAGTGGTATTATTAGTTGGAGAGTGTCAACATCAGAGATTGGAATGACCTTGCTGAAGCTTTCTACAAGCAGTATCAATACAATGCTGACTTAGCCCCCACTCGCATGCAGCTTCAGAGCATGTCTATGGGTGCCAAAGAAAGCTTTAAGGAGTATGCTCAGAAGTGGAGAGACTTAGCTGGAAGAGTTCAACCCCCTTTGACTGATAGGGAGTTGGTTGATATGTTCATGTGTACGCTGAATGGTCCGTTTTACAGTCATCTCATTGGAAGCTCATCATCTGGCTTCACTGAGTTGATCATGACAGGAGAGCGAGTAGAGAATGGTATCAAGAGTGGTAAGATCCAAGTGGGCACTTCTTCATCAGGTGCTGCAAAGAAGCCTCCCACTGGGAAGAAAGAATCTAATGCTGTGTATGGTCAGCCTGATCGTAACAGAAGGCATCAGTCTGTTAGTGCAGTTCATATTTCAAATCCAACTCCTGCAACAACAGAGCAGCCTCAAGGCAACCAACAGAGGGCTAGAAGACAGTTCACGAAGATCAACATGTCAATGGCTCAGGCATTGCAACACTTGTTGAGGGCTGAACTTATTACCCTGAGGGAGGCTCCTCAGAATCCCAATGTTACCTCTCCCAAGTACAATCCCAATGCACGATGTGCATATCATTCAAACTGTCCAGGACATGATACTAATAACTGCTGGGTCTTGAAGAACAAAATTCAGGATATGATTGATGCTGGAGAAATTGAGTTTGATCCACCAGGTACTCCAAATGTGATTACAGCTCCAATGCCAAATCACGAGAAGACTGTCAACGCCATTGATGAAGATATTGATGAAGATCTGCATGTCTATTCAGTTATGGAGTTGAGCACACCATTGTCTGTTATCAAAAAGAGGTTAGTACAAGCTGGGATCTTTCCAGGTTGTCATGAAGATTGTCTATATTGTACCTATAAGCCGGATAGTTGCTTCATTTTGAGAGATGGGATTCAACGTCTCATGGATAAATATACTATAGTGTTTGAAAGAAGACCAGAATCTGTAGAAAGTATGGTGGATCATCTGACTCAGGGTAAGAAGATTGGAGAGGTTGACATGGTTGACAAAGTACCACTAAGAATCACTTCAAAGGGTCCCATTAAAATCACTCATCAGGGCCCAATCAAGATTACTGCTGAAGGTCCTGTGAAAGTTGTTGCTGAAGCCAGAGTAGCTCCTCTGATCATTGCCACTCCTGGTCCTATTCCTTATACATCTGACAAAGCTGTGCCATGGCACTATGGGTCTGATGTTTACATCCATGGTGTCAAGCAGGAGCCTTTACCTGATATGCCTGTTGACATTGATAATATTGCTGGATCTAGCAAGATCACTCGTAGTGGAAGAGTCTTCTCTCCTCCAGTTGCTTCTAAGAGTGCAGTTACTCCTGCTGTTACTTCCACCACTGATGCTCGGGGCAAGGGTCCTGTTATTGAGCCTGTATCTACTGATGTGCCAGCTGCTGATGACCTCTCTAAGCAGATGGAAGAAGTATTGAAAATCATTCGCAAGAGTGATTATGATATTGTTGATCAGCTGGGGCATACTCCCTCAAAGATTTCTATGCTCTCCCTGTTATTATGTTCTGAGGCTCATGCCAAGTTATTGATCAAGTTTCTAAAGATGGCTCATGTACCCAGTGAAATTTCTGTGGACCAGTTTGAGAATTGTGTTGCTCACCTGACCTATGACAACGGGTTAGGATTTTCTGATGCTGACTTGACCCCTGCCAAGAGGGATCATAACAGGGCCTTGCATATTTCAATTGAATGCAGGGGCACTACCCTGTCTCATGTGCTGATAGACAATGGTTCCTCTCTGAATGTGTTGCCTAAGGAAGTCCTGAACAAGCTGAGTCCTGAAGATACGGTATTGAAGCCCAGTAATATTGTGGTAAAGGCTTTTGATGGTTCTAGAAGAGTAGTGCATGGGGAAATTGATCTTCCAATCAAGGTTGGCTCTCAGGTACATTCTATGTGATGGATATTCGTCCTTCGTACTCATGTCTGCTTGGTCGTCCCTGGATCCATGGGGCAGGTGCTGTGACCTCCACATTACATCAAAAGTTGAGATATCCGGTGAATGGAAAAGTTGTTACTGTCTTTGGAGAGGAAGAATACTTTGTCAGCCATGTAAACACTTTCAAGTATCTGGAAGTAGAAGGTGAATACATTGAAACTCCATGTCAGTCATTTGAAGTGGTTCCCTGGGCTGTTAAGGATTGTGTGACTCCTCCTGCTGTGAAGAAGGTTCCTGTGGTCATCAGAAATCCTCCAACAATGGCAATGGCCTCCCTCAATGATGCAAAAGCTGTGGTGGAAGAAGGTGGTTGTACTATTTGGGGTCAGCTTCCTGATATTCCATACAAGTCTGACAAGTTTGGTTTGGGTTTCACTGCAGAGTCCCAGAAGGCTGTTCGTCGTGCTCATGCTGTTCGTATCACCAATCAAGGGGTTATCAATGCTGTGGGAGATCAAGATGAAGACTACAACTTGGAGGCATGGATTTTTCCTACTGTGGGTGCTGGACTCAATAATTGGAAAGCTGAAGATGTTATCCCTATCTCCTTTAGTCAGGAGTAAATACTATTACTGTGTTATGTTTTTAAATTTATAATTTCTGGAACAATTAAAACTTTCAAGCCATGTGCCTTACCCGGGGCACAATGGTGTGCTTGTTACGGGTTGTCATTTCATTTGCATACATCATTCAATAAAATCAGTGGACGTGTCGTTTTCGTAAATATTGTGTTCCTTGTCTTTCTTTTTCTTTTATTTTTGCTTTATCAGCTATGTGTTCTTACACACACCCACGTCACTAAAATGCAGATCCTCATCCACTCTGGATCCAGTTGATAACAGTTCTACTATTGCCAATTACAATTTCGAGAATCCGATCTATCAAACTGAAGACGGAAACGAGGACGATTGTGAAATACCTGTGGAGCTTGCTAGGTTGTTACAACAAGAAGAGAAAGCTATACAGCCACATGAAGAGCCAGTCGAAGTTGTGAATCTGGGAACTGAAGAAAACAGAAAAGAGGTCAAAATAGGGGCTGATTTAGAGGACAGTGTCAAGAGCAGGTTGATTCAGATGCTACGTGACTATGTGGAGATCTTTGCTTGGTCTTATGAAGATATGCCAGGGTTGGATACAGACATTGTGGTTCACCGTTTGCCAGTGAAAGAAGATTGTCGTCCAAAGAAGCAGAAGGTTCGTCGTATGCGTCCTGAAATGTCAGAAAAGATCAAAGCAGAGGTAATGAAACAGTTCAATG
Source organism: Lathyrus sativus (assembly GCA_963859935.3). Taxonomy (NCBI): domain Eukaryota; kingdom Viridiplantae; phylum Streptophyta; class Magnoliopsida; order Fabales; family Fabaceae; genus Lathyrus; species Lathyrus sativus. The sequence goes on along the minus strand of OZ012735.1, from coordinate 701,793,767 downwards.
CAGGGTTCTTGGCCGTAACTTCTTATCCTCAGTGGGTTGCAAATGTGGTACCAGTTCCTAAGAAAGATGGTAAGGTACGTATGTGTGTAGACTACAGAGATCTGAACAAGGCTAGCCCTAAAGATGACTTTCCACTTCCTCATATTGATATTCTGGTAGACAACACTGCTCAGCATAAGGTATTCTCTTTTATGGATGGTTTCTCTGGTTACAATCAAATCAAGATGGCACCTGAAGATATGGAGAAGACAACATTTGTGACACAGTGGGGCACCTTTTGCTATAAGGTAATGCCATTTGGTTTGAAGAATGCAGGGGCAACATATCAGCGTGCTATGGTGGCTTTGTTTCATGATATGATTCATCATGAGATAGAGGTATATGTGGATGATATGATAGCCAGATCTCAGAATGACGAGCAACATCTTGATCATCTGCACAAGTCGTTTGAGAGGTTGAAGAAATACAAGTTGAGATTGAACCCAAACAAGTGTACTTTTGGAGTTAGATCTGGAAAACTCTTGGGTTTCATTGTCAGTGGAAAAGGTATTGAAGTAGATCCTGCAAAAGTGAAAGCTATACGAGAGATGCCAGCTCCCCGTACTGAGAAGGAGGTTAGAGGTTTCTTGGGACGATTGAACTACATTGCAAGATTTATTCCCCAATTAACTACCATCTGTGAGCCAATCTTCAAGTTGTTGAAGAAAGATCAGGTGATGGAATGGAATGATGAGTACCAGACTGCCTTTGATGAAATCAAGAGATATTTGCTAGAACCTCCAATTTTAATGCCACCAGTTGATGGAAGACCCTTGATTATGTATTTAACAGTATTAGACAACTCAATGGGGTGTGTATTGGGGCAACATGACGAGTCTGGTCGAAAAGAGCAGGCAATATACTACCTTAGCAAAAAGTTTACCGACTGTGAAACAAGATACTCACTGCTCGAGAAAACTTGCTGCGCTTTGGCATGGGCTGCTCGCCGACTAAGACAGTATATGTTGACCCATACTACCTTGTTGATTTCGAAGATGGATCCAATCAAGTACATATTTGAGAAACCTGCTCTTTCCGGAAGAATTGCAAGATGGCAAATGATCTTGACGGAATATGATATACAGCATCTGTGACTAAGAATGTTGTGGCTCGGTTCATTAAGAATAATCTCATATGTAGGTATGGTATCCCTGAAAGGATTATCACTGACAATGGCTCTAATCTGAACAACACTATGATTACTGATCTCTGTACGCAGTTCAAGATTAAGCATCACAACTCTTCTCCGTATCGTCCAAAGATGAATGGGGCAGTTGAAGCTGCTAATAAGAACATTAAGAAGATTGTACAGAAGATGACTGTTACTTACAAGGATTGGCACGAGATGTTACCATTTGCTCTTCATGGTTATCATACTACAATACGTACTTCAACAGGGGCAACCCCATTCTCCTTAGTCTATGGTATGGAAGCAGTTCTGCCTATTGAAGTTCAGATCCCCTCCTTGAGAATTATGAAGGATGCAGGCTTGGATGAAGATGAGTGGATTCAGACTCGACTTGACCAGATAAATTTGATTGATGAGAAAAGGTTAGCAGCAGTTTGTCATGGCCAGATATACCAGAAACGGATGATCAAAGCTTTTAACAAGAAGGTTAAGCCAAAGGTATATCAGGCTGGTGACTTGGTAATCAAGCGTATCATATTACCACAGGGTGATCCTAGGGGCAAGTGGACTCCAACATATGAGGGACCATTTGTAGTCAAGACAGTATTCTCAGGAGGTGCCATGATACTGACTACAATGGATGGTGAAGACTTCCCACAACCTGTAAACGCAGACATAGTTAAAAAATACTACGCATAAAAAGAGACCCGCTAGGTTGACAGGCCTAGGCAAAAATAAGGGCGTCCCGGCAAACCAAAAGGGTTTGGGCAAAAATTAGGGATATATATATATAAAAAGATGTACACCCGGCAAGTCGAAAACCTGAAAAGGCGGCTTGGGCAAAAAAGGGTATCCCGGTGGATTGAAAACCTGAAAGGGCAATCCAGGCAAAAGTTAGGGATTAAAGCGTATGACTATGTCTCGTTTGGATCACTCATGAAACTGCAACCAGTTGTACTACTTACTCAAGCTCAAACAGATAAAGCTCAATCCAATCGTTTCCGTCTCAACAGCAAGAAGATGAGATACTTGAGTGGCAATAGTAGAATTGAAACTCAATAGGATTATTTCCCACATAGCTGATTCTTTTTGACAAAATTCTCTTACTAGGGTTTATGTCTCCTTGTACAAACTTACCCGTGTATGGGTCACTTTTGATATAAATAAACTCCATCTTTTGAATCCAGATTTACTTTTACCCTATTTACATAAGCGAAACGTCCATTGGTTGTGTTTGAATGTATGTATGCCTTTGAATATGATTGATGTTTACCAGAAATGCATGTATGCTTTTAATATGATTGATGTTTACCAGAAATGCATGAAAATGCAGTAATAGTATTTACTAAGGACGAACGAGGGAAGGATTTCAACGAAGCTTCGCCGGTTCATCTTTACAAGACAGTTACAAACCATCAGTAGGACTAATCCATTTTCACAAAGTCTAACCTCCCCTGGAATTTATATCCATCTCTTTTATCCTCATACGGATATACGGGAAATTACTTTCCAATAAGGGCACGATGAACGAAGACGGGATGTTATACTTATCCTACTATCAAACGAAAACGGGAGGTTATCTATACCTTGTTATCCCCAACAACGGGAGGTTATCTATACCTTGTTATCCCCAGCAGACGGAGGGTTATATATTCTTTAACAACGAATCGGGATTTATTTTTCTTGGCCAGCAGTTGTTATACAAGGATATCCAGACACTTCCAGCAGTGTCATAGCATACATACATCATTTACATCATACCATAACATATATGTCTATAGTACATTACCTAAGTGCATCATGTCATACATGCATACATAAAGCATAAACTAATGTTGTTATACAGAATGCTACCTTGTTTTCAGGTTAATTATCCAACAAACAATCTTATGATCTTTGGGACTGCTTTATTGTAACCTCAGGGTTACTTTATCCTCCTGATGAGCTTCTTATTACTTTGGGACTGCTTTATTGTAACCTCAGGGTTATTTTATCCTCCTGATAGCCTCTCATGACTTCAAGACTGCTTTAGAGCTACTGATTGCTCTATCCTCCTGAAATCATCCTATTACTTCAAGACTGCTTTAGAGCTATTCATTGCTCTATCCTCATGAGGTCATATTACTACTTCAAGACTGCTTTAGAGCTATTCATTGCTCTATCCTCCTGAAGCCATCTAATTATTTCAAGACTGCTTTAGAGTTATCCATTGCTCTATCCTCCTGAAATTACATTATTATTTCAAGACTGCTTTAGAGCTATCCATTGCTCTATCCTCCTGAAATCATTACTTCAAGACTGCTTTAGAGCTATTGATTGCTCTATCCTCCTGAAGACATATCACATTATTATTTCAAGACTGCTTTAGAGCTGTTGATTGCTCTATCCTACTGAAGCCATTCTATTACTTCAAGACTGCTTTAGAGCTATTGATTGCTCTATCCTCCTGAAGCCATTATTACTTCAAGACTGCTTTAGAGCTATTGATTGCTCTATCCTCCTGAGGTCAGATTTATCACTTCAAGACTGCTTTAGGGTTATCATTATTGATTGCTCTATCCTCATGAAGACATGCTGTTACATCAGTATTACTCCAGACTCCTGACAGTTCTCATTATACTACTGAAGAACTTTCCCCTAGTGGCATCTTTAAGCCCACTCAATCATGTTCAACCAACCATCAATATCACTCCATGCACTGGTGAGTGCAAATTTTTGGGCTTTTGTGTTCAATCCCCTTCAACCTTCCAGGTTACGACTGGCAAATATACCAATCTAACCCCTCAGGTTTCAGAAAATTGAACAGGGGCAGCTGTTGCACCCCAAAATTTGCCCTCACAATACAAGACTTTGTGTTCTAAGAAGATTCACAAGGTTCACAAGCTTCACAATACCTCCCATGAGTATCACAAGATATCTTACGAAGATTCACAAGGTTCACAAAGTTCACAATTGGTCAGAAGAGTTGACAATTCCCTCAGACAATGCACCTCCTAAGCAGTGCATCCAAAACTAGGGTTTTGACTTTAATCAGGCTAAATGGACTTCCAAGACTTCAAGTGAGCTTCATAACATCTTATATGTGTATAAGAGCCCCCATGTCAAGTTTCAAGACTTTTCTCAAAAGTTTGCTCAGTCAGATGATCAGATAAGTCAAAAGCAGTCAATGCAGTTAAAAAGTCAAACTGAGGTCAACTGTGGTCAAACCAAAGTCAAACTTCATGATCTTTTTTTGCCAACATCAAAGAGAGGTTAGATTTGGTCCCAGGGGTATTTTGATCATTTTACACAAATTCCTTGAAGACGGGCTGTTATTAAAATTCTGAGGCATTTGATACGTATTGGTTTCGAGGCATTTATCTATCACCAGTTCTGATCATATTGAGATTTTAGCGGTTTGGTCAGTGGAATTTAATTACGATTAGTTTTACTGTTGATGCTGAAAATGTTGTGATTACGGTGCCCATAGGTGTTTGGTTATGAAATGGTTGGTTAACATTTTAATCGGATATTGAGATTAGGATTACAAATGAGACGAGTGCACCAATAAGAATACCACTTGGGAATATTTATGTTTTATGCCTATGTTAACGAATTTAAATACTTGTGGATTTATTCACAATTGTTTATATTTTTTAACTAAGAATAAAATATAAATAAATTCAAAGTGTTGGGAATTTTATTTCATAAAGATTGCATTATACAAAAGGGAGATTGTTTCACATTTTTGCTGCTACAAGGAATTACATTAAATCTAAAAATCCTAAGTCCTAAAAATGCTAAGTGTCTTCATGTTGGCCCTTGAGCTTCGCCGCAAATCTCGACTAACCTGCACATCAAAGCAAAACAAACAATATAGAAAAAGGTTAGGAGTTTTTTGACACTCTCAGAACAATGTCATCATCGAGTGCCGGGAGTGGCACAACCGAAGCTGCGTCCTACCCCCGTTACCAATCTGAACCATCGGTGTCAGATCAAGTGGCTACTGTTTCTTATCAATGCGGGACAACCGAGAGAGAAAGAGATAAAAGAAGTGGGACTGATTCGTTTTTTCCGTAATTGGATTCGTTCATCAAGTAAATCCCATTTGGTTTCCAAGACTGATATAAGGGTAAAGCAGCACAATCAATTTGGTTATAAACCCGGATGCCGAGGGGTATGAGCCACTTTGTGTTCAAAGCTTGTCAAACACCTGAAATTCACCAAAACAACATCAGGATTCCACAAATTGATTGACCAAACTCAGAACAGAAAAATGAGTTACAAGCTACACGAACAGGCAGCAAGGCCTTATGAACAAGCACAACTCATGAAATACAAACCAAACTGCAACTAGTATCAGCACAAAAATCACACAAATAGGAGCTTATGCATGATTGAGGTCTTGCTGCCAATAAGAATTATTCAAAGCACTATGAACCTCCCTAAGTCACAACACCATTGGGACTAGTCAACGTCGACTCCAAGTCAGGATCAGAACTAAAAAAAAGTTGTTGCAAATCCAAGAAGAAGGCGGTTAGAGGCGGTGTACCAACAATCGAAATAGCCATAACAGATTTGAACCAAGAGACGAATAAAGTTTTGTTTCAGCCCTCAGTTCTATTCATCATTGGGCGGAAGGCTCGAGTGGCCAGAAGGGAGACAAACTGAGGCTGTCACCAGCTCCCTACCGAGCATCGAACAAACTACGAGCAAATGCATCATAGGCATCAGTGATAAGAAAACACGGTTCAGACCGTCAAGGTCATCATCACCGTTGAACCTTTCCCGACAACGACATATAACCGACAATCTCTGAACTTAAAGAGCCTTCGCTTCCTGAAAGAAGAAGAAGAAAGTCAGGTAGTTCAGAACAAACAGCAATAGGCATCTTAGCATAATTCACAACATCCATGACAAAGGCATTTCCACACTATCGGCGAGCAATATGCCACAGCAGTGCAAAGCAAACAGCAGCACATCAGCCGACAAGCTTTTGCACGTAACGATAGCGGTTACTTAGTATAGCAAATAGCAAGTAATTCATCACACCAGCAGTAGGGCATATCAGCAAGTGATAGCACCTGCAATACAGAAGCACATCAGCAATGTTGTGACAAACACATCAACGGTAAGTAATGCTGCAACACCTTAGATGCAAGCAACAACAGGTTTCTGTCAAATAGTAGCAGCAAGTCACAGCAGGTAACAACAACCATTAGCCCAACAGCGGCATAACATCACCAATATTAGCCTAACAGAGAGCAAAGACAGCATTAGCAATGATGACACCAGCAGCGTCAATTCACAACTGCAACAGCGTCATTTGTTTCAGCCCTCAGTTCCATCCATCATCGGGCAATAGCAGACAAAACAAAGTACATCAGCTACATTGGCCAGCAACCACGAGCAAACATTCACAACCTCAGCAACATTCACATGGTTCAGACTTCTTAAAGTTGTCATCACCACCATATACCCTTTCCAGCACCCAGGCTAAGACGGCAACTTCCGGACACGCTAACGGAATCCTGGAAGAGAAGAAAAATGTTAGCATCAGCACTATCAGTTCAAACATCTGCAAGGGCTTAACTCAATGCAAAGCATCACAACATCAATTACAGGTAAAGCATCCACAAGCAACAGAGCACCAACAATGATGGTACAAACATTAACGACCCAGAAAGACACTACCTGTAACAATACGGCAACCGCCAAATCCTCAGCTCAGACACAATGTCGTCATCGCTGACTCAACCCTATCTCAACCACAACATAAGATCAAGAAAGCATTTGAACTTGTACGAGGTTTCCCCTACGAAGAAGAGAAAAGAAGCATTAATAGCTAGTTCCTATTTTTAGTCACAAAGCAAAAAGGGACAAATCACCCAGTCAACGGTAAGTGTAGCAAATCAACACAGAAGAGGAAAACTTTGAACTTCCAAATCGAGAGCCAACACCCTTCGACAAAATCGGACGGAAAAGGCAAGATTGGAGCGAATCATCAAATGAGATCAGATAACAATCGCCCAATGAGGAAGGTTTTGAAAACAATCATGATTGGAGGCCCAACAAATCCCTCTATAAAAAGGACGATGGGAATCCATTCGAGAAAATCACCGAAGAAAGAAGTGCACCCACTCAAAGAATCGAAAAACCTCATCACAGCAAAAGAGAAATCGACGCCGCGAAGCTCAGATAAAAGGAAGATCCCCATCGCCGTGAAGCTCAGACGCAAAGGTCATCATCGCCTCGCCACCGCATCCCTCCAGTCGCCGCCGGCTCGTGTTTGTGGGTACAATTTCACTTCCAAAACTTTGTAGCATGTTGTTTCTATTTGATTGCAGGTCTTAAGCGAAGGAGATCAAGGAAGGAGATGGAGAAAACCGCGATCGGGATGAAGAGGATGAGGAGAATACGTGGGATTGGGGTTTAGGGATTTAATCCCGTTGCTTTTTATTCCTTTTATTTGTTTTGGTTTTATTTGCTTGTATTTGGATAATGCATACACGGTAGTCACCGTGCCCATCACAGCCACACACACACCTTGATCCCCAACAGATCAAGCTCCCTCCCCTTTCCGTTTATCTTCTTTTTAATTATCCTTTTAATTTAATTAAACAACTATTTTTCTTAATAAATTAACTTCATTTTTTATAATAATAAAAAGAAACCTTTTAAAAAAAAATCTAACTTAAACCTTTTTAAAAAAAAAATGATAACATTAAAAATAAAATTTTTTTAGATAATTAAACTAAACTATTTTTTTGAAAATTAAACTTAATCTTTTTTATTTAAACATCTTTTTTTAACTTAAATCAAAAACCCTTATGTATAAACAATAAAAAAACTCCAATCTTGCACTTTTGTCTCATAATTCATCTGATGACTGTCTGATTCGGTATACTAACATTGTTTCCTCGTTTTGCAGCTTGCTACGTTGCCAGTAGTTTATTTTTGTGTATTTTTTTTAATTCAAATTTTCATTATTATTGTAACTGCTTCTCATTTGTAACCTCGCGAACCAACAATCGCGTTTACCTTCCCACTTTTACTTTCCGCTGTTTGCATGATTAAAATTCTCACATTCATTTACCGTTAATCTATCACATTGCACCTCCGAAGGATTAGGTCTAGTTGTTTGGCCGCCGCGCTAATAGTCCATAAACCCTCGAACCCTTAAAAATTTCAAACCTTCAAAACTACAAACTACAAACCCTAATTTTCACAAATGCCTCGCCGCAGGCAAAATTACAATTTTACCCTTAGAATTAGGTCAAAGAGCCGCCGCGCTCATTTTAGGGTTTCCCGCCGTGGAATCCCTAATTTAACCCTAATTACAACTTAACATTTCAACGTAGAGATTTGGAGTTTCTACACTCCACGTAAGCGTGTCCTTAAGATGCGTTTATTCCCCTTGAGACCTTGACCACAGTCAAGAAGTTTCTAACCTCCCTATTGAGGGGAACTACGATTACTCTGATTCCACTCCCGTAAGGATACGTAGGCACAAGATGCGACGTCTTGCCGAGTAAACTTAGAATTAACCTCCTTTATTATTTATTATTGCTTATTTATATTTTATTTATCTTTGCTATTTAATTATTTTGCTTATTATTTTGTAATTGTTTCTTGGATGTAAAGTTGTTTAATTATTTAATTATTATTATGGTTAGTAATTAGGGAGTGTAACAACCTGTATGTAATATTAAAATAAATTTAGATCACTTTTAAATAGAGATAATTAAAATAAACACGTCACACACGTAAGTCGATTTTAATCGCCGTCTCACTTCCTAAGGATATCCCTCAAGTTGCCTACGAATAATGGTTAAGTGGGGTGTATAAAGCAAGTCCCTCAAATAGAAAAATCATCAAAGTCCCTTATGGTTGCCTTTACGAATCGAGTCCCTTTCGAAAAATGATGATGGTCCCTTATAGGTGCTTATTACATCCCACGATGGCCTTCAAAGTCAAATTGTCCCTCACATGTCCCTTAACATCCAAAGTAAGGACTACCTACTCCATTATAGTAGGGATAGTCTTACTAAAGGAAAGAATAAAGAATAAGAAAGACCTTTAAACATTAGGGTAGGTTACTCCTAGGTGCTTGCTCACTTCAAAACTGTTTCGCACTTAAACAAATTTTAAACAAGTTTTCAAACAAGTTCTTAACACATCCTTACATGGATTATTTATTAACTATTCTGAAAATTTTCTATTCACACACTACAATTTCAAAACAATTCAAAAGTGAGCTTAAGTACCTAAGAGCCCATGGATAACCATGGATGAAAAGGGTGCTAACACCTTCCCTTTTCATAACCTACCCCCCGGACCCAAAATATTCTCTAAGGTCTTTCCTGTTCTTTTATAACCTTTCCTTATGGATAAAATAAAAGTCGGTGGCGACTCTTGCTATCCGCAACATTGTTTAAAGTCAGTTCTCCCACCGTGTTACAACAGCGCCACCATTGAGACAGAACACATAACCAGATTGTGATCTAAAATCATCCTTATCTGTCTGGAAGCTAGCATCAGTGTAACCAATTACATCAAGCTCTTCCTGACCTCCATATATCAAGAATGAATCCTTAGTCCTTCTCAAGTACTTAAGAATATTCTTGATAGCTACCCAGTGAGCATCACCGGGATCAGATTGGTACCTACTCGTTGCACTTAATGCATACGAGACATCTGGTCGAGTACATAACATGGCATACATGATAGATCCTATTGCAGATGCATATGGAATCTTATTCATGCGATCCCTTTCTTCCTTAGTTGAAGGGGATTGTGTTTTTGATAAACACAGACCATGTTGCATAGGTATGAATCCTTTCTTGGAATCATGCATATTAAAGCGTCTCAACACTTTATCTATGTATGTACTTTGACTTAGGCCAAGCAGTTTTTGTGATCTATCTCTATAGATCCTAATTCCTAATATATAGGCTGCTTCACCTAGGTCTTTCATAGAAAAACAATTCCCTAACCAAGTCTTCACTTGTTGCAAGGTAGGGACATCGTTTCCAATGAGTAATATGTCATCTACATATAATACCAGAAACACGATCATGCTTCCACTAACCTTCTTGTAGACACAAGGTTCATCTTCATTTTTGATGAATCCATATTGTTTTACGGTTTTATCAAAACGAAGATTCCAGCTTCTGGAGGCTTGCTTCAATCCATAGATTGATCGCTGTAACTTGCATATCTTTTGGGCATCTTGTGGTATGTCAAATCCTTCAGGTTGTGTCATGTACACATCCTCAAGAAGATTCCCATTAAGGAAAGCAGTTTTAACATCCATCTGCCATATTTCATAATCATGATATGCAGCGATGGCAAGTAAAATTCGAACAGATTTAAGCATTGCAACTGGTGAAAAGGTTTCATCATAGTCAACCCCATGAATTTGTTTATAGCCTTTTGCAACCAGTCTTGCTTTATAGGTATGTACCTTACCATCCATGTCAGTCTTCTTCTTGAAGACCCACTTGCATCCTATAGGGTTAACTCCTATAGGAGGTTCTACCAAGGTCCAAACCTGGTTTGTGTACATGGAATCCATTTCAGATTTCATGGCTTCTAGCCACTTCTCAGACTCAGGACCAGTTATGGCCTCTTTGTAGGTCACAGGCTCATCTTGATCCATGAGTAATACATCACCCTGATCACTTATGAGATATCCATATCTCTCAGGTTGGTGACGTATCCTGCTTGACCTACGCTGGTCTTGTTCTACTTGAGCAGGTTGCTCTTCCACAACTACTTGTGTTTCCCGCTCTAGTTCCTCCATAGGTGTTTCAATGTTTTGTGATTCTTGAATTTCTTCAAGCTCTATTTTCCTCCCACTGTTTCCTTTGGAAATAAAATCCCTTTCCAGAAAGACTCCAGTTCGAGCGACAAACACTTTGCCCTCAGAAGGATTGTAGAAGTAATATCCTCTTGTTTCTTTAGGATACCCCACAAATAAGCATTTGTCAGATTTGGGCTCAAGCTTGGTTGAAATTTGTCGTTTGACGTAAACTTCGCAACCCCAAATCTTCATGTAAGACATATGTGGTTTCTAACCACTCCATATCTCATATGGTGTCTTATCAACCTTTTTGGATGGAACACGGTTAAGTGTGTAAGCTGCTGTTAATAATGCATGTCCCCAAAAGGAGTTTGGAAGATCGACGTGACTCATCATGGATCGGACCATGTCTAACAAGGTTCGATTTCTTCTCTCAGATACACCATTCCATTGTGGTGTTCCAGGAGGAGTAAGTTGGGATAGAATCCCATACTCTTTTAGATGGTCATCAAATTCTAGGCTTAAATATTCACCGCCTCGATCTGATCGAAGAACTTTAATATTCTTACCTAGTTGGTTTTGTACTTCATTCTTGAATTCCTTGAACTTTTCAAAGGACTCAGATTTGTGTTTCATTAAATACACATATCCGTATCTACTGAAGTCATCAGTAAAAGTGATGAAGTACTGAAAACCTCCTCTGCTTGGTATGTTCAGTGGTCCACATACATCAGTATGTATGAGTGCCAAAAGATCATTAGCCCTTTCACCTTTTCCTGTGAATGGGGACTTTGTCATCTTTCCAATTAAACAAGATCTGCATGTCTCATATGATTCATAATCAAAAGAGTCCAAGAGTCCATCTTTATGGAGTTTGGAAATGCGTTTCTCATTTATGTGGCCTAATCGACAGTGCCAAAGGTAAGTTGGATTCAACTCATTAGGTTTCAACCTTTTAGTATTAATGTTATAAATTGGCATTTCAAGATCAAGGACATATAGTCCATTATTCATTTTTGCAGTAGCATAGAATATATCATTCAAATAAATGGAGCAACAATTGTTCCTTATTATGAATGAAAAACCAAACTTGTCCAAACAAGAAACGGAAATAATATTCCTGCTAATTGCAGGTACATAATAACAGTTCTCTAACTGAATTATTAAACCACTAGGTAAAGTTAAAACATAAGTTCCTAAAGCTAAAGCAGCAACCTTTGCTCCATTGCCAACTCGTAGGTCAACTTCACCTTTTGCCAAATCTCTACTCCTTTTTAGCCCCTGCACATTAGTACAAATGTGAGAACCGCATCCAGTATCTAATACCCATGATGCAGAAGTAGATAAATTAATTTCAATAACAAAAATACCTGAATTTGAAGTCTCTACTCCATTATTCTTATCTTCCAGGTACTTTGGGCAATTTCTCTTCCAATGTCTGGTCTTACCGCAATGGAAGCAAGTGCCCTCCTTTGCTATTCCTCCACTAGGCTTCAAAACAGGAGGAGTGGGTTTGGGTTTGGCAACTTCCTTGCCTTTCCCTCTACCACCCTGTTTGATGGGCCTCTTGTTCTGTTTCTTTCCATTACTGACCATCAGAATGGATTTCCCTTTTGTCTTCATATTCTGCTCAGCAGTTCTCAACATGCCTAGCAGTTCTGGAAGACTTTTGTCCAAGTCATTCATATTGAAATTCAGGACAAACTGACTGAAGCTCTCTGGCAACGATTGCAAGATCAGATCAATCGCAAGTTCTTTTCCAAGGGGAAACCCTAATCTGTCAAGGTTCTCCACATACCCAATCATCTTGAGTACATGGGGACTTACAGGGGCTCCCTCAGCTAACTTGTTGTTAAAAAGGGACTTTGAAACCTGAAACCTCTCATTTCTTGCTTGCTCTTGATAAAGCGTTTTCAGATGTCCGATCATATCGAACGCAGACATGTTCTCGTGTTGCTTTTGCAACTCAGAGTTCATGGTAGCAAGCATGAGGCAAGCGGTTTCATTGGCATCATCGAAATGCTTCTTATAAGCATCTCTTTCTGCCTTTGGTGCAGAACTAGGAGGTTCCTCCTCAGGAACTGGTGTCTCCAAGACATACAGCTTCTTATCGTGCTTGAGGACAATCCTCAGATTACGGTGCCAATCCAGGAAATTTGTCCCAGACAATTTTTCCTTATCTAGGATGGATCGCAAAATATTGTTCGATGTGTTTGTTGTCATGGTAATCTACAAGAGAAATATGAAAATATAAGTATCATTAAAACAACATATTTAATTAGGGCTTTAATCAAATATGCTCCCACTATTTTATTCAAAACAAATGACCCTCATCATTTGATTCGGAAAATCCCGTTGGAAGACTTTCTAGTGGGTCGAGATCCATGTTTCACTTTGTTTTAAGTCAGCGTTAGGCTGATTACACAAAACTAAGTTATTTAGGTAGGAACTCCTTCCAATTGTATCTCATACAACTCTCGAATATTTTCAATTGGGTGAATAACTCCTTATTCTGATCCATCACATGAATCATTCCCAATTCTTGCTTCTAAACATATATAATCTTATTATAATTTGTTTAGTTAAGTTTGACCCATTGTTTTAGCAATTGGATATTACAATCATCCCATCACACCTTACTAATATAGAACATGCACCTCACGTAGGCGAAACCTACAATGCTCGATACTAGTCTTGATGAGTGCTAAAAATTGGAAAGCATAAACTTAATATTTAATTTTGAGGGAATTTGTTATTAGTTTGATCTCACCGGCTTAACATGCAAAACGTCTCTCACATGCATCAACATACAATTACATGCATCAACATACATATAAAAAAGATACAATTATGGCCCCTAACGCAATTGTTCTCTCAAGCCAATGAGAGAACCTAAGCTAACCTAATGACGATCTAAGCTTCTCCAAGCATGATCTCCAAGGTTATCCTCCTTTAATATTGAATACTTCCTCCTTCTTTTTTTTTTCTTTTTTTTTTCATAACATAATATTACATTACATATAGGAAAACTCGTTTTACATACGAGGGAGTGAGATGAGAAAAGAAGTTACATAAAGAGATTGAGAGAGAGGCACGACACGCAGGCCGTATTCAAAAATCCCAAAACAATAATAAAGGAAAAACTAAGGCCATAACTGATCACCACAAATAAATAATAATAAACACACTTTTATTATTAGTTTAAAATTCCGATAATTAAATAAACTAAATTAAATTTCGGCTGATTGATCACACTTTGCAGACTTAGCCGGGGTTTCCGCTGCCCCAGCGAAAAATTTTATGAACACTTCATTGTATTTCACGTCGTTTCCTGCACAACTTTTGTGCATTTACAACCCCAACCGGAAAAGTCTGCGGCAATACAACACTTGTACTGCCATTAATCCTAATGCAACAATTTCATGCCGTCAAACACAACTCGATTGATAACTCAATATGATAGATCAACATGTCATTGCTTCACCATACTAACATCGGATTCCGAAGCGAATGAAAATGATGATCTTTCAAAAGAATTACAATCCTTATGTGATTGAATGGATGAAATCAAAACAGTATATCCCATATACCATCTTTGCATCAGAATTTCTTATATCTTATATAAAAGTGATCGATCTAATTGTGTAACCTATGGATGATCAATGTATCGCACAACTTCACCATACTAATGTCGGTTTCTGAAGCATAATCAACATCAATCATCCAAATCGTACACAACAGATGCCAAATTTAATTAATCGTTTATTGTTAAATTCATTCTGTGTTTTAATCGAATCAAATACAGAAAAGACGGAAATTTAACAGCTATCAGATCCATGGTTTCGTAAGTGGCTCTGATACCACTGAAGGAAAATTGCGATCTAAACGCAGTGGAAAACAAAAATTTCCTTTAGTGATCCTTACGAATGAGCATGGTCAGTGATAGAATCGTTACCTCTTTGTGGCGATTCAGATCTTTGATGCAGCGATCACAAGCGTTGATGAAGTGCAACGCCTCTACTCAGTCCACACGAACAGCTTCCGGTCACAGTGCTAGCTGCTTACGAACGGAATTATTTGAGTGAGAAAAGAGAATCAAAAACGAAATTGCATCAAGTGAAAGCTTCATCACAAGGGTTCCTTTTATAGACTCTCTTGTGGACTGCGGGCTAAAAACCCAATTCACATGATCCATAATAATATTATATATTATTATAATAACTAATATTATAATAAATATATTTATTTTATTATTATTTTATAACCATTATAAAATAACAATAATTATTATTATATTATCCGAATTTCTATTTTTTCACTTAAGTGCACCGTACCTTACGGTGTTCCTTTGATTTCTCTATCTCTCATCAAACTGTCCTTATGTGTGTGACCCTGTAGGATTTCGTAACGTTGGTAATTATATTAAATTATATATTTAACATAATAAACAGTAAGCGGTATCTAGCAACACATCACTGCTACCCAAGTCACGAAAATGTCATGTGATCTGACAAAACCCTTTTCGTGATAATATATGTTTGTACAATTACCCTTTTGCCCCTATGTCTATATTGAACACAAGGCATACACTGTGTCATCCTTGTCCAGTTCAATATTGGGCCCTTAGACATTTCTCCTGTTATGCAGGATTGGCAAATTCCATCTAGGACACTCATGTCCCTCAGTATGCTTCGTGGAGTGCCCATCAACTGTCTTTATGATCATCCAGTTACGGATAATGTTTGATCAGCAATAAAGTACCCGACTCTACATCTAGGGTCCATAGTGGTTTCAGGTCGAAGGGTGGTAATACACCATTATCACCATGAGAATAACTTATGACACTTTGCATAACATACTATGTAGTATTCTCATAGCGGGTCAATCCGGTATAAATATTACTCCTAATATTTATACCTATGTCAAGACTTGATAACTCTTTATCCATGATCCATGAGATGTGATCATCAGTCTATCTTCATAATAGTCTCAATGCTTTTAATGTTATCCCACTTTGCAATAAAGCTTGACTACGGATATTTTAAGAATAATGTCTTTATGTTTAATGGGATCTCATGATTAAGTCACACTTAACATTTCATTAAACAGACTAACTATTCTAGGGACTTTATTATTCTGAAAGACAAACATAATAAAGAAATGCCTTTTATTATTAAACGAATAATCTGATACAAGTACCAAAAAGTATTAGCCTCTAGGGCTTACACCAACAATGCTAGCTTATCCACCACCATTACCTCCTGTTAGTTATCCACTGTATCCTCAACCATTTGTGTCAGGATATCCACCACAAATGGCTCATTCACGTCCACCAGCTCTCCCATTTCAGAATCATCTGCAACAAAGACCACAGGCTCCTTCTGCCGTGCCTACCAATCAAAACCGTTCTAGAAAAAGTCCAAATTTTGAGCTCATCCCCATGACGTATAAAGATTTATACCCATCTCTGGTGTACAAGGGATTAGTGACCACTAGATTGTTACATTCTTTCATTAGGAAACCTCCTCATTGGTTCAACCCAAACCTACACTGTGAATATCATCAAGTTGTCGCAGGACATGATCTGGATGGATGTTTTGCTTTAAAGGCAAGGGTTCAAGAGCTCATCAATTGCAAGATCCTGTCTTTTAAAGATAAGGGTCCAAATATTGCTTACAACCCTCTTCTCACTCATGGAGAACATGTTGCCAATGCTATCGAAAAATGTCTGATGAACAAGTTGTTGAAGATGTCAAAGAATTGAAAACCCCGTTGAAAGAACTCCATGCTCGTTTTTCAAAGAAGCATGATGGTTGTGATGAATGCTCCATCCTTATGAAGGGATGTTCTATGGTTAACAATGATATATATATAAATTAATGGATCAAGGGATACTTCAAGTCAGTCGCGCCAGAGATGATAAGGACATAGTGGTGATTGAACCTTATTTTGAAATACCACCGACATGGGAGATTGAGTATCATAATACACCCAGTGTTCCTCCAAGTGGAGGATATGTATGTCCGAAAATAGTTATTCAACCTGCTTCTCTTCCTTACTCTAATAATGACGCAATTTCATGGTGTTACAATGTTGTTGTCTTCATAAATGGTCAAGAAGTGTCCTTAGGGGACCAGTTTGAAAAGATCTTTAAACCTGACATATCCAATATTGTTGAAACAAGTAGAATGACCCGTAGCGGTCGTGCCTTTAGACCTACGTGTCATACCCCAAATTCTATCCTTAGATTCATTGGTCATTAGCATATCATTACCATGCATAGCTAACCGTTTTGTTTGTGTTATTTTTGTGAAGTTAGGTTACTACTAGAAGTTCAGGAAGTCATGAAGGCTTTAGGGGGGCTTCTTATCCCCTACAGTTTGTGATGAATTGTTGTGAAAGCATCTACCCTCATTCTTATAGGCTTGCAGTCAACACGAAGTTTACTTTTCGAGACTTCTCAGAGGTTTCTCATCCACTGGTTCTAAATGAAATTCCATGGCAAGTTTGATTTGCAAACGACTTTATTTGCCTAAAATTTTATTAAAACAGGTGGTTGTCACGAATTCATTAAAGAAGAGCACGGTTCATACTCGAGAGATAATAAGTTTAAAAATAAAAGACTTTTAGGGTGGCTGAAGGATTATTGAGCATGTTTAGTTTGAAAGTCAAAATTGTCAAAATCCTATCTCCATAATAAAGAGTGTCTAGCTCCAAGAGTTGTTTCCACAATATGGTCATGACATTGAGTTTAGAAGCCAAGCTTCTTCCATAATTGATAGTGCAAAGCAATCACCTTCATTAGCACATTTAAAGAGAATGAAACTCGTTGGTGAACATACTATGCAGAATGCTGAAAAGGGTGTTGAAGAATGTGACACTTCGAAGAAAAATACTTCAACAGTGTTTAAATTCGATGATAGCAGTTCTGTCCCTTTAAAGTTAGAATGCGATAGCCATGCCGGGAGTGAGAGAAGTTATAATATAATGAGGAATTTCTCAAGAGTTATATGGAATATATTGAAGGAATCTAATTCCAAATTAAAGGTTGCGGAAAGTGAAATACTCAGTCTCCAGGAAATCATAGGACATGAAAAGAAAAAAAATCTAGAGTTGGAAACACAGCTGAATGCCTTAAGGGCTGCCTGTACTTGTTGCAGAGGAGGAAATGAAAAAAACAATATTAAATATTGTTCATTAGTTGATCTTGATCACCTGCATAATTTGAACCAAGAGGAATTCTACCTCTATATGGAATCATATGCCCCAATTGATAATGTGAAGGCACAAAGTTACCCATACATTCTTGTTACTACCAGATTAAATGACCCATGTGTTTTATTCTGAACCTGTAGAATATGGGGGGAAACTAAGGGATTTGGAAACTGGTGATAAAACATTGCTGCTTAGATACAACCATGATTCTTGACATTGAAACAATTAGATTTATTACAAACATAATTCTGCCAAAATTACATATACCCCTATAGTCCACATGCTGTTAATCATGAATGGCGTAAGTTTATCGCCCAAGAAGTCGCGTTGGATTTGAAATCATTTACAAGCCAAGTTCTTTTTATCCGTTAAGTTTCTAATCCTAAGAAGTTGCTAGCTCGGTCCCATCCATAGGCTTCACAACATCAACTCCAACTGTAATTGCTCGACAATCTCAACAGCAGCAACAACTCCTTTTTGTCATCGACTTACGTCTCCCGAAACGTCAAACCCCTGAAGGTGAGAAAATTACTTAGAAGGGGGGGGGGTTGAATAAGTATGACAAATAATCAAATATTCAAACACAATTATTTTTATCCTGGTTCGTTGAACTCAACTACTCCAGTCCACCCTCTCAAGTGTGATTTGCCTTTCTCAGTCAAGGACTTAATCCACTATTTAATCAAACAGATTACAATAGTAACACCTAAGAACAACTGTTCTTAGTCTTCTCAAGAGCTACTGATCCCAACTGGATCCTCTTAAGGAAAACCTTTTACAATCAATGTAAAACTATTACAAGAGTAAGAATGCTTCTAAGAAGCTGTTATCACAACTGTGATATTTCTCTTAAGTTTTAGAACAATGTTACAGCAAAATAAAATATACGAGCTTTGAGAGAATTGCTTTTATGAGTGATTTTTGCAAGTGGTTCAATCCTGAAGAAGATGGAGTGGACTTATTTATATAGGCACTTAGATCCATGAAGTCTTCTCAACATTGAAGGTTGTGCTGAAAAGCCTGAAGCCTTTTGTCTTTACATTGGAGGCTGTGCTAAAAAAGCCTGATGCCTTTTGTCTTCACTTTGCAGAAACTTTCCTTAGAATGGAATGCACAGATGAAACCTTTTTGTCTGTGTTCTTGTGTCTAGCACAAAAGAGGAAAGAGCTGTTGAGATATACCAACGTACATATTCAAATCTTCTTCACTAAATAAGTTCAGCTATCAACATTAGAGTCTGGATCTTCAGAATCTCCAGAGTATAGATCTTCTGGATCTTCAGAGTCTTGGGATGTTTTTCAGATTGTGCTGAATCAGAGTATGTGCAGCTTGTGTGCTTGAGCGTGTAATTCTGTCAGAGCAGAGTCTTCTATATCAGATTCTCAATACTTATGCAGCGCAGTATCTTCAGAGTCTTCTGATGACTAAGCTTCTGATCTCTCAGAGTCTTCTATTCTTTAGAGGCTTCTGCTTCAGAATCTTCAGTAGACAACACTCAGATTCTTCTGGGAGCAGCGTTCAGATCTTCATTTAAGATGCTCTTGAACCTTTGAAGCCTTTCATAATATCATTGTTCAGATCCAAATTTGCTCTTTTAAGAATATTTTCTTTAGTACCTGTAGCAAACAGTCTAGAACAAATTTAGAGTATATAATTCTTGAATACAAAATTCATAAGTGTTATCATCAAAACATAGAGATATAACTAAGAAACAATCTGTGTTCTTACAATCTCCCCCTTTTTGATGATGACAAAACATGAGAAATTTTGTTCAATAACAAGTATGAATTATAACTCCCCCTGAGATTAACAATCTCCCCCTGAGATTAACAATCTCCCCCTGAAATAAATACTCTAATAGAAGAGAACACTTCCCTTTTTGATTAAGTATATTTCAGATTTAGAGCCTGATGCAAGAGGTTTGACTTTCAGAGTCAAATGTTGATACCAGATAATTAAGACTTTCTTCAGTCAGAGCGCCTGGTTATCATCTTGCTTGAATTATCTTTCAGAGTAGAGGTATCAGAGTAAGCTATCAGAGTTGATTGAATACTCAGATTTGCTTTGAAGATCAGGTTCTGGTTGGAAAAGTCTCAGGGTAGCTTCAATGAATTATGTCAGATATATCAATGTAATCTGAAAGACTTAAATTCAAAGTAAGTTAATAAAATGTTTGAATTTCAGTTTTAGTAATTGCTTATAGTTTGAACAATCAGATTCTCTTTTTCTCCCCCTTTTTGTCATAATCAAAAAGATTTTTAAAGACATAAAGATACAAAAGAAAAGAAGCATATAGAAGCAAAAACATCAACATGCAATTAAACATACCAAAGTTCACAGTCAAACAGGCAGATGCCAAAACACATAACACAACAATAAGAAAACAACAAAAGCAATAACATGTGCAAAAACGACAAATAAAACTAAGTCTGGCGTGAGGCAATAAGGGTCAGAAGCTCTGTCATTATGGCAGTTGACTTTTCTTGCTTAGACATTCAGGTCTTGATCTCATCAGTTGTCTTCTCTTACTTGATCATCCAATCTTTTATTTCCTTAACATCATTCACAAGCTCTGTGACCATAGATGAAGAAGGAGCAGATGTAGTAGCAGCAGGGTTCTCTTCAGACTGGTTCTCTTCAGAAGCTTGTTCAACCATTTCAGATTCAGGAACCTCTGAAGGAGCAGCTTCCAAAAGTAACACAGGAGGAGGAAGAGGCATGTTCATCAGAGTTACCTTGATTAATTCTGCAAACTTAGTCTTAGAAAGCTTAGAGCATTTAGCTCTAACTTTTAAGGCAGCTTTGTTGAACATCCAAATGAAACGCTTCCAAGCAGCATTTGAAACAGTTGGATCCAAACTTGACATGCACACATCCTTAACACGAGTATATTCAGAATCTATCTCCTTTTTGAAAATTTCAAACATAGCATTAACACATGATCCTAGATCTGACTGTTCAGACTGTTCAGAGGGATTAGGATTAGGAGTGTTAACAGGAGTAGGTTCAGATGGTGTAGGTTCAGATGGTTGTGGTTGAGGTGATGTTGGTTGAGATGTTTGAGTTTCAGATGGTTGAATTTCATATGGTTGTGGTTGAGGTGGAAAGTTTGGTGGAGTATGAAACATGGAAATGTTAAGATGTTCCTTCATAACACTTTCAGAACGTGCTTGTTTGAGTGACTCTAGTTCAAAATCAGATGAATCAGATGATTCACAATCAGAAGATTCATCTGAGTGAACAGATGTTGAAGAAATTATAATTGATTGATTGAGGGGTTCTATATCCAAAATATTGTCAGAAAGATTTAGATCTTCTGATGGAATTGGTTGTTCAGAGTGTTCAGTTTGAACAGTCTCTGGTTGGTTTGGTTCTGAGATGTTTGTTTCTGGTTGGAGAATCTCTAATTGGGGATTATCTGGTTGTGACATTGCTGGTTGTGGAATTTCTGTTTGAGGAATTTCTGGTTGAATTGATTGAGTTTGTGGAATTTCTGATTGAAGTGTTTGAGGTTGTGGAATTTCTGTTTGAATTGTTTGAGGGGGTTCAGATATAATATGGGGTTGGGGTTCAGAGGGAATTGGTACAGAAAATGGTTGTGAATGTACTGGTTCAGATGAGGGTGGTTCAGATGAAAGATTTGTAGATTGTTTGGGTTTTAAAGTTCTTTGTCTAAGGTTTAGAGAGTGTTGTGGTGATGAAAGGGGTGAATGAAGAGCAGGTGTAGGATCAGATGTTAATACTTGATGAATAGTGTCTCTAATCTCTTCCAGAGTGGCATCTCTAGAACTGATTTTGGCTTTCTTTGCTCCTTTCTTCTTCTTCCTTGGAACTTCAGATATTTTCCTTTTCTTCTGAACCGATCCTTCTTCAGCTTTCCTCTTACTACGTCTTTCCTTCATCAGATTGGGCATTTCTTTTCCTGGTTTCTGAACAAGATTAGCAGGAAGAGGAATTCCTTCCTTTAGACACTCTGCAATGTAAGTCCAGACAAATTCCTTTGGTTCATCTGCACTGAACATTGGAAAGTCTTCTAAGGGTATCCTTCTGCCATGGACCTCCTCAGAGTTAATCTTCCTTAGTTTTCCATTCAGTTCTGAAATGATTTTCATCCTTTTCAGATTGAGTCCATTTATCTCAGATCCAATGATGCATGACAGATCTTCTGTTATCTTTGCATCTGTCAGATGCTTTACCAGCTTGTTTTCAACAAGGATGTTTGAAATCAGTCTTCCCAGAGGTATCCAAGTTCTAACTTTCCCAGCTTTAGCTCTGACCTCTTCTCTAGTCTCTTTGACATGAGTTTGAAGATGACTGAAGATCAGATAGGGCAGATCCACCTTAACATTCTGGCTGATGTAGTACATGAAATACAGATGTTCTGAGCTCACATAGTCTGGTGAGTTGGATGACTTTCTGTGAAAGATTGTACTCATAAATATCTTTGCCCAGATCCTATAGATAGGTTTTAGATCTTTAACCTTACTTGTTGGTGTCCCAGCTACAGTGATTTCTTCATATACCTTAGCCATATCAATACGTGAAGAAGCAAGGTTTGAAACTCCCTCAGATTCTGTATAACTGAACAGTTTCCTGATCAGTTTCTCAGTAATCACTATCTCCTTCCCAAGGACAGATGAGTGAATAAACTTAGGACCAGCACTAGCGTGAATCCAGAATTCCTTTACAAGAGTTGGGTACACAGGACCCATCAATCTCTCAAAGTATTTCTCCCAGCCTTGAGCTTTAATGGCAAGTGTTAGGTCAAACCCATTTTCCTTTAATGATTCAAGATCAACGAAGCTCTCACACAGAACCTCAAGATCTGCTACTGGAGTAAATAGGGTGCGTTCTGGTTTCTTGTACATTATAGTTTTGTTGGAGATTTCAGCAGCATTCGATGTAGAAGCCATTGATGAAGAAGAAGATCTTGGGTTTAGGGTTTTGGTAGAGTTTGAAGAGTAAGCAGAAATGCATGAGTGTAGTGAATGTGAAAAGTGTGAAAATAGTGTGATAGGTGGTATTTATAGAGAGAAAAAAAACAAGCATTGGGCACATCAAAAGACACATACGCACATTTGTACAACATTTAATGAAAGTAATCATTTCACATTAAAATTATGACAACTGGGGGGAAAACCAAGAAAAGTGAGATTTTCAAAGCAATACCTCAAACGTCAATTCAGTTGAGCACTCCATCATTTCAGATACTGAGTGACACGTGTTTGCTTTGTATGTGCATCTGATGTCTCTCAAGAGATGAAATGTTTCCAACTTTCAGATCTTCTGAGTTTGTTAGTTCAGAGTTTCACACAAATAAATTAATTAAAGATAAATGAACAATTAGTCAGATGAAATACTTCATATCATTAAACATTTTGCATCTGAGAAGTTTCCTCTGATAAATATTACTCTGGACAAAAATCCATACAAATATTTTTCAGAATGAACTTAAATCTATCTTCAGCAAGGGGTTTTGTGAAAATATCAGCCCATTGATGATCTGTATCAACAAAGGCTAGA